>SJYV01028387.1:0-17708 GCA_006410875.1 Neotragus pygmaeus | reverse complement strand
TTTTCCAAACACTTCATACCCAGAGAACCAAAGTATCATAGGGTGTTGCAAAGAAAGGATGCTCATTATATCCGCTGTCTTTGGGATCTGTTAGTTTTCAGAAAAAAAGGAGGAAAGCTCTTTACCCAATGTCGTTGCTTTTCTCCACTCTCTCTTGCCCTATTCCATGACCATGTGAACTGTCCATAATTTCTTTGTCATATACACTTGAGCAGTGGGTGTGTGTGGTTCTCACAGAATTCCAAGATGAGAGTGGTTCATCAGTATAAAACTTCTGTACAGATTGTGTTTGAAGTTTGATCCAATCAATTAGATAGAATTTTCAAATTTTATTTATTTTTGGTTGCAATGGATCTTCAGTGAAGGGTGCAGGATTTCTCTAGTGGCAAGTTGGGGTTACTGCTCCTTTCAGTGTGTGGCTTCTCATTGCGTTGGCTTCTCTTCTCCCTGTCCCTCGTCATCTCTCAGAGTTTGCCCAATTCATGTACATTGCATCAGTGATGCAGTCCAGCATCTCATTATCTGACACCCTCTTTATTCTTCTGCCCTCAATCTTTCCTAGCATCAGGGACTTTTCCTGTCAATCAGCTGTTCACATCAGACGAACGAAATACTGGAGCTTCAGCTTCAGCATCAGTCCTTCCAATGAATATTCATGGTTGATTTCCCTTCAGATCAACTGGTTTGATCTCCTGGCTTCCAAGTGACTTTCAGGATTCTTCTCTAGCACCACAATTCAAAGGCACTGATTATTTGCTGCTCTGCCTTCATTTCCTTTCTCGATCATGAACCAATCAGCTGTTCCATACAGGGTTCTAATTGTTGTTTGAGGTAGCGGGAGCCTAATGGGGACCCAGGCCCCCTCTTTGGAACTGATGTTCTAAAGCAAATAGTAATCCTAACATCAGACTAAAATTTAGAAAGAAGTGTGTTCAGGGTACTTTATGTTTTTAGCATATTCTTTGAAGTTAAACATAAGCCTTAACTTATTGAATAAAGCAAATTATTTGATGACAAACTAACTCCTGAGTGATCATTTTTATACACAGTTCTCTTAAAGAAGAGTTACTTAAATTCTATTAAATGTTCTTATGCATTTACAGTACTTAAATTCAAATGATTAGATCCCCATTAGACATAGGGTGTCTTTTAGCAACAAAGTTATTCTGCTATAGGGCTTCCCCAGTGACTCAGCAGTAAAAAAAATCTTCCTGAAATGCAGGAGACATGCAGAAGACATGGGTTAGATCCCTGGGTTGGGAGATCCCCTGAAGTATAGATAGAAACTCACTCCAATATTCTTGTCTGGATAATTCTGTGGACAGAAGAGCCTGGCAGTCTACAGCCCATGGGGTCATAAAGAGTCAGGCACCACTGAGCGACTATGCACACACACAAGTGCCTGAGCACATATTCTGCTATACCATGATATATACAAAAGAGTTTGAACTCTGAAAATTCACACATTTGAAATAATAGGACCTATGGGAAAATAATTTTAGGGACTGACCACACAAAATTCATGTAACGTGAGTATCCAGAGCCCTAAGGAAATAATAATTGGGGCCTTTGGATATAATTTTGACAGCTTAGATAGTAGGATGCTCAAGGGATATGAAAATCTGCAAACACAGTTGTTTAGAAATGCTGGCTTCTGGGCACTGGGAGAACTTGAGTGTGAATGTAGCTGTGAGCACAGGAGACTCCTGACAGGGTAGGATGAGCTCCCTGGGAGGAAGCTGTTAAAATAAGGTAGAAGTCAGAAAGAGAAAGACATATACCATGTGTTATCACTTGTATTTGGGATCTAAAGTATGACATGAATGAAATGGAAACAAATTCAGAGACATAGAGAAAACACTGGTGGTTACCAAGGAGGAGAAGTGTGGGAGAGGGAAGAGGTGGCAGGTTGGGATTTGTAGATGCAAACTGGTATGTATAGGATGGAGAAGCAACAAGGTCTTATTGTAGCCAAGGGAACTATAATCAGTATCCTGTGATAAATCATAATGAAAAAATATATAAAGAAGACTGCATATATATGTATAACTGAGTCACTTTGCTGGGCAGCACTGATTATGATAACATTATAACCCAAATTCAATAAAAATAAATGGGAAAAAAAGCATGTATTTAAAAAGAAAGAAAAACCTCCTGGCCTATGCAGCCAGAGTGAGGAATGCTTCCTTTCCCGATAAAAGTTATAATTCCATTCTCTTTTCTGTTTCCACCTGTCTTTGAAAAAATCCCAAATGAATAAACACAACAATCAATACATAATGATATCACTCCCTTATTCACCAATTGCTTATGAATTAATTAATAGTAATAGAAACATAGGTCATACAAGCAAAGACTGGGCTGAGTTTCTTCGTAATTGGAAGTAGTTCTGTCCCTGCTGTGCAGCACAACTCTGAGCCTAGCTCCTCTAAGACTATAATTAAATAGTCCCTAAGTGCTAAAGAATTCTCTTGCATTGCAGGATATGCAGGAAACATGGGTTCAGTCTCTGGGTTTGGAAGATGCCCTGGAGGAGGCCATGGCAACTCACTCCAGTATTCTTGCCTGAAAAATCCCATGGAAGGAGGACCCTGGCAGGCTACAGTACGTGGGGTCACAAAGAGTTCGACATGACTGAAGCAAATGAGCACAGCATGGCAAGCAGAGACAAAACATTCTACCAGAAAAGGATGACCCAATTGTTGGCAAATAAATGTTTTTCTCTGTTGTGACTTGGTGGCTGCTCACTGATCTTATGAAATTTATCAGCCTTAATAATTGCTAAATATTAGTTGCACTTAGTAGCAAAGTGAATGAGAGATTGCCCTTAATCAAGAGAACATTTAATTTCCTAAAAAAGAATGCATTTATTTTCCATTCAATTGCTTCAAAAACCTAAACCAATTTGTCGAATGAACTTTGAAATATAATGCTGCCCTTTTTAAAAGAATTTGATACCGACTATCTCCCCAGGCATTTGTGTCTTAGGAAGTAGCCCAAGGATATCCCACAGAGAGCAGATGATATTTCACTGCATGTCTTAAAAAATACATCTAGCATGAAATGTAGTAGAGAATTTCTTCTACAGTTATTATTGATAGGAAAAACTGAGGAGTGGGTTGGATTTTAAATGCATTTTAGCTTGTTACCCTTACCAAACATAATAACATGGAAGAACACAGCTATTGGATTTAGCTGGTTTTCTTAATAGATAAATTATTAAAGGCATGCCTGAGTAATCATTTTTAATAAAAGAAAACATTCCTTGACATTAAATGATCATCAAAGATTTGATGCTGTGTTGAAATTTTGTTTCATGATAAACTTGCTTAATTATATTCAGGGAAGTTGTCTACTTGAGTCCAGACAGATTTTCACTCATTTCCTTTTTTACAATTACTGATCATATACAATTCTAAAGAGATAGCCTAAATATTATTTATAAAATATTAAATTCGTATAAACTGTAGGAGACTCTCTTTTATTGTTGTTTGGTTCAGTTTGAGATCATTTCTTCAAATTTTCCAGATGGAAAAGTTGACAGCAGGTACATTTTTAAGGAACCCAGCTCCTATTAAACACTCCTTACTTTTCAGTTTCCTAAAACATGAGGGATAGCCAGATTAAATTTAACAGGACTCCAGAGATTTGCACTAGGAGTTATTCATTCTCAATTTTGTTTTTTTGACAGGGATGGGCTGCAATTTGGGGAACTGAAAGTTCATTCTGGAAAGCCTCTTTGACTTTTTCTATTTGTAACACAGATGTTGGTCCTGCTTATTTTAGTGTTATGTCCTCTAAATTATTTATGTATAAATGTATTAACTACCATTCTAGGCTTCTCTCAATCTGTTTTGAGATTTTTAAAGGACTCTTTCTTATCTTTGCTGTATTACACAAGTGTGTAGATTATGAGTGCTTAAAGTGAGGATTTTAGAATTAGAATCTGCCTGAGTTCAAACTCTCTCTTATTATCTAATCATGTGTTCTTGAACAACCCATGTTTCAAACTAATACTAGTACTTATGTTGTAGGATTGCTGACAAAATAAATGAATATATACATACATAAAGTGCTGATAGTGATTAGTTTATAATAAATACTACATGAATATCAGCATTATTATTATTCATTTTGTCTATGATATTCTTAATTGCCATTTTCCAAAATATAACAGTCACAAAATTCAGTGGTAAAATATAGCACTAATAGCCAGTTAATTAAAATCAACTACCCATGTCTCTTCATTGCATACATACTAATCAGTTCAGTTCAGTCACTTAGAGGTGTCTGACTCTTTGAGACCCCATGGACTGCAGCATGCCAAGCTTCCCTGTCCATCACCAACTCCTGGAGCTTGCTCAAACTCATGTGCATTAAGCCAGTGATGCCATCCAGCCATCTCATCCTCTATTATCCCCTTCTCCTCCTGCCTTCAATCTTTCCTAGCATCAGGGTCTTTCCCAATGAGCCATCTCTTCCCATAGGTGGCCAAATAGTGGAGCCTCAGCTTTAGCATCAGAACTTCCAGTGAATATTCAGGGCTGATTTCCTTTAGGATTGACTGGTTGGATCTCCTTGCAGTCCAAGGGACTCTCAAGAGTCTTCTCCAATACCACCGCAGTTCAAAAGCATCAATTTTTCGGCATTCAGCCTTCTCATATCCAACTCTCATATCCGTATATGACTACTGGAAAAACCATACCTTTGACTATACAGAGTTTTGTTAGCAAAGTAATATCTCTTTTTTAATATGCTGTCTAAGTTGGTCACAGCTTTTCTTCCAAGGAGCAAGCATCTTTTAATTTCAAGGCTGCAGTCACCATCTGCAGTGATTTTGGAGCTCAAGAAAATAAAGTATGTCACTATTTTCAATGTTTCCCCATCTGTTTTCATGAAGTGATGGTACTGGATGCCATAATCTTCATTTTGTGAATGTTGAGTTTTAAGCCAGCTTTTTACTCTCCTCTTTCACTTTCATCATGAGGCTCTTAGTTTCTCTTCTCTTTCTTCTATAAGGATGGTGTCATTTGTGTATCTGAGGCTATTGATATTTCTGCCTGAAATCTTGATTCCAGCCTGTGCTTCATCCAACCCAGCATTTCACATGATGTTCTGTGCATATAAGTTAAATAAGCAAGGTGACAACATACAGCCTGACGTACTTCTTTCCCAATTTGGAACCAGTCCATTGTCGATGTATAGTTCTAACTGTACATTTTTGACCTGCACACAGATTTCTCAGGAGGTAGGTAAGTGGTCTGGTATTCCCATCTCATACTTATAGGTAGATGGCTTTATATTTTACAATTAATTTCTCAAGACTCAGCTTGTTCTGTCTTGAAATTTTAAGAGAAGTTGCCAAGTTGCTTTTTCAAAATGGCTGGAACAATCTACATTACCTACATTATTCCACAATGAGAACAAAATTTTCTTATGTTAAAAAGAAAGTATACCTTGCAGTCCATTAACACTCTTCTCAAACGTGTCTATTCTGATGTACAACCTATCTTTTGAGAATTTAAGTTTCCATGATTGCATCTTTTTAAAATTTCTCGAAGCCAATCATTTTCCAGTTTGTACTCTTATTCATGAAAATTTTATTGTGTTTTGATCTTTGCAACTGTATGTCTTTAAACATTTTATAAGAAGTAATTCTGAGGGTTTTAAGATCTTTAGTCTTTGATTTTCTAAATCTGTTCTTTCATATATTGATGTCATGTTTTATGTTAATCTTTGAGAGTTCTGAAGTTCTAATTAGGGATACTTGCCTTCAAAGGTCATTTAACCCCACTTCTGTCATTGTTTGTGTTATTGGGGAACATTCCTATCTCCTACTGCACAGGCCACTTTAGGGGCTTTTGCATCAGATTGGGAGCCTCAGAATCAATCTCTTTGCCATAGCTGATCCAAAGATCCAGGTATTAAGTTGGTCCTCAGTTTTAATGCAAGTTCACTCCTCCCGATAGCCTGTAGATCCATCCTGGCTTTCCATCACATTGACTCTTCTTCACTTGGGCTTCCACGCTAAATTCCCACTACTAAAACCCTGGCTCCCATATTGTGGGGACCCAATTCTACAATCCTGTGTGGCTCAGAAATACATGTTGGCCAACAATATTAGGAGCCCAAATTCCCCTGTGCTGTTAGGCTTTAGTCTAGTTAGTCATTCTATTTATCCTCAGATGGTGGGACAACCCCCAGAAATCCCTTCCACTTCCAATGAAACTAGAGATGCTTCTAAGAAAGCACCTTATCAAAGTGCAGTTGCATTTGGGGGAGGGGCAGGATAATCCAGTTCTTAATTACTCATGGCTTAGAAGCAGAAATCCGAGCTTCTTTGGTTTTTCCTGAAATTCCATCCCAACTCTTGAATTATTGCTGCTGAAGTACCATATTTATTTCTGTTTCATCCTTTACTTAAACATTGTAGCCTTACTTCATCATACCAAATAGATGGGGAAACAATGAAAACAGTGAGAGACTTTATTTTGGGGGGCTCAAAAATCACTGCAGATGGTGTCTGCAGCCATGAAATTTAAAAAAGCTTGCTCCTTGGAAGAAAAGCTGTGACCAACTTAGACAGCATATTAAAAAGCAGAGACATTACTTTGCCGGCAAAGATCCATCTAGTCAAAGGACAGTTTTTCCAGTAGTCACGTAAGGATGTAGGAGTTGGACTATAAAAGAAAGCTGAGCACAAAAGAATTGATGGTTTTAAACTGTGGTGTTCAAGAAGGCTCCTGAGAGTCCCTTGGACTGCAAGGAGATCTAATCAGTTAATCTTAAAGAAAATCAGTCCTGAATATTCATTGGAAGAACTGATACTGAAGCTGAAACTCCATACTTTGGCCACCTGATCTGAAGAACTGACTCCCTGGAAAAGATACTGATATTCTGTTCAGTTGCTCAGTCGTGTCCAACTCTTTGTGACCCATGTACCACAGCACACTAGGCCTCTCTGTCCATCCTGTCATCTCCACCTGGAGACCACCCAAACTCATGTACATTGAGTTGGTGATGCCATCCAGCCATCTCATCCTCTGTCTTTTCCTTCTCCTACTGCCCTCAATCTTTTCCAGCAACAGGATCTTTTCTAATGAGTCAGCTCTTAGCATCAGGTGGCCAAAGTATTGGAGTTTCAGCTTCACCATCAGTCCTACCGAAGAAGACCTAGGACTGATCTCCTTTAGGATGGACTTGTTGGATCTCCTTGCAGTTCAAGGGACTCACAAGAGTCTTCTCCAACACCAGGGTTCAAAAGCATCAATTCTTAAG
This sequence comes from Neotragus pygmaeus, assembly GCA_006410875.1. NCBI lineage: Eukaryota > Metazoa > Chordata > Mammalia > Artiodactyla > Bovidae > Neotragus > Neotragus pygmaeus. The sequence goes on along the minus strand of SJYV01028387.1, from coordinate 10,430 downwards.
TGCTCAGCTTTCTTTGTAGTCCAGCTCACATCCATATATGACCAGTGGAAAAACTATAGCCTTGACTAGACAGACTTTTGTTGACAGAGTGATGTTTCTGCTTTTTAATATGCTATCTAGGTTGGTCATAATTTTCCTTCCAAGGAGTAAGCGTCTTAATTTCATGGCTGCAATCACCATCTTCAGTGATTTTGGAGCCCCCCCCCCAAAAAAAAGTCTGACACTGTTTCCACTGTTTCCCCATCTATTTGCCATGAAGTGATGGCACTGGACCAGGATTTTGGTTTTCTGAATGTTGAGCTTTAAGCCAACTTTTTCGCTCTCCTCTTTCACTTTCATCAAGAGGCTTTTTAGCTCCTCTTCACTTTCTGCCATAAGGGTGGTGTCATCTGCATATCTGAGGTTATTGATATTTCTCCTGGCAATCTTGATTCCAGCTTGTGTTTCTTCCAGTCCAGTCTTTCTCATGATGTACTCTGCATATAAGTTAAATAAGCAGGGTGACAATATACAGCCTTGACGTATTCCTTTCCCGATTTGGAACCAGTCTGTCATTCCAAGACCAGTTCTAACTGTTGCTTCTTGACCTGCATACAGATTTCTCAGGAAGCAGGGAAGGTGGCCTGGTATTCCCATCTCTTGAAGAATTTTCCACAGTTTGTTGTGATCCACACAGTCAAAGGTTTTGGCATAGTCAATAAAGCAGAAGTACATGTTTTTCTGGAACTCNTGTTTCTTCCAGTCCAGGGTTTCTCATGATGTACTCTGCATATAAGTTAAATAAGCTGGGTGACAATATAGCACAGGGAATTATGTTTTATAATAACATATAATATAACAATGTAATAGCCTATAATGGAAATGTAATAACATATAATGCAAAGCAGTTTCAAATATGTGTATATGTATAACTAAATCACCTTACTGTGCACCTGAAATGTTGTGAGTCAGCTATTCTTCAATTTTATAATATGCAATTTACTCATGTATTGCAGGACAAACTGGAAGGCAAAATACTTATGGTCTATAATATTCTGGTGACCAGGACTAGGGCCTAAGGCTGGAGTATACAAGAAGATAGATTCTGATGAAATCTGACTTTCTGGAGTGTGAAGTCAGGTGGGCCTTACAAAGCACTTCTGTAAATAAAGCTAGTAGATGTAATGGAATTCCAGTAGAGCTATTCAAAACCTTAAAAATGATGCTGTTAAAATGCTGCACTCAATATGTCAGCAAATCTGGAAGTCCCAACAGTGGCCACAGGACTGGAAAAGGTCAATCCTCATGCCAATTCCCAAGAAGGGCAGTAGTTAAGAATGTTCAAACCATTGGACAACTTCACTCATTAAAATCTTGCAGGCTAAGCTTCAGCATTACATAAACCAAGAATTTTCAGATGTATAAATTGGGTTTAGAAAAGGAGAGAAACCAGAGATTGAACTGCCAACATTGACTGGATCATAGAGAAAGCAAGCTAATTCCAGAAAAACGTCTGTNGGCTAAGCTTCAGCATTACATAAACCAAGAATTTTCAGATGTATAAATTGGGTTTAGAAAAGGAGAGAAACCAGAGATTGAACTGCCAACATTGACTGGATCATAGAGAAAGCAAGCTAATTCCAGAAAAACGTCTGTCTCTGTTTCATCAACTACACTAAAGCCTTTGACTGTGTGGATCATAACAAACTGTGGAAAGCTCTTAAAGACATGGGCATACCAGATCATTTTACCTTTATCCTGAGAAAGCTGTATGTGGGTGAAAAAGCAACAGTTAGAACCCTGTATTGAGCAACTGATTTGTTCAGGATTGAGAAATGAGTATGACAGAGCTGTCAGATGTTGTCCTGTTTATTTAACTTATACACTGAGCACATCAAAAGAAATGCTGAGCTGGATGAGTTACAGGCTGGAATCAAGGTAGGTGGGAGAAACATCAACAACCTCGGGTATGTGGATGATACCACTCCAATGGCAGAAAGTGAAGAGAAACTAAAGAACCTCTTGATGAGGGTGAAAGAAGAGAGTGAAAAGCCCAGCTTAAAGTTAAATATTAAAGAAAAATCCAAAAAACTAAGATCATGGCATCTAGCTCCATTACTTCATGGCAAATAGAAGAGGAAAAAGGGGAAGTAGTGACAATTTCCTTGTCTTGGACTCTAAAATCACTGTGGATGGTGACTCCAGCCATGAAATCAGAAGGTAATTGCTTCTTGGCAGGAGAGCTATGACAAATCTAGATAGTGCATTGAAAAGCAGAGACATCACTCTGCCATCAAATGTCTGTATAGTAAAAGCTATGGTCTTCTCAGTGGTCAAGTACAGTTGTGAGAACTAGACCATGAAGAAGGCAGAGCACCAAAGAATCGAAGCCTTTGAACTGTGGTGCTGTAGAAGACCCATGAAGGTCCCTTGGACAGCAAGGAGATCAAATCAAGTCAATCTTAAAGAAAATCAATCCTGAATATTCACTGGAAGGACTGATGGTGAAGCTGAAGCTCCAGTATTTTGGTTACCTGATGTAAGCAGCTGAATCACTGGAAAAGTTCATAATGCTGGGAAAGATTGAGAGCAGAAAGAGAAGAGGGTGTCAGAAGATGAGATGGCTGAATGGCATCACTGATACAATGGACATGAACTTTAGCAAACTTCAGGAGATGGTGAGGGACGGGGAGGCGTGGCATGCTGTAGTCAATGGGGTTGCAAGGAAACATGACTGGTCACAAAGATTCTGAGTCAGTGTAGGACTTTCTAAACACTGGAGTTCTCTGAATGATGAAATGATTCATAATTGGATTATAAATCAAAACCCTTGCAAAACAAAGAACATGAACATATGTAAAATATCTACCAGATAATCTGATTGGCTATTGTAAAACAAGTTCTTATATTAAGTTGGTTATACTATCTAATTGATTCTAAAAAGTCCTATCTATTTTCAAGATTCAGAGCTTTTATGGCTTGTACTCAGGAAAGAGAAATAGGCATATTCTTCTGAATTAGGCCTTGCTTTAAAAGCATCTCTGGATCCTGATATAAGGAGAAGCAGGATAGAGGACCATGTATTCACATAGGTGCAATCACGTAGGTGAATGGAGAATCCTCTACTAACCAAGCCATCTTAGACAACACATCCTAAGCTTCTGGGCTTCTATACCTCACCCATGTGGGAGAATAGTGAGGCCACAGTCATTTCTTTGAAACCCACAGGGCTACATGGTTTGGAATTCAGAATTTTCCATATCTTATAATGGCAAATATTGTACTTTGTGTACATCACATAATACTGTTAGTAGGACATGGAGTAGTACATGCTAATAAAACTGATATTTCTTCATTAATGCATTTGACTTTAAATAAATAAAGTCTATAAAATAAACAAACCTATATCTTAACAGTTGACATTTTGCCATCAAATGAATTCTTTTTAACAGTTTCACATGTAAGGGATGTCTGTGAGATCTAAATCAGTTAAAGTTTGGAGAAGACAAGTAGGTGATCTGTGAGTGGCCACTCACCTTCCTGTTTTGTATCATTGCGGCCTTTGGGTGAAATTTAAGATTTACATATGTGACTTGGAGACTTAACTTGAAACCAGAGTTAGGTTAGTAACTCTATGTTGTAGAAAGTGCATTAAATAGCATCTAATTTCCTGTTTTGGTTCAGAGGTACCACACATATGATGAGTAGTGGTCACTCATGGTACACCCAAGGCCTTAGCTGCTAACCCAAAGCTACTTCCTTCTGCACAGAATTGCCCTTGACCAAAAAAGAGCCACTTTGATCAGGTGCCTAACTATCCTTGGGCTAAAGCACAGTCAATAAGTGATTGGTGTTGGTAGTGGTGATTTAGTCACAAAGTCATGTCTGACTTTTGCAACCTCATGGATGGTAACCTACAAGACTCCTCTGTCTGTGGGATTTCCCAGGCAAGAATACTGGAGCAGGTTTCCATTTCATTCTCCAAAATAACTGATTAAGGGGGTGAAAAATCTAGTCACCTTGCCTCAAATTGAGATCATCTTCTGGGTGTCAGCATACTTTGGGTCACAGAAAAAGCAAGAGAGTTACAGAAAAGCATCTGCTGCTGCTGCTGCTAAGTCACGTCAGTCATGTCCATCTCTGTGCAACCCCATAGACGGCAGCCCACCAGGCTCCCCCATCCCTGGGATTCTCCAGGCAAGAACACTGGAGTGGGTTGCCATTTCCCTCTCCAATGCATGAAAGTGAAAAGTGAAAGGGAAGTCGCTCAGTCGTGTCCGACCCTTAGCGACCCCATGGACTACAGCCTACCAGGCTCCTCCATCCGTGGGATTTTCCAGGCAAGAGTACTGGAGTGGGGTGCCATTGCCTTCTCTGAGAAAAGCATCTACTTCTGCTTTATTGACTATGCCAAAGAACTGACTATGTGGATCACAAGAAACTGTGGAAAATTCTTCAAGAAATGGGAATATCAGACCTCCTTACTAGCCTCCTGAGAAATCTGTGGCAGGTCAAGAAGCAATAGTGAGAACTAGACATGGAACAACAGACTGGTTCCAAATTGGGAAAGAAGTCCATCAAGGCTGTATATTCTCACCCTGCTTATTTAACCTACAGGCAGAGTACATCATGCAAAATGCCAGACTGATTGAAGCACAAACTGGAATCAAGATTGCCGGGAGAAATATCAATAACCTCAGATATTCAGATGACACCACCCTGAAGGCAGAAAGCAAAGACGAACTAAAGAGCCTCTTGATAAAAGTGAAAGAAGAGAGTGAAAAAGTCAGCTTAAAACTCAACATTCAAAAAATGAAGATCATGTCATCCAGTCCAATCACTTCATGGCAAACAGATGGGGAGACAATGAAAACAGTGACAGACTTTATTTTTGGGGCTCCAAAATCACTGCAGATGGTGACTGAAGCCATTAAATTAAAAGATACTTGCTTCTTGGAAGAAAAGCTATGACAAACCTAGACAGCATATTAAAAAACAAAGACATTACTTTGCCAACAAAGGTCCATCTAGTGAAAACTATTATTTTTTCAGTAGTCATGTATGGATGTGAGAATTGGACTATAAAGAAAGCTGAGCACCAAAGAATTGATGCTTTTGAACTGTGGTGTTGGAAAAGACTCTTGAGAGTCCTTTGGACTGACTTAAAGGAGATCAAAGCAGTCAATTCCAAAGGAAATCAGTCCTGAATATTAATTGAAAAGACTGATGTTGAAGCTCCAATACTTTGGCCACCTGATGCGAATAACTAACTTATTGGAAAAGACCCTTGATATTGGAAAAGATTGAAGATGGGAGGAGAAGGCAATAATAGAGGGTGAGATGGTTGAATGGCTTCACTGACTGGATGGACATGAGTTTGAGCAAACCCTGGGAGTTGGTGATGGACAGGGGAGTCTGGCCTGCTGCAGTCCATGGGACCATGAAAATTTGGACATGACTGAGTGACTGAACTGGGGTGTCATTAAAGCTCCATGGTTCCCCATGGGATCAGGCTATTAGTGATGTTAAAATGGAGAAAGTCTTATTCAGGCTTCAGAGCAGGAGAGCAGGCCTCTGACCTGCTTCTGATCTGCCTGGGCTCTGCCAACATTCTGTGCCTGCTTGCAAGCACAGCAAGTCAAGTGACAGTTTAGATAAAGAAAGGAGTGAGTCTTATAATTCTTGAGACCCTAGAGCTCTTGCCAAGCCCCAGGGTCTAAGAAGTCTTATGATTCACAGTGTGAAACAAACAGCATTGAAAACATTAAACCAAATCAGCCCTGGTTTAACTGATGATGTTATCAGTTTGCAGCCTGGGGTTATAAGCAAGAACCCTGAAAACTGCAATTTGAAGTCTCACTTGGTGAGACTTGGTGGTCTCACTTGGTGGTACTGGATGTACCACCCAGAATGCTTTCCCATTTCAGCCTCCAGATTGCTGTTACTTGGAACTTTCCATGTTGCTTAAGTCTGGATTTAGGTTGGCCAATTTAGTGATGAATATGCTGTTACTTCTCTCTATTGTTTTTGCATATTTTATTTTAATAGCTATATATATTGAAATTAAGTTAAATGATCTTTATAAAAAGTTGAAACTGTTTTATCTGTGTAAAATGAGTGGTTTCTTCTGTTAACAAATCCTTCAAACCTAAAACAAAAATAAAACTTTAGAGTTGAGAACATGGACTCACATTCTTGTTTAGAATCTTTTCTGGTCTTCAGCTTTTCTCACTGCCTTACATCATTCACCTGAAAGCACTCCCTCGATAAATAATAGGTACTTAATCCCTGTCTCAGACCCTGCTTCTAGACAACTCAGACAATACTCAATGCAGTATGTTTGTGTTCTGCTCATGCACGTATTGATTTAATTGTTAAAATCCTGTAGCACTCACCTGTTGTTCAGTCACTCAATTGTGTCCGACTCTTTGCAACACTATGGACTGCAGCACACCAGGCCTCCCTGTCCATCACCAACTTCTGGTGTCCACCCAGACTCATGTCCATTGAGTTGGCGATGCCATCCAACCATCTCATCCTCTGTCATCCCCTTCTTCTTCCACCTTCAATCTTTCCTAGCATCAGGGTCTTTTCAAATGAGTCAGCTCTTCTCATCAGGTGGCCAAATTATTGGAGTTTCAGCTTCAACATCAGTCCTTCCAATGAACACTCAGGACTGATCTCCTTTAGGATCGACTGGTTGGATCTCCTTGTAGTCCAAGGGACTCTCAAGAGTCTTCTCCAACACCACAGTTCAAAAGCATCAATTCTTCAGTGCTCAGCTTTCTTAATAGTCCAACTCTCAGGGCCAAGTTAAGAGGAAGGATCTCAGCTCCTTAGATCTGTCAGTCCAAATCTGTTAAGCTAGCTGCTCAAATGTTATGAGCCTCAATGTCCCTGTTAAGTACATTGTAGGGGTGTAAAAACAGAGCTATCATGTGACACAGCAATTCTACCCTTGGGTACATGTCTAAAAAATTGAGTACACTAATTTAAAAATATTTATGTACCCAAATGTTCAGTCATGTCTGACTCTTTGCAACCCCGTGGACTATAGCCCATCAGGTTTCTCCATCCATGGGATTCTCCAGGCAAGAATAGTGGAGTAGGTTGCCATTTCCTTCTCCAGAGGAATCTTCCCTACCCAGGGATTGAACTGAGGTCTCCTGTATTGCGGGCAGCCGCTTTAACCTCTGAGCCAACAGGGAAGTCCCCCAAATGTTCATAGAAGCATTATTTATAATTACCAAGATATGGAAACAACTCAAGTGTGTGAATATTCACACAATAGAATACTGCTGCTGCTGCTAAGTCGCCTCAGTCTGTGCAACTTCATAGACAGCTGCCCACCAGGCTCCCCTGTTCCTGGGATTCTCCAGGCAAGAACACTGGAGTGGGTTGCCATTTTCTTCTCCAATACGTGAAAGTGAAAAGTGAAAGTGAAGTTGTGTCAGACTCTTCACGACACCATGGACTGCAGCTCACCAGGCTCCTCCATCCATGGGATTTTCCAGGCAAGAGTACTGGAGTGGGATGCCATTGTTTTCTAAAAAGAATTTTTTTTTCATTTGCAGCACTACAGATGGACTTGGAGTGCGTCATGCTAAATGAAATAAGTCGGACAGAGAAAGGCAAATTGGTGTGATTTCACTTATATGTGGAACCTAAAAAATACAACAAACTAGTGACTATAACAATAAAGAAACAGACTCACAGATACAGAGAACAAACTAGTGGTTACCAGAAAGGAGAAGGAAAGGGGAGGAGCTAAATAAGATAGGGAATTAAGAGGTACAAACTATTATGTATAAAATAAGCTACAAGTATACATAATATAACAGTGTATAGTGTTTTATGACAACTATAAATGTAGCATAGCCTTTAAATTTGTGAATCATTATACTGTATACCTATAACCTATTTGCATAAACTATACTTCAATTCAAAAATGTAAAAATAAGTTAAAGTACCTTACAATAAGTGACAAAGTATACACATAATAATATGGACACTCCATGCCCCCTTAAGAGTCACTAGTGCCTTTGACATTCTTAAGCTCTATGCATATTTGACACTCATCAACTTCTTTTGTATCTACTGATAGAACATGGATCTGAAACGTAAGGAGAGGAGAACCACAAGCTGATTCCCTGTAGATGCTTTTTTATTGCTACACTGTCTCCATTTTGGATGGAAGTAACTTCTCAATCTTGTGCTTGGAGCCATTTGCCATGGCTTGGATTTTTCAGTCTATAAATGCTAATGGGATACATGAGTCCTCTTGAGATTTTCTGCCCTTACCTTAAATACAAACTCTTGTCGGTGTACCTGAAGAGCTGTAATCATTATAAAAGGAGGCTGATGCAGACAGCCATATCACCACAATAGGGGTACAAAGCAGCTGCTTTATTTGACCTTTGCTCTGCCATGTCTCAGAATCTCAGCTCTAAGACCTCAAGACAGAGCTAACACTCATGTGGCTTCTTATAAACCCCACTCCAGGAGACCTCCTTTCCTGTTCACCCTTCTTGAAGGAAAAGGAAAGAAATGTCAAGAATGAATGTCTGTATGAGAAGTACAGGAACTACTAAGGGAAAGACTCACAAACACTTCTATTTATTAGTCTTCAATATTCTCAGCATAATCCTGCAAAAGATATAATTAACCCCATTTTCTTGATGCATTAACTAAAGCCCAGGAAACTTTGGTAATTTTATCAAACACTCTAGAAAGTGAAGGGCTTGCTGTTTGGACCCAGAGCTGTAGGACTCAAATGTCACACTTTCTATAGACACTTCCCATATATATTTGCAAGATACTGACTAAATCCCCAAAGTTAGCCATTTAATATCTTTCTGTTCCTTGAATGACTCTGAATCAGAAAGTTAGGGAAATAGAGCCTGTATAGCATGTGAAAGAGATTAAAAAAAAAAAAAAAAAACTCAAATTATCTTTATAATTAGTTCCATATTTTTATAAAGCATTAGCTATATAAAAGTTGTAAAAATAATTTAATTAGATAGATCTTATGTTGCTTGAATAACATGGAATCTATTAGAAATAAGTGATTGGAAGACCAATAGATAGATAAGATAATACCTTTCAGAAACTATATACTCCCAAATTTTTCTAGCCACACGCTATAACACTAATCAATTCCCCAACTTATGCAAACCAACACTTTGCATAAAATTAAAACTGAAAATTTTAGCATAATACAGAGAATATGCATTTTGAAAACTATATAAATATTTAAAAAGGTCCTTTTGTAACGTTTAAGAGGTTGAGTGGTCTCCTAGAAATTTAACAGTGAGACAACACTCCTTGTGCCATTGCAGAACTGAGTAATTTGCTGAAATGTAAAAAGATATTTACCTACATTGAGATGCTTGATTCCTAAATTGTGTCATCTGCCTCCTCTAATTTTCATTTTCAGTAAAAGAAAAAATAGAAAGTTTCAAACTTCAAATCCCACAGCTCTAACATCACATAAAAATCCATGAAGTCATCTTTTAGCATGTCAGAATGGGAGAGAACTAGGGTGGGGAAATACACTTGCTGCCATTTACATTTATTTCACAGAATTTCACTAAATAGAGATTGGATTGGATGGGCAATTTCCAGACCTGAATAAGGAAAACCAGAGAGAGTCTTCATTAACTTTCCAAAATGAAATAATACCTACTGAAATATTAAAAAAAAATGTACACCATATTCACTTTTGGGTATTGTGGATATTGTATACATTTTAATCTGAATTAAACATATAAAGCCTTTCTCTTTTACCTGTTTCATATATGTTGTGCTTTCCTTTACCATTGTTTCTTCTTATATCTTGCATCCGTGGACCTCTTATTAAATACTTTTCTTGGCGGCCGCGCCCGAGCCCCGGAACCGCAGAGGCGCGCTCCGCCCGGGCGAGGGCGAGGTTGCCGTCCCGACGCGCGCCGCGATCCCGCCGTCCTCGGCATGCGGCTGCGCTGAGCCGGCCCGCGGAGCCCGGGAGCCCGACGTCCACTGAGGATCTCTGCTGGCTGTGTGCGAAGGTGGCCTTTAGCCGGCAGGATGACCAACCCTGCGGCCGCGCAGAACCAGGAGATAGACTGCCTGAGCCCCGAAGCTCAGAGACTGGCGGAGGCCAGGTTGGCGGCGAAGCGCGCGGCACGCGCGGAGGCCCGAGAGATCAGGATGAAGGAGCTGGAACGGCAGCAGAAGGAGGCGTCTGATGAAGATGAGCGCATGTCAGTGGGTAGCCGCGGAAGCCTGAGGACAAATGGGTATGATGGAGACTTATATGGATCACAGTCCCTGAGCAGAAGATCTGGCAGGGTTGAAGAGAGACCAGAAAAAGACTTCACTGAAAAGGGGTCTCGCAGCCTGCTCGGCCTGTCTGCAGCCACGCTGGCCTCCCTGGGTGGGACTTCCTCTCGGAGGGGCAGTGGGGACACCTC
>SJYV01028385.1:14009-53861 GCA_006410875.1 Neotragus pygmaeus | reverse complement strand
CGTGCTGCGATTCATGGGGTCACAAAGAGTCGGACACGACTGAGCAACTGAACTGAACTGAACTGAAATTCTTTATTTTAAAATATGTCTTCTGTGCTATAAATATTGTTGCTCTGGTTTCCCTTTCATTTGCATTTGCGTGGAGTATGTTTTTCTACTCCCTCACGTTTAGTCTGTATGTGTCTCTAAATCTGATGTTAGTGTCTTGTAGGCAACTTGTACACAGGTCTAATTTTTTTTTAATCCATTCAAATACTCTCCATCTTTTAGTTGGAGCATTTAGTCCATTTACCTTTAGGTAATCATCAATATATGTGTTCTTATTGCTACTCTGTTAATTGTTTTGAATTTGTGTTTGTAAGTCTTTTCTTCCCCTTCTTCTTTTATTCTCTCTCTCATTATCTGGTGACTAACTTTAGTGTTATTTTTGGTTTCCTTTTTCTTTTTTGTGTGTATGTCTATAATAAATATTTGGTTTGAAGTTTTTCTATAGCAATCCCTTTCTATATATCTATATGTAGAGAGAAATATGATTGCTTAAGTTACCGATGTCTTAATTATATATGGGCTTCCCTGATGGCTCCCACAGTAAAGCGTCTGCCCGCAATGCGAGAGACCCGGGTTCGATTCCTGGGTCGGGAAAGTCCCCTGGAGAAGGAAATAGCAATCCACTCCAGCACTCTTGCCTGGAAAATCCCATGGACAGAGGAGCCNGGCTTCCCTGATGGCTCCCACAGTAAAGCGTCTGCCCGCAATGCGAGAGACCCGGGTTCGATTCCTGGGTCGGGAAAGTCCCCTGGAGAAGGAAATAGCAATCCACTCCAGCACTCTTGCCTGGAAAATCCCATGGACAGAGGAGCCTGATAGGCTACAGTCCATGGGGTCGCAAAGAGTCGGACACAACCGAGTGACTTCACTTAATGTATGTTGTATCTATTATATTATTAATGATCTCTTAATTTTATATATATAGTTCAGTAACTGTAGATAGAAAAATCAATAACACATATATAGAAAGAGAGAGAAAGAGAGAGAGAGATGATTATTTTAAGTTACCGATCTCTTAATTTCAAACACACTTTTAAAACTCTGTATTTATACTCTCTTCTCCTAATGATTACTGTTTTTGATGTCAAATACTACATCTAATTGTTTTCCATATTCCTTAACTGCTTATTGTACATATAGATGATTTTAGTACTTTTGTCTTTTAACCTCACTACTAGCTTTGTATGTGGATGATTTCCTACCTTTACTGTATTGGGCTTCCCTGGTGGCTCAGAAGGTAAAGTGGCTGCCTGCAATGCAGGAGACCTGAGTTTGATCCCTGGGTGGGGAAGATCTCCTGGAGAAGGAAATGGCAATTCACTCCAGTATTCTTGTGTCGAAATTCCCATGGACAGAGAAGCCTGGTAGGCTATAGTCCATGGGGTCACAGGCAGTCAGACACGACTGAGTGACTTCATTTTCACTTTCCCTTTCACTGTATGTTAACCCTTACCAGTGAGCCTTTTCCTTTTGTAAGTTTCTTATTTCTAGTTGTGGCTTTTCCACCTAAAAAAAGTTAACATTCATTATAAAGGTAGTTTGGTGACACTGACCCCTTTTAGCTTTAGCTTGTCTGTGAAGCTTTTAATTTCTCCATCAAATATGAAAAAGAATATACTTACTTGGCAGAAGAGATTCCATGATCATGAAGGCTTTTCCTCAGGACAAGGCTTATCCCTTGCACTCTGAATGTGCTGATCCTTGCAATTTCCACAAATGTGGGAAACTTGACTGTGTCATTTGTGATAGGACTCTCCTAGTCTTAAAAAACTCTGAAAAAAAAAAAAAAGTCTTGCTTGGTAGAGTTTATTCTGGCCTACACAGTTTCCACTGAAAAATCAGTTGACAGCTTAATGGGAGTTCCTTTATATGTTATTTGTTGCTTTTCCCTTGTTGCTTTTAATATTATCCCTGTAACTTAAGTTTTTGTCATTTGAATTGCAACATATCTTGGTTTGTTCCTCTTTGTGTTTGACCTGTATGGGACTCCCTGTACTTCACGAACTTGGGTGACTGTTTTCTTTCTCAAGTTAGTGAAGTTTTCATTTGTTATGTCTACAAATGTTTTCTCAGTGCTCTTTCTCTCTCTCTTCTCCTTCTGAGGCCCCTGTAGCGAGTGTATTACTGTGCTTGATGTTGTCTCAGAGGTCTTTTAAATTGCCCTCATTTCTTTCATTCTTTTTTTTCTGGTCAGCAATAGTGATCTCTACTTCTTTGCTTTCCAGCTGGGGTTGGACATGACTGAGCAACTTCACTTTCACTTTTCACTTTCATGCATTGGAGAAGGAAATGGCAACCCACTCCAGTGTTCTTGCCTGGAGAATCCCAGGGACGGCGGAGCCTGGTGGGCTGCCATTTGTGGGGTCGCACAGAGTCGGACACGACTGAAGTGACTTAGCAGGAGTAGCAGCAGCAGCAGCCTTCCAGCTAACTGATCTGTTACTCTGTAACATTTAATTTAGTATTGATTCCTTCTAGTGTATTTTTCATTTCAGTTATTGCATTTTTCAAATCTGTTTGGTTGCTCTTTATATTTTCTAACTCTGTTCAAAACTTCTAGCTTCTTACTCTATTCATCCATTCTCTTCTTGAGTTCTCTGGTTATCTTTGCAATCACTACTCTGAATTCTCTCTCAGATAGATTGCCTATCTCTACTTCACTAGTTCCTTTGGGGTTTTGTCTTGTTTCTTAATCTGAAACATTTTCCTCTGTCATCTAATTTTGTCTAAATTGCTATTTGTATTTTTAGGTATGTGGTAGGTTAGTTACATTTCTTGGCCTGGAGAAATGGCCCTCTATTTGGGCTCCAAAATCACTGCAGTTGATGACTGCAGCCATGAAATTAAAAGACGCTTACTCCTTGGAAGAAANAGGGGCACCGGGAGAGCCCAGTGCGTGTGTCCGGCTCTGGCCGCCAGGAGCCTGAGCCATAGCCTGCGTAGATCCGAGAAGGCCGACCCAGTGTAGCCTCGAACAGTCCCCCTGCGGAGCTGCGATCTGAGAGCGCTCTGGCTGCAGAACGAGGCAGGGACCCGCAGGGTGCGTATCCGGAGCGCCCACCTTCGAGCAGGGGCGGGGCGGCGGCATGGCCCGGACTCTCTTGGGAAACAGCCTAATCGTTTCCGCGGAGAGCACGCTTCGCGTAGAGGACTGAAGACCGGCTCTTCCAGCATTACAGCTGCTGATCCAAACCTTTCAGTCCCACTCTTGGTTCAAATATATTAATTTTATTAAAAATAGGCGGCCCAGGGTCACACCTCACTCCAGTCTTACCGGGGGCGCAAGAGAACAGAGTTTTCAAAACTGACTGGAGGCAAATATTTTACCTTCTCACACTTAAAAAACCACATCTGGCCGTCGCCGCATGAACGTGCCCACCTGATCTTGGCGTCGGTCTTGCGGGGAGGTGGGGATCCTGCATAGGCGGCGGCCGGGACACACTCACCCAGTGCGCGCTTCTCCTGCCTTTGGCAGCGCTCGCGCAAAGTCGAAGAGCAGAAGGCGACGCCGGAGGCGGGTCGTGTCTCCGGTTACAGCGAATTCGCGATTTATCCGGCTGCTGCGCCCGGGCCGGGGTCTCCAGAGCTCATATTTCGGGCCACCCTGTACCCGATAAAGAAGGTGCGCAGCGCCCAGGCACTGTATGGATGCTTCAGTGCGGTGCGCTCAGGGGTCTCCGTCTGCGCTCGGGGTTGGTTTCTCATCGGACAACCCTGGGGCCCCTCGCTGTGGCGTTTCCGCTTTCGGATATCCGTCTAATTCGGCCTAGGACCTTCCCGTGCAAGCAGCCGCTTCCAGGCAACCCTCCCTGCTCCTCCGACCCCTGACCCCCGGAGCCGGAGCGCGGAGTTTGTTGGAGGGAGATCAGCGCGGAACTCGGGGCTGAGTCCGAGGACCGAACTGAGAACCTGTGCGTGGCTCTAGAAGAAACTGTCTTGGGCTCCGGTGCACACACAGACTACGTTTCGGGCCGCCTTGGGTTGGGCCGGTTGGGAAGACCCAGCTGGGTCCGAGTGGTCAGTCGAGCCTTCCCGCTGCGGGCCCCGCGATTCGGCGCGTCTTTGCGCACAGTGGCCACTTGGAGTCGCACTTTATGCCTGTTTGAGCCTCTCCTTCTTCGGCTGACGCCGGGATCTGCTTAATCGTTACAAAACGTTCAAACAAAAACAGGGCCGGTTTCCCAGCAGCCGGGAGCCATCCGGAGCACCGTCCTGCACTGGCCTCAGTGCCCAGCCATGGAGAACTCAGTGGATTCTCCGCGTTTGGCTGGGGAGAGGGCTTCGGAACCTTTGGACCAGTTCTTCTCCCGCTCCCTTCATCTCGTGCGTTTGTGGGTGGGGTGTGCGGGGAACCGAGGCCGATCTCAGGACTGAGCCACCGCACCCGCCAGGAGGGGGACGGCTGCCGCTTGGCCTCGAGGAGGGTCCCCTGAGACTGAGTTGAATTTGAACATAACTCTTGGAGTCCCAACCCCGCCANAAAAAAAAAAAAGCACAGAAGGTGATTGCAAAGAAGAAAGCATTTAAATGAGAAATTAGTATTAAAATGAGAAATTAATATTAAAGATGCTTTAAACAAAATCTTCAGGAATCATTTTTGAATCTGCTGTTTTCACAAACACGTTATGAATTGATGTGTCCTTTAGGAAGCACCAAAATGTTCTTAAAAGTTGTGATTGACTGTGTATTATACCATTCATTTATATAAACATTTTTTTCTCTTTTTGAAAAAATTTAGGGGTTGAATTTCACACACATCTCAAAATCATAGAGGTTTATGTCTGTTTGGCAGTTTCCTCTGGTCTTCTGTCTTAAGAGCCCTACAATTTGTTAAAACACTGTAGTCTATTTCCTATTCTGTATACGGCTGGGGATTGTTATACATTTGGCGTGGCTTTTACTTTATTATGAAGATACAATTTTTTCCTTTACTTTCATAGTATATTTTTATTTTTTAATTTATTTATAATTGGAGGCTAATTGTCGGAGAAGGCAGTGGCAACCCACTCCAATACTGTTGCCTGGAAAATCCCATGGATGGAGAACCTTGGTAGGCCGCAGTCCATGGGGTCGGNTTACTTTATTATGAAGATACAATTTTTTCCTTTACTTTCATAGTATATTTTTATTTTTTAATTTATTTATAATTGGAGGCTAATTGTCGGAGAAGGCAGTGGCAACCCACTCCAATACTGTTGCCTGGAAAATCCCATGGATGGAGAACCTTGGTAGGCCGCAGTCCATGGGGTCGGTAAGAGTTGGGCACGACTGAGCGACTTC
The DNA here is from genome assembly GCA_006410875.1 of Neotragus pygmaeus. Taxonomy (NCBI): domain Eukaryota; kingdom Metazoa; phylum Chordata; class Mammalia; order Artiodactyla; family Bovidae; genus Neotragus; species Neotragus pygmaeus. Next base: position 48,533 of record SJYV01028385.1, on the reverse strand, counting down.
ACTTTCACTTTTCACTTTCATGCATTGGAGAAGGAAATGGCAACCCACTCCAGTGTTCTTGCCTGGAGAATCCCAGGGACGGCGGAGCCTGGTGGGCTGCCATCTGTGGGGTCGCACAGAGTCGGACACGACTGAAGTGACTTAGCAGCAGCAGCAGCAGCAAGAGTTTAATTGCTTTACAATACTGCATTGGTTTCTGCCATACATTAACATGATACAATTCTTTATTGTTGTCGTTGTCACTAACGCTTACCTTTGGATAGCATTTATAGGTTTTGCCTTGTTACCTTATTAAATATTTAAAGTTACCAAGAGGTAAATATGGCAAGCATTTTTTCTCTTTATTCCAGATAAGAGGTAACAGGTGTAGAAAATGTTTTATTACAAAGTTTGAATGGTAAGTGGAAGAGCTGAGATTTAAACGCATGTATTTTAACTTCTTTTTTATTGTTATTTCCGAGGTAACAACTGTTCCACAAGAACCTTCCCTCTGTAGTTTCTAGAACTGTACATTTAAGTTTACTTTAACATAAAAAAATGAATTTTAATATTTAAAGATTCTCTTACTGAAAATTGATTTGAAGTTATTTGATTTTAAACATATTATTTCTAAAAGTTTAAAAAAAACAAATATATAAAATAAACTATAAGCCTAGAACATCATTATCACAGGAAATTATTTGTCTGAAAATGAATACTCAAAGTCATAATTTTGGCATGATGGTATGAATAAATTCATACATGAGAAAACATTTGGGGGTGTCTTCCTACTTTTTTCTAATGCTGAAAGCAGCCGCATCATCTTTTAGGTTGTCTCTTTGGTAGCTTGCTGTTCTCAGAATACAGAGCATGGATTATGGGTACTGGGGAGTGTGGTGTGATTCTTAGCACGCTGCTTCCGGGTGTGGGCGGAAAGCAGCCTGAAATATGCTTGTGATGTGAGCAAGTCATTTACCTGGACCTGGCTTTTCTCTTTTGACTCCCAATTTTTTTCTCTTTTGAAAGAAGGTGGGAAAAGTTCAAAGAGGTTGTAGGAGTATGAAATGATAGGGGTGTGTAGCTGACCAACCCCACAGTCAGTATTTAATACCCAGTTGTCCCTCATCCCGAGGACGGGGGTTGCCTTCTAGGTCTGTGACCGAGTCAGGAAGCAGAGCAGAAGCGACAGTGCACCCCAGAGCTTGGTCTGTGTAACCGTAAGGGACAAACGAACCGCTGCGTTTTCTCTGGTTCTGTGATAAAATGGTTATGTCCAAGCCAATCTGCTTCAAGCAGAGGAAGAGAAGACCGTTCTCTTCATTGTATGTGGCTCTTCGGGAAAGATTTCTGTGCACTCTCAGCAGGTTTGAGTGGTGTGAGAATATGTTCCATGTTTTTCAACAGAGTAGTTGGAAGGAATTTGGGGTGGGAAAAGGAAGAATGTTTGTATGTCCTGTCTTCGGTGATGCTCTCAACCTTGTGTGGGCTATTCACGATGTTCCTGCCCAGTGACTTCTAACCCAGGATGCCATGGACATAGTGCAGGGGACTCAAAATGTGTATAGTTGTGTGGAGACCGAATGCATGATGAATTCTGTGTTTACATGTACTGTGTGCTCTCTGAATGTAGGAAGCTGCTGCCATGATCAGTACATTTGGGTTGGCATCAAAGGCTTCATTTTATCCATATATCCTTGGGACATTTAATCAGGTAAAGCCAAACCATGCAGCCGATGAGCTGTGTGACATTGGAGAGGACTCTCAATTTCTCTAAGTTATAATTTCCTCATCTGTAGAATGAAGGTAATCATACCATAGTTTTTGGGTCAGAGCAGCCTGTATCTGAGCCTGGCAACTGAGAACCCCAGTCAGGCTTTGTTGCGCTGTCATTCTCATCATCGTCATCATCTTCCCTGTGGGCTCAATCACAAACACTACAGAGAGTTGCTCCATTGTGAGGATTCAGAACGCTGTTGCTCTGTCTTCGGTTTCTGCTATTGGTTTCACACACTGATGCTGGCAGTAAAAAGCCGAAGGAACAAACAGGCAGCAGGACATTTGGTGGTGATGTTCACGTGTTGGGTGCTGTGATGTCAAGGTCGTGCACATACAGGTGCCTCTGAGCCACATCAGAGGCCAGTCTTTTCAGCAGACGTTTAGGACCTGCTTTTCATTGCGATACTAGGAAAAGTCATGCAGTGACCAGCATGGTTGCTCTCAGGGAGCCTGTTTTAGTGGAAGAAGGTGATTGGTAAACAAATAGATGTACAAAAAATGGCAGAGAATGATGACTGCTGTGCATAGAATTAGATGTGACCATGTGAAAGTGAGTGAGCAGGTGGCTAATTTATGTCGTATGGTCAGGGAAGACCTCTCAGAGGAGATAAACTTTTAAGCTAGAAATCCGACGGACAAGGAGCCAGTTCTGCAGAAATCCAAAGTGACAGCATTCCAGGAAAAGCAGTTAAAGAAAAGGCCGTGTCACTGGAGCGGGAGGGACATAGCTGGACTTAGGTCACAGGGGGAAGAGAGGGCCAGAGTCAGGTGCTTTAACTGGTTTTTACACTGAGTCCACATTTAAGGTGTTCTGTGTTCTGTTGCTAGATAATTGAACTCCAGAAAAATCACTGTGAACCAGAATATCGGGCAGCTTTGCCTCTGAAAAATTTTCTTAGTTATCAAATGGAGATGTTTTCTGTTTGTTTGTGATGGGCATATGAGTATTACTATGGACCAGATACACGTTGAAAATATAGAATAGTAAAATAATTTTAGAATATTTTTCTAATTTTGCCTTTGTATGTGATTGTTTGCTTGGTATTTAGTGCTCTATATAGGTGTGGAATAATGGTCTTAAATTTCCTACCGCTGTAAACATATTAGGGGAAGGGTGAGTTCTCCAATAATTATGATGGATTTACACTCTTTCCAGACACCTACTTTTAATAAGGCATGGCCAGGTTAGGAATGAGTGTTACAGCACCATTCCAGGGCATTTTAAATTGGGAAGAACACATTTTTATAGCCCTCTTTATGGTCCCTCAGAACTTTGTACACATTTAATTTCTAAGGGTATTCTCTTAATGCCATCTAATAAGGAACCAGAGGGTAGGGCTTAAAAACTTGGCTGAACATACTATATTCCAGATTATTTTTTAAAAGATCTCATGCAGCAGCCCAGTAAAGCAGGTTGAAATTGTCTCCCCTTTTTAGGTAAAGAAACCAGTGCTTGCTTAGAGGCCTAGGACCCTGTTCATACATTTCATGATAGCAGAGCCAAGACCTGAAATTGGAGTTCAGGGTCCCTCCCAGTTGTCATGGATAACTGAGAGGTACTGCAGGTTTTGTGTGAATTATTTTTTAACCAGCTACAGATGGCTATGAGGTTCTGGATTATTTTGCACATTAAACTTTTTTTTTTTAATTTTGCACATTTTATCTGAGGTAGCTTCTGTTTCTCTAGACAGAAGAGGTCTTCTTTCTGGGATTGAGTAGCCTAAGAGACTGACCATGAGAACCAGGTAACTTATGGTCCCTTTTTTAAGTTTTTGAAGGCTCAGGAAGGTTACTGAAATTTGTGTTCTTGAGTATAAAACAATTTAATAATCTTGAGTAGTAAACAAAGCCAGGAAGCTTTGATATTTTATGCAGTACTATATCTAAACTAAGATTTTTATTTAGATTAACCAAACTACCTCTCCCCCAAACAAACAGAGAATGTAGAAGTAATTATATATCTAGGTTTATGAGCACCTAAATGCCAACTGTGAACAGGGCATTCTGCTGTCCTTCATCAGCTGACTCACAGTTACTTTTGCACCTCTATTCTAAGACTGCCAAGTCAAAAAGAAAGTTCATAATTGTAGCCCACTTAATACCTTGAGGCAAATGTTTAACTTTGAGAAGTTAAATGTTTAACATTTTATGAAATTTTAGTATTTTATCTTTCCTTTTTAAGGTCTCTATATGTCTAATTTCGAAGGAAACTTAAGCCAAAGGTATTTTTACCTTTCTTCCTACTACTTAAAAAGAAGTTATTTAGAATCTTCTTCATTAACCTTAGATTCTAAAGCCTCCTACTCTGTAGGAAGCCTAAAAAATATTCATATGCTAAATTTATTACGCAAAGTTGGCTCTTGTAACAAACAAATTTTTGCATTTATAGGAAGGATATGAACGTAGTCTATTAATCTACCATACTGCTATCTCACCAGAAGCATTTGCTGGTTCCTGACATCTCCTCATTCTTGACACTTTTTATGGTTAAATTTGTCTTTTGGAAATACTTTTTAAGTTATAATAAACTCATTTGATAGAATTGTGAAATAGTGTTTGAAGTATTTCAGTTTGGTCTTCATGAACACATTCATGTGATCATCTAGTCCATTTTTGTTGCACCTGCTTTAAGCAGAGAAATAGAGTAACGAACAAGAAGTTCCTACATGTTACTTTACTGGGACAGAACAATTTGCAGGTAAAATGCAAACTGATAAAATGTTGCATCAAGAAGAAACATGGAATTACACAGAAGCATGGTGTTAATCTGTTATTAAATCAGGGAAGGCTTGAATGTAAGCTCAGAACTGAAGGATAAGTAGTGAGCCACCAGAATTAGAAGAGAACTCTAAGAAGAGGGAACAGCTAGCGGGTAAGTGGAAGCATGGAATAATTTTGGAAGTTCCAGTAATACAGTGTCCACTGGTGAAAGAAGCTAGGAGGTAGACCACTAGCGCAACTTCACAAGGGCCTTTTAAATTCACATTAGTTTACCCTTGATCCAGAGAGCATGGGAAACTATGGACAGGAGATTATATGTTAATCTAGGACATAACCTGAGTGCACTTGAATTTCAGAAAGATCCTTCTGACTGCAGTGTAGAGCATGAATTAGAAGGACTGTCTGTACGGCCATCATGACCTCACAAGTTACACAGCACTGACCTGTAGGAAGCATAATGTTGTGATCCAACCTCTGTTTTTAGTGCAGAACTTGGCGATGGTAACACAACAGCTCTGGAGAAGCTGTTGACACTGGGAGTTGAGACTATGGTGATCTGGGATTAGGCAGCGACCTTAGAGTTGAAGAAGAATGAGGAGTTCTTGAGGGAGAAGAGCCACAAGTCTTAGAATGGATTCCTTATGAAGGTGAAGGAGGGACAAATTAGGAAGACACTCAGTTTTCAGACTTGGCTTATCTGAGCAGATAAGGCAACACAGGAAAAGGAGCACTTTTACTGTTTATAAAGGTCCATTTATAGTTTCTATCCCCTTTTCACAAAGAAATTGCCCATCCTGTGCAGAAGGACAAGGGCAGCTTTTTTAAGTAACCTTGCAGTGTCTTCTTCCACTCTGCCTTTTCTAGTACACATTCAACTAAGGGCATGACCATGATGGTTTTTACTGAAATATCTCAAAGTTGGAAAACTAAATACATATCTCCCCTCCAAAAAGAGCTTCAGCGTTATATTGTTTTGGAAATTATATGTTTGCTAAGTGTTTAGTAAGTGTAATCATTTTATGACTCCTAAAATGTTAAGTGAAGCCATTTTGTTTCTCTTGTGAATAAATATTAGAAACAGATCTAAGTAATAAAATACCATAATTTTGCTTGACTTTATGAAGTGTAATTTCTTGAAATAAAGGCTCAATGGAACACTGAGACGAAGTAAGGATTTTTAAATTTTTAAACATAAGTTGTAATTTAAAAGTTAAAAATGGTCTCTTTTATAAACCCACAGGAAAATGATTTTTGTAGTATATTGCTTACTAATTTTGTTAATCTTCATCAAGGAATATAAAAAGAATATAATTGTTTCTCAGAATAGGAGAGAAATTATCTATGGAAGAGTAATTCCTGTCCTTACCTATTTTCCTGTATATTTTAAAAATTCAGGGGCATTTTTGACACAAGATTCATTTTCACCAAAACAGCATTTGAAAAGTCTTGATTCTAAGGAAGTCTACTTCACCAGTTTCCAGAAAGAATCAATAATTAGTTAAACTAAAGATGAAACCCCAACAACCCACGCTTTGTACGCAGATGAATTTAACACAGTATGTTTTGTGTTCATGTGAAAGTGTTGTCGCTGAGTTGTGTGCAGCTCTTTGTGGACCCCCATGGACTGTAGTCCACCAGGCTCCTCTGTCTGTGGGATTCTCCAGACAAGAATACTGGTGTGGGTTGCCATTCCATTCTCCAAGGGATCTTCCCAACCCAGGGAACAAGCCCAGATCTCCCAGAGCGGCAGATTCTTTACTGTCTGAGCTGCCATAATTTCAATCTTCTTAATTGCTTTTCAAAGTGTGGCCAGCATTTCAACCTTTTCCCAAATTGTCTCTATGCTACCTCCTAATTCCCAGAATTGAGCTCTGAGCTTGTTTTATTTAGGTCACTAGCCTTGTTTCTCGGAGAAGGCAATGGCACCCCACTCCAGTCCTCTTGCCTGGAAAATCCCATGGATGGAGGAGCCTGGTAGGCTGAGAGACTTAGAGACTTCACTTTCACTTTTCACTTTCAAGCATTAGAGAAGGAAATGGCAACCCACTCCAGTAGTCTTGCCTGGAGAATCCCAGGGACAGAGGAGCCTAGTGGGCTGCTCTATGGAGTCGCACAGAGTCGGACACGACTGAAACGATGCAGCAGCAGCCGCCTTGTTTCTCAGGCCATGGAATTAAGTACTGTAGCTACACTGTTGTTTTAAGAGGCTTACTTACAGCTTCTCTTTTGTCCTTTCTCTTACCACCTGCCTCCCCACCTTCCTTTTCCTTCCATTCTCCCTTCCTCTTGTGCCTGGACCAATCCCCCACCCCCCCATCCAAACAAAAGAGAGTCATCTGCCCTCCAGCTTAAAAAGTTCACAGATAACCTTGTGTTGCTGCTGCTGCTGCTAAGTCACTCTTAGCGACCCCATGGACTGCAGCCTACCAGGCCCTTCTGTCCATGGGATTTTCCAGGCAAGAGGACTGAAGTAGGGTGCCATCGCCTTCTCTATACCTTGTGTTACCATTATAGAAATCCATAGCACATATTACCTCAAGAAAGTTTCTTACCTCAGAGACCTGATTTAAAGACTGTTTGGAACCATCTCTACGCTCTACCATTGATGTGCATTTTTATATCATCATTTCATTAATGTTATGTCAGAATCTCAGTGTATTGCAGGCCCTTTATTAAAACAAATGCTGGTGGGGAAAGTAGCTCAACGTAATGTGCTCGATGTGGATTACCGTCTAATATTGTCTTCTCCACCCAGCCCCCATACCCACTCCCAGCATTCAGAACAGAAAAAATTTACCATTCTGAACAGAAAAAAAAAATATTTAAGGAATTGTAGCATACAGTCAAATTTATATTTTATAAAAATACTGCTGTAGTACAGAGGTAGTGTGTCACTGGAAAGGAGTATCAATTTCAGTTCTGATTAAGCTGTCCTTTGGACATTCAGCATTCTTAGAAAATGAGCTACCAGCAAATACAGTTTTTATTTATTTCGGTTGTTAATTGTTAAGAAACCTCTTCAAGTTTTTTAACATTGAAAGGTATCGATAAGAAATGTGTAATCAGAATGAAAAATATTTTAATTTGTTCAAAATTCTCAGAGCAACATAATATTTGTAATAGATTAAAGAGGAGCCCGTGCTGTTATCTCTTTCATAAAGAAGATTTTAGCACACAGCTGCAATTTCTAGACACTGGTTTTATTTCAGAATGGAAAATGATGTTAATGTGGATCTTATCAAAGAATTTGTCTTTTATTACAAATTAATTTAAATACATCAGTACTGAAAAATGTCTTGTCTTTATCACTCTGTCTCAGTTGATACATGTGTTGCATATTTCAAAAGGCATAGTAATTTCTCAGAATTTATGAAAATCAGGAATTTATAGATCCATAAAACTGTTTATTTCCAAGTTTAAATAAGAACTGTGCCTCTCTGAACAGTAGAACATCAAAGACAAAGAGAATGTCTTGAAAGCAACTGGATAAAAAAGAGCAGCTCACCTATAAAAAAACAGAATGGTAACAAATTTCTATAGTGCTGTGGAATCCGGAAGAAGTAGGAAAATGTCTACAAAGTGTGAATGTAGAAAAATTATTTTAACTGACATTCAAGAATTGTAATAAAAATGAAAATATTTAGAGATACACAACAACTGAGGGAGTTTATCACTGAAAGACCTCTACTGTTCCTCTAAGAAACTTCTGTAGGATGTAATAATTCAAAAGAAAGAAAGATTATCCCAGGAGGAATGCCTGAAATGTAAGAGGAATAATAAACTGATAGAAGGCACAATTATTAACCAAATTGTTTACTTAATGATATAAAACAATAGTGGTCTAATTTGTGGAATTATAAGTAAAAGAATTAGTATGTTTTTCAACAAGAGCGTGTAAGTAAGCTGGGATGAGGGAGATTGCAATTAGAGTCCTTTTACTGTTCAGAAAGTAAAAAGGTTTTGTTTAGTTAAATATGTTTTAAAATATCAAGGGAAAGCACTGAAAGAATAAGAGTAAAGAATATTACAAAACAGTGAACTGGGGGATGAGGAGATGATAAGATGGGGTTCTACTAGTCTGGTGGTAATCTTACAAAAACAAAATAAACTATTCTCAACTAGAGCATCTCAGGGCTTTTAAGATCATTAGCCCTGTTCCTGATTATGAAAATCTGTGAACAGTGAAGTGAGGTTTTTAATCTTAAATAGCTTAAATTTGTTTACAGTAATGGAGACTGAAGTTACTGAGGCTTTACTATTGTATGTGAGATGTGATTACGAGTCCTAAAAAGATTGTTGACATTCATGGGATTGCTAGGTGCTTAGCTTATGAAATAAATATCTTAGATGAAAATAGGAGTGCAGCTAGCTTATATATTATGTTAGTGTTGAGTAATTGTCACGTGTTTTTCTGTCTGTGTAATCTCTCTCTCCTCCTCTCTAATAATTGCTCTCATTTATTGAGCACCACTTTGGTCTGGGCACTTTGCTACTTGTTCTACTTATTTATTATCTGTAGTTCTTGCAACAGCTCTGCGAACACGGGTATTATTTTGTCCATTTCACACAGTAGAAATTAGTTGTTGCAAGAGTTTAGCCTGACTAGGGCTCCATAGCTGACCAGTGGCAAGGGAGAGTCCAAACCCAAGTTGGCTTCACTTTGAAGCCTTGATACTCTTGATAACTCTTTCTGCAGCAGATTCCCCTAACTCTTCAAGTGTTTTTAAAGAAATAAATGCCAGTAGTGCTTTCTTTTTGTTATTTTTGTTAGCCTGTGAATTGTCTCTCTTTCTGAGAGGCAGTTGTTTTGTTAAAAAGAGCAAATTGGGGGGAGACTGTATGGAGAGATGTTTAGAACACCTTCATGTATGCTCCAGGAGAGCCAGTTCTTCAATCCTGTATTTATGGCAGAATAACCAGAGAGCTCTGCTCCAGAGACTTGAAAGCCCTGACCAGTAGAACTGGTAGCAATTATATTTCCTTGCCACAGAGAAATGTGACCCAGGGTGTCTTTGGGTCACCATCACTTGTGTTCAGACAGGAAGCATTTGTGATATGCACTTTTACTTCTGCATCTTTTAAGCTGTGCTATCAATGCCCACATGAGATGTCCCTGGTTGGTTTCCCATCTAGGGGACAAAACTATTGGGTCTGTATAGCTACTCTGTTGCTTTGTTTGAAGGAGGTGACTGTTCATCAGGATCCTGATTCTCAGAGCTGAAATCTGGGGTGAAGGGAAGGCAGTGACATCTGAAACATCAAAACTTCCTGTAATCCCAATCTGGTAATTCTGAGGACACCACAGTGTACTATCCCCACAGCCTTTGGAGACATGTGGTTGCCCTGGGAACCAGACTCCCTGCTCAGAATGAACTACTTTCTGTGCCCACTTGTTTCTCTTCACTGCTTTGCATGCACATGCAAAGGTTTAATTTTGTAAAAGCTCCCAGGTCTGGTGATACCACATTGGTATGAAAAAAGAATATAAAATGTCTAATTAATATTTTGTTATATTGATTACCACTTTAAAACTTCTTAATATGGCTACTAGAAAATTTATAATTATGTATGTGGATCATATTTGTTACTGTTCATATTTCTATTAGATAGTGTAGGTCTGTAACATTTTCAAACTCAATATCTTTATCTTTGGCCTTGATTCTCACACCTTAGTTGAAAATTAGAATGACCTGGAAGCTTTAAAAACTCATCAAATCCGAGTCACACTGCAGTCATTTAACAGTGGAATCTCTGAAAATATGATATCTGAAAAACTCAGATATCATAAGTAAAGCATAACATCTGATTTTTAAAGGCTCCTATAAATCCATGAACCCTTCTCCCCATTTTCTTTCTTTTTTTCCAATAATTTTTATCAATTTTTAACTCTTCTGGTTATATTCATTAATTGAACAATCCTTACTGTTTTTCTCATATTTAACTTATGTTCCTTGTGTTACATTTATTTAACTTTATTTCTTCTTGCTTGTCTGTTCTATAGAGTATGGATTAATATATTTGAAAGAGAGAATGTTTAATTCTAAGTAAAAGCTGTGAGAGATGGAGAGTTTCAGATTACTCTGTATAAAGCAGGTTCTAGAGGGAAGGGCTGGAAAGAGGCTAGTTAAGTTACTTAAGAGTTGGCCCTCTAAAAAAGTGTCAGGTTTTTAAGGATGTGAGGGATTCCATGGTAGGTAGTGTCGTGTATCCGGACTATTGACAGAGGTTTTCCTTGTCAGAAGCTCATGGTCACATCTTGATTCCCAGAGGGATCTGATCCAGGTTGAAGAACCCTTAACAGGCAGTTGTGGGAATACTAAAGTGGCACCTCCTAGTAGACGAGGAGGGCTCCATTCTCAGCAGACAGGTGAAGTAGAAATCACAAAGTTACTTAGATGAAGAATATGTGATAGGTAGACAATCTACATTTTGGTAGATAGAACTGTATTTTGGGGGCTAACGGCAACCTGCATGGTCAAGCTGCTGACACACAGCTGGCCTTGTCTTTGGTTGCCTCTTAACCTAAAGATTCTTCAGTTTGTAGCTGAGTCACACCAAATGTAGATATTGTACGAGACATTATTGGAATGATACAGTTTAGTCTTGATTCTCTCAAACAACTATGTTTGTGGCCTTAGACAAGTCATTTAACCTGTTGGGCTTTCACTTTCTCTGCCTCATCTATGAAGTATGAAGTAAGAAGTACTCAGTATCTAGTATTTCTTTTATATCTATGAATACCCCTGCAGTTACCAAGGAAAGCAATGAATGTACTCAAAGAATATGTATGATAGAAAGATTGTGTTTTTAGATAGGATGAAGTTTGTGAGCTAGTCATCTCATGGGTCTGACATTGCCTCGGCACCTTGTAGAGGTAGTCAGTGCCTACCAAGCTTGATCTCAGCTTAAGGTACATGTCTTCTGAGACGATCCAGAACTAGCAACTCTGGTCCCTACTATTTAGATACCGTATTTTGTGAAGTATATTAACTCAGCATTATTCATTTTGTGTGGCAGCCAAAAAAGAATTCAGTATCAAAACTTTTGCAGCCTGAATATAGGTCTCATTTGAACCTAATGATAACAAAAATAAATTCTAGGAGTAGTAGTATTGCTTTACATCTACTTCATTTGGTTGGACAAAAGTTATTTACCAGATTATGTAATGATCACTGAAGACAGGATCTGTCATGAGGCAAGAATTTCCATGTGTTTTTTGCCCAAAGTGAGCCTGGTATCCAACACTCACATTAAATACCATGTGAAGTTTTTGGGTGAGTATGAACTGGAGATTGAGTGGTACTTGCATACAGTCTCATGAACTTAATTTTTTTTCTGTGTTTACTAGAAACTGATTGTACCATAGCAAAATTAGATGTCAGCACAAAGGCAACTCAGAGGCATACCTGGATAGAATAGAAGTGACAAGCGAAAATCAATTAAGGAGTCAGCCACATGGGTATATTCAGTAACTCTGCCAGCACTGTAGGAATCTTATACCCAAAATCTTGCTTGAAATCGGTGCTTTGACTAATGTCAAATTAGCCATTGCTAATACACATACAAAAAGCCTTTGGGCATCATGATACATTTGATGCTGTTACTGGATATTTGCTGTATGTTTTAGTTTGTATTTGAAGGCTACTTTTTGGGGGGGTTAGTCCTCCAAGGATGAGACTTGGTAAAAAGCAACATTGTATTTTTCACTACTGAATCCAGAGGAGACCAGAGCTTATAAACAGTTGAGAGAGCATATGATTAAGGCTGGGCCAATCGTAAGCCCTTGCTTGGTTAAACCATATAGAAGTTGAGAGTCTAGCAATATTGGAAGGATTGTGTGTCCATTATTGTAAATGCTGGTGGTGATGTTCTGGGCAACTAATCCCTGGTTTTTTATCTTTTTTTCTAATCCTGGTCCTCTACAACCAATTCTGTGAACTAACCTAATAATTATTTTGTGAAATTCCCTCCTGGGATAAATTAGATAAACTCAGTTTCATTTCTTTTTAAGAATTCTGATTAGTATAGTTTGTATACTAGTTACCATAGAAGTCTTAAACTAAGGGAAAGTATGCTATGAATCACTAGTAACTAGAGCTCTGCTAGATAAGTGATGTGGAGAAGGAAATGGCAACCCACTCCAGTGTTCTTGCCTGGAAAATCCCAGGGGCGGGGGAGCCTGGTGGGCTGCCGTCTATGGGGTCACACAGAGTTGGACACGACTGAAGTGACTTAGCAGCAGCAGCAGCAAATAAGTGATGAGGTGGTCTTTCTATACTTACATGAATTAAAACTTATTTGTAATTACATTGTTATGGAATATTAGCATCTTTTTGTCTTACTAGTTACTGCTACTAGGCTTTATAGATGTAAAACTTGGTATGAGAGCTTCTAGATTTCTAACAAGAGTTACTTTATACAATACAGAGTGGGGTGTTATCAGCTCCATTAAACAACTTTTTGATAGAAGTGTGATCATCTGGCTTTTAGTTCAGTATGAACGTATGGATGGTATGACAAATGGAACCATTAAGTCTCCTTTGTAAACTAAAGGGCGATAAACCAAATATGTATTTCAGTTATTCAGCAGAATGTATTGATTGCCTTCTGTCAATACAGAGACTTTGCTGTCTCTGTATTATGCCAGGAATAAAAAGATGAAGAGTGAAATTTGTTGTTCTGCATCTTCTAGGAACTTTTGCAGGCTGAAGTAGAAAACAAATAATCAGATCATTATAATTCAGTATTTTGAGAGAGGGTTGGCTAACCTGACTGAGATATAAGATTGAGAAAGAAGATGTTTGATGTCATGTGCATCTTTTGTATAAAGAATATTTCACACAGTTCATGCTATGTATGTGGTAGACAGTGTTTTTGGAATTAAGTTTGAAATGCGCCTTGAAGAGGAAAGAGTTGATGAGAGCCTGAGTTTAAGAGAAGGAGGGCAGTATGATTTCTGATTGGAGCCATATCAGGAGATATGGATAAATTACAAAGTTTTGAGCTCAGGCAAACTGGTAGTTAGTCATTAACTGAACAAAGAGAATACAGAAGTTGGTTTGAGATCAGTGGAATAAGAGAAAATTAGTTTAGCTTCTGACTTGCTAAATTCAAGGATTTTGAGAGACATTCTCGTGTGACTGTTCAGTGTGCAGTTGGAGAGGTCTGGTCAGTACTGGACCTTAACTAGAGGAAATAAAGATTTAGGATTCATCAAAATGTTTGATGTCAGAAGCCATAGTGGTGAATAAGTGATAAGAATGTCCATGATAGATCTGTAAGGAAGAGAGGATTTTCGAATTGACATTTTTGGAGCTGGTTAGATTTATTTAAAAGGCATCCACCCTTGATAGAACCTGGCACTCATTTGGTCCTCTTGATTTAGAATTTAGCAAGTGCTGCCTGTCTAACATTGCATTTGCTGTCATTTTGTCTTCCTTTCACTACTTTCATCCCTAGAATGATAGTAAAATTGTAGGAAATGCTCTACTGTCCTTACTGTGCCAGTCATAGCATCAGCTCTGTCCTACCACTACATTCTTCCCACACTTCAGAGTGAAAGGCAGATTATGACCGGATTCCTGCATCTTCATTGTCCTTAAGTCAGCAAAAATGCTCTCAGACTGATCAGAGCCTCTTGATATGGCTGTAAGAGACTTTCTCTAGGGACAGCATCTCACAGATGGAAACATATTTCTAGTTTGGTTTAGAGAAGGGTCAGGAGAAATGGTTTCTTCATTTCTGTCTCTCAGAAGACTTTTGACTAATTTATATACTTGAGCACTTGGCTCTTGTTTTTACATTATTACAAACATTTTGATGTTAATCTTTATAGATCCTCCTTTAATGTTTTGTACTTTATTTCCATATCAGTAAAGGAATCGCTGATACACTTTACGCAGTGATGTCTTTAGTTTTTTTAAAGAGACATCCACCTCAGTATAAATTTAAACTATGTCATCCAGTTCCACATAGTTTTGTTATTTTCCCAAGATATATATTCCTATCGAGTATGGCTGTTGACTGTTTGAACTGTGGCTAGTCTAAAATATATGCTGCAACTATATATTATGCATCAGGTTTTGAAGACAGCATACAAAAGGTCAACTATCTCATTTATTGTTATACTGAGTACACATTGAAATGGCAATATTTCAGATTTATTGAGTGAGATAACATTATTAAATTACTTTCACCTTTTTTCTTAACATGTCTCCACGAAAATTTTAAATTACGTATATGGTCGCAACATTTCTATTGGACAGTGTGACTCTAATCGACACCAAATACACCCTCACTCCCCTGCACTTACCCAAATGAATTGCTCCTGCTTGTGGACTTGTTAGTGACTGATTGCTCTTGTTTCTGATGTCACTGCCCAGTGTGGAAGCCTTTGGTAATCTAGCAACAATTCAGATGATTTTTAAAACCACCTTTGTTGATGACAGAGAATTTTGCAAAGGGCAAATTAGGGAAATAATTTAAATGTATTGAGCTACTGAAAAGTAATACTTGGAACCAGTAAAACCATCTGTTGAGGACCACAGGAAGTTGTTTTTGTTTGTATGGGCTGTAATTTCTATGAGAATAACTATTGGATTTTATAAAACACGTTTTTTACTTTTTTGTTCCAAAAGGGATTTAAAGTAGTCAATTTTATAATGTAAGTAATTGATTGACACTGTATTAGGAATTCAAGAGTAGTATTTGTTACTTTAGGAATTTCTCATGCTAGCCAAAATTTCAGTGAGATAAAAATTCATGAGACTACACTGGCTGCCCAGTGCTTAAGACTTTGACTTCCAGGGAATGGAGCGCAGGTCTGATCCCTGGTCAGGGAGTTGAGATCCGACATGCCTTACAACCAAAAAAACCAAAACATATAACAGAAACAATATTGCAACAAACTCAATAAATACTTTAAAAATGATCCCCATTAAAAAAAAATCATGTTCCTCTAGGTGATTGCTCATTATCCCTCTTATGGTCTGTCTCCTGAGACCAGACCTCATTCACCTAGAAACAAAACTCTGTTACAGAGGACAATCCATAGGTGAAGAGGAATACATATTTAGGAATGTCTCACCTTCTCAGATTATGTTTTAAAACTGAAAGTAAACATAGCTCCAGCTCCATCTGTTTGGTGCTGATGTCTGTAGCGTAAACATCTAAAGTGGAAACTTGGTTTATTACTAGGGAACAAAATGTTCAAAATTAAGTTGTAAATTTAAAAAATGACCTATTTTATGATGATACAGCATACTTAGATACATGCGTACTTCCTGGACATAATTACCCTGCTACAGTTATTTAATGATTACCTGTGGTGTTGGAGAAGACTCTTGAGAGTCCCTTGGACTGCAAGGAGATCCAACCAGTCCATTCTGAAGATCAGCCCTGGGATTTCTTTGGAAATGATGCTAAAGCTGAAACTCCAGTCCTTTGGCCACCTCATGCGAAGAGTTGACTCATTGGAAAAGACTCTGATGCTGGGAAGGATTGGGGGCAGGAGGAGAAGGGGACAACAGAGAATGAGATCGCTGAATGGCATCACAGATGATGAACGTGAGTCTGAGTGAACTCCGGAAGATGGTGATGGACAGGGAGGCCTGGCATGCTGCGATTCATGGGGTTGCAAAGAGTCGGACACGACTGAGCAACTGAACTGAACTGAATGGTCTGAGTATGAGAGAGAGAACCCTCAGATCTCAACCTTACTCCTGTTTACTAATCTGAGGATTTGTATCATGAGAGTTGTGAGAATGTCTGATTCCTAGCATTTATCTCTTTAAAAAATTTTTTTGCTTAATTTAGTACCTCCTATGTGTAGCACACCTTCTAGGGGTTTTGTGGGTAACATACATAAATACGCAATGGATGTACCTTGCCTTCAAAGATCTAAGAGAAAAATAGACATGTATGATTACATATAAAATTATATCAGTCCAACTCAATAATTCTAATGAAGGGGATTAAAAAGGTCGTCTTGGAAGAAAACATGGAGATTTCAAAAGGGGAAAATTATACGAAAAGTGAAGGGCACTGTGGGAATACACACACACACACACACACACACACACACACACACACACCACCACCACCACCCCCCCCCAATACAGTAGGTTCAGCAA
The DNA here is from genome assembly GCA_006410875.1 of Neotragus pygmaeus. Classification (NCBI taxonomy): domain Eukaryota; kingdom Metazoa; phylum Chordata; class Mammalia; order Artiodactyla; family Bovidae; genus Neotragus; species Neotragus pygmaeus. The sequence continues at coordinate 31,926 of SJYV01028385.1, read as the reverse complement.
ACAAGTCACTAAAGGAGTGAGTACTGCTGCTGCACTAAAGGAGTGAGTACTGCTGCTGCTACTGCTTCAGCCGTGTCTGACTCTGTACAGTAGGTTCAGCAAACAAGTCACTAAAGGAGTGAGTACTGCTGCTGCTACTGCTTCAGCCGTGTCCGACTCTGTGCAACCCCAAGGATGGCAGCCCACCAGGCTCCCCCATCCCTGGGATTCTCCAGGCAAGAACACTGGAGTGGGTTGCCATTTCCTTCTCCAAAAGGAGTGAGTACAAGGAGATGAAACTGAATGGTAGATTAGAAACAGATTCCCAATGAGATTCCCCAAGGTAAGAAGTTTGAACCCAATTCTCTTGATATTAGGAAAGATTTTTAGCAGTGTGACATATTCAAATCTGTGTTTGCTGAAGACAATTATGGGGCGCTGTGAAAGATGATGGGTGGGAAAAAGCCTGAAGTCAAGGGAACGTGTTTCAGTATTTTAGGTTTTAAGGGGGAGATGCAGCACTCAGTCAAGGCACAGGTAACAGGAATAGCAGCTAGGATGGATCTGAAAAATTCAGATGTGGGGAGTGATTGGATGATGAGCAAAGTTAACTTTTAGGCAGGTGCTATTTAATTCTCGTAACAACCGCCCCGTCAGTCTTTGTACTTTATACATGAGGAAGCTGAGGCAGAGATGCTGAGAAACATGCAAGCCAGTGCTTGGAGGAATTACAGTCAGTCCCTGGTAGTCTTGCCTGAGCCCAAGCTCTCAATTTCTGTTTCTCCCTCCGCTGTGGAGAAAAAAACAGTTCTGAGGTTCTGACATTCGAAGGCCTCGTGGCTGTTGCTTCCATCAGCAGTGGGAGGACCTTGTCTTTTACAGATGGATGCCCATGAAGGTTCTGTTTCAGGCTGCTCCGTTCTCTTGATTCTGCATGCTTTTTTATATATAATAAGCTCAGTCATCCATTCCCATGAACTCAACTACCATCTAATTGCCCATGACTTCACATTCTTTAGTAAAGGTGCCCTGACCTGTACTTCCTGCTGCCAGCTGGCTGGCTGTCTCCTCCTTGGGGTGTACCACAAGCATGTGAAAGTAAACAGCCCCAAACCAAACTCATTAGTTGCTAGTTAATGACATAACCTTACTATCATTCAGCCCAGCAAGTGGAAAACTGGGACGTCATCTTGACTACTGTCAGACAGTAGTCATTATCTCATTAGAACTATCTGAAAATCTAATCTTTAGGTAACTTTAAGCACTTTTTCCCCCTTCCTTTGTCTTTTAATGTGTGTGCATGGAAACAGAAATACATGTATACATAAGTACCTACCTACCAACCAATGGACATAATTCGGGTAACTGAAAAGAAACCGTAGACCAAAAAGCAGCTGTGAGAGGGACAGGAGGAGGGAGAGACTAATTTCAGAAAGGAGGGAATAGTGCATGTGTAACTAAGGAAATGCCAATGACTTTTGGTTTCAAAAAACTTTAAAGTGAAATTGAAAACCATTTCGTGCAAAGTATGTTTTAGGAAAATCATGGACATTCAGAAATAAATAGAATGAGTATAATTGTTTTGAACATTTCTTCTCTGATGAAGAATTTACTTAAAATGGATTTCAATACTTCTCTGAATTCTTGTATTTCATCTTTGTAGATAGCAGCATTTATGCTATTTGTATGTTACTCTTTTACACCCTTATTAAAGTTCGACACTTCATAAGGGATATAACTTGATGTTAAAAAATAAAAAGTTTGTGGGCAAATCTTTTGTGTTGGTAAAATGTTGTTATAATCATGTAATTATAAATTGAGACCTAAAATATAGATATGGAATCCAAAATAAATTTAATGAAGATCATCTTTTTTTATTACCCTAAACTTTAAAATTTGAATAAGGGCTTGTTTGATCTTAGCTATATGCAACCATGAATGTTTTTCTGTTATTTTTCCTAGGTAGGGTTAAATGAGAAATGTTTCATATAAACAACAATGAAACCTAATTTTAGGCATTTCTCTCACTCAAATTGAAATTCATAATCTTACACATTAATGATTTAAAACTCTTAACAGTTTCCTCAAAACTAATCTTGTCTAATTTTTCTTGTTTCCTCAAGCCATTGTTACCTCCCTCCACATAACTCTTGTTTATAGCTCAGTAATTTTTTCCCATTAATGATGTGAGTTTATGCTGTATATATTTTGTTTTAGTAATCTACTTGATTCCCTTGTTTTCTTCCAAAAAGAAATATGGCACGCTAAGTTATAAATTATGTATAACCTTAATGGGTGACAGAATGCTGCTTGTTTGTAGATTTTGGTAGTTAAATATACATTTGGAAAACTAAAACTTTAAACAGTTGCTCTAAAAAACGTGTTACGGGTGATTTTTCAGACGCAGCGATGCTAGCAGGTCAGCTGGAGTCGCTTCCTGTGCGGCCCTCCCTAGTCCTTCTCGCTAGCGCTGGTCCTTCCTGGCTCTCCCGGGCTCTGGCTCCAGGGTGCCTCCTGCTTCTCTTTCCTTGCATGTCAGCTTCGGCGTTAATCATTCATCACTCTAATAGTTGATCTATTTTTATTCATTGCCAAAGTCTGGCTTTGGCGAGTATGGAATATTTGAAGGAGAGAGAACCTCTTTCCAGCCACTAGCCCTGATAGGACTATTTTCGTTTTTCTATACATTAAAAACAAGTCTGCGTCTGTTCTTTTCGTTTTCATAACCAAGATATGTTGAGCAATTAATACACCCAGTGGTTAGATTTGGCACTCAGGACAAAACAGACGATGTTTAGGAAGAAGGTACAAGGAAACCTGAAAGGGGTGGGGGCGGAGGACAGGAAAGATTTAAGCAAGTTCAGAAATCCCCTTCGTTCCCTCGCGGAGCCCCAGGAATCCTGAGTGTGCTCAGAGGTGCGGTGGCAGAGCCTCCGCGGAGGAGCCTGGGGGAGCGGGCAGGGCAGCTGGGGCGAGGTTGTGCAACAAAGCTCCGGGAGGGAGCTCCCAGCAGGCCCCGCGCCCCGCCCACCGCTCCAGGTTTCCCGGCAGGCAGCCTCCGCCCCGCCCTCCCCGCCTCCCCTCCCCTCTCCGCACCGCCTGGGAGCCGCGTGCTGGGGCGGGGGCGGAGTAGGGAGGGGGGGTTGTCTTCCCGCTTGACTAGCCTGAGGCCCAGCCTCCGTGGCCATTTTCCCCGGGAATGGCAGGACCCTGGGTTCCTTCTCGGGAGCTTTCTGCGAGCTGGAAAATTGGCAATTTAGGCAGGAGGTGGCAAGTGCCTTGTCGAACGTGGTTCTGTAAAGTTTCTGCTGACTACAGCTTAACATTTAAACGAAACACACCAGCTGGATTGGTGAAGGCAGAGAGCGTTTTTCCTGTGCCACTTCGGGCCCCAGTTCGACTCAGGATTGCTTCATTTGCCCCCTAACCTTCTCCTCCTCCACCAGTTTGGCTTGCCAAAAGCTGTGTGCTTTAATTTTTTCCGTTTCCTTTGGTGCGTCTCTCTTTTCACCCCTCTTCCTCCTCCACTCCAGAAGGAACATCACCACCCAACTTCTTGGACTGGATAAGTTGCAACTCGTTTTGCATGATTAAAACAGTGCCTGATGGTGGAAAAGCACTGAAGGAGCTGAGGAAGGTCAGAGCCACTGCCCAGGCCTCTAAACACAGGGCGGGGCCGGCACTCAGAACCCACTTGACCAAAACAGGGCGGGGCGGCAGGCGAGGGGCGGGGTCAGAGCGCAGAGCTGCCAAACATTGGGCGGGGCCGTGCCTGTGGACAGGGCGGGTGGAGCCTGAAGCCCAGGCCTATGAGAACTCAGCTGGACCGGCGGGTGAGGGGCGGGGTGGCCACCACCATTGGCTGCTTCAGTGCAGCCAGGAGTCAGGCTGACCCAGGCTAGAGCTCTTAGACAGGCACTTGGTTTCCATTTGTGTCATAACTCCTGTTTGGAGCCAAGTACATTCTCATTCACCTTCCTTGGCAGGAAAACCAACTCACAGAATTTTTTTAAAAGCTGGGAGAAGGGTGAAGGAGGAATCGACTGGGGATTTGGGGCTAGTAGATGCAAACTATTACATACAGAATGGGTAAACAATAGAATAGTACTGTAGAGCACAGGGAACTATATTCAGTGTCCTGAGATAAACCATGATAGAAAAGAATATAAAAAATAATGTATATATGTGTGTGACTGAGTCACTTTGCTGTACAGCAAAAATTAACAACGTTGTAAATCAGTTGTGCTTCAATTAAAATTTAAAAGCGGTGGAAGGTGGAACTTGTGAAGTTTTAGCTGCTGCATGTGTTTTCCTGCTCATAATTGAGTGCTAGAGGCTTTTTGAAATACTCTTTCTGCTGTTAAGCCTTTCTCTTTCATGAAGACTTAGATTGAGTGTTCTCGTTGATCACCTTCTCTAGGAGTTTTAAGTAGAATGTTGCAATTTTGATATCTTGGACATTTTCAAGTAAGCTAAATGTCATTATAGGTAAGACTATAGGTTAATTAAAATATGCGTTTAATTCAACCAATAACAGTCAACTATGGCCAATTGGTTTTTAAACTTTTTTATTCTACACTACGGATATGTAATTTGTAAAGCTTGTTTACTCATTGATGCTGTTTACAATAAATAGTTTACTATTTGGTATGTTTGCTTTCTGTCATATGCAAGTCAGCTTAATCTTGGAATTCTGGGAATTTAATTTGATGATATAATGGGAATGTAGTTTTGAGTTAATTTATCACTATTGATGTAGAGGTGAAATCAAACAAATGTGTCTTGAAGAATTTAAGAGAAATGGCCTTGAATAGTTCTGAATATTAACCTTCCATTTGCTTTTATGCCTTAAACTGTTATGTTTATTGTGGCAAATGAATATGCATAACATTTTCTCTTGAATTGTGTATAGAAATGAGATTTTGTAAAAACTGCTAGAATCCTGGCAGGGATGTTTCTAACTTTGATCATAGTTGCCTGCATGTGACATTTCCCAGTTCCCTTTTAAGTTAAGTAAGATCAAATATTTTTCAAGTATTTTGTTAAAGGGAATGAGTAATATACTAAAGTATGCTATTGAACACCTCCTCACAGTATAGTGTTAGGTTAAGCCTTTATTGGTGATCATCAGTGGGTCATGATAACAGCTCTTTTTAGATTTTGAGCTACAGTCTTGTGTAATAGTGGTGAAATTGGTTCTGGTAAATTAATTTTGAGTTGACAAGCTTTTTAACTCTCTGACTTTGTGGATATTGAATTAATGAACAGGCTTAATATCTATATATCTCAAAAGTGATATCCATAATTGCAAAAGACAACAAAATGAACCCTTTCATATAAGTTGATGGAATTTAAAAATGATATAACATGAATTGAATAAAAAACAATTTCGCTGCTTTCACATCCTCCCAGCAGCATATTCCATGGTTACATGAAAGTGAAAGTGTTGGTCACTCAGTCCTGTCTGATTCTTTGCGACCCCATGGACTGTATATCTGTCAATGGGATACTCCAGGGAAGAATACTGGAGTGGGTTGCCTTTCCCTTCTCCAGGGGATCTTCCCGCCCAGGGATCCAACCTGAGTCTACCATCAAAGCCCCAACAGAAAGGTGTCCCTGGGTGGATTACCCACTAATCCCATTGGTAAAAATACATCTGAAATTATAGGTACATCAAACTTTATTTAGAAGTCACCATTCTGTTGTTACTCTTAAAGTCTTGGTTTCAAAAGTCCTAACACAGTTAAGTATCAGCACAAAAGACATACCTATTTGGATAATCATTTATGCCCACTCTCTCCAAGTTTGTTTCTGTTTGCTCTGAGCATTTGCCTGGTTTATAGCAAATTATGAAATTATACTTTGCCTCCCTAGTATCCTAGTGTGAGTATTACTCCTCCAGGTTTTTCAAAGGGAGTCTTAAAGCAAATAATAGATTTAAGTGAGAGTTCAAGCAAATGTCTGATTTGACTAATCTTGCATTTAGATTTTAGATCTAAGATATATATACACACATGTGAACGTACACACACCTGCATGTACATATGTTAACAGGCCTTAGCTATCTCAGTTTATTTTTACTTTTGACTTTTACCCATTTCCCCATTTTACAGAATAAGTAAATTTGTATTAATTGGTAACAACTCTCCTTTTTTTTTTTTTTTTTTAAATAAAACATGGCATTGAGCTTACATACTGTATGAGTAAGTTTATCCACCTGTGCAGAGTTGTCACTGAGCTTGCAGTCTTCTTTCTGGAAGAAATTTGTTTTATAGCATTTTACTTCAGCAGTAGTAAAACCACTGCTCTGTGGAAACCTTGGCTCTATAGCCCTCTGTCATGAATATGATGATAATGTAGTTTAACTGTTTCAGCAATTGAAGTGGCTTTTGTCCTAAACACTGTATTCCTATTAATAAAATCAAGATTTGAATCATGGTTTTTCCTCCTGTGCTTATGCTTCTTAATATCAGTAGCTGGAATTTCCCATCTAGATCAGGGATTCTAACCTCAGTACCACTGGCATTTTCGGCCAGATAATTCACTGATGTAAAAGGACTGTCCTGTTCATTGCAGTACCATGAGCTACCAGGAGCAGACCCCATCCTAACCCCAACTGTGATGACCAAAAATGTTGCTAGACATTGTCAAATATTCCCGGACTTAGTAAGAGGGAGGAGGGCAAATTTTTTCCTGGTTTCCAAGTAGCTGTTTGTTTGCTTGACTGATTAATTTTAAGTTTGGTTGTACATTTTTAATTTCAGAGACTTTGTTTTTGTTTAAAAAGCTGAAGACTTTGTATGAATAAAACTGAGCCTGCTTAATTTAACGGTGTTGAAAGGGCCTACCAAGAGTAAGATTTCATACATTAAAAATCAAGCTTTTCACCCTTGAGACTATATTTCAAGCTTTTGGCTACTTTGTAAGTAGAAAGTAGTTTCATGGTGTAATCTCAGTAACTCTGAATTTTCTCAACATATTTACTGCAGCTGGATTACAAAATAAGCATTAACATGTGGCCCTTTAAGAGGTTTTTGGGTTTTTTTAAGATTTGAATTTTAGAAACTGAATTCAGGATTTCTGAGCTATAAGTACTGTTACGAAGAGGTTAGGTGTTATACTTCATATCTGAAGATTTTATACCATTCTTGTCTGAACTTGTACATACTACTTTAACTTCAGTGTTGACTGTACTTTTGATTTTAAGTTGATTTGCTGGTTGTCATGTTAAGATTCAAACTTATATGCAATTGTATTAAATATCAAAAATTTTCAGTAGAAACACAATCTCTTTTTTGTTTTAAGAAGCTAACCTAAAGTTATTTCTACCTGACCAGAACATTTCAAAAACCTCAAATTTCCCCTACCACAAGAATAATCTAGCTAACTCCAAATCATGCAAAGATCTGTAGAAATTATCACCTGAAAATTTCAGTCCTATGATCTGGAACACTATCAAAAAAGAAAAAAGGCACATTCTACAATGAAAATCACAGATGTTTTGAAGATGGCTTTCTGGAATATTATTTTAGTTCTTATCTGCATATTTGGAATTGGTAACATTTTCTGAGTACCATTAACTACTATGATGATGTGTGAAGAATAGTACTCTAGTAGAACCTTAGAACATTTTTAATGGAAGTTTGCCATCACCCCAAAGTTTCACTGTGCTCCTCCTGGGTTACTCAGCAATCACTGATCTGTTTTCTTTCTTGAAAGTTTCTCCTTTTCCAGAATGTCGTAGAAATGAAAGCATACAGTAGGCAGCTTTAGCTTCTTTTACGTATTAGTACTACATTTGTGATGCATCCATCTTGTTGCTTATATCAGTAATCAGTTCCTTTTTTATTGGTGAGTAGCTTTCCATTGTATGGGTATAGTCTGAAATTTTGTTTATCCATGCACCAGTTGATAGACATTTGGACTGTTTGCAGCTTTTGACAGTTTTGAGTAAAGCCTCTCTAAATATTCTCATACAGGTCTTCAGGGAAACATATTTTCACCTCTCTTAAGTAAATGTATAGAAGTGGGATTTCTGGATCATGTTGTAAGACTACCTTATTATTTTGCTGCAGTAGATTACTTTTCAAAAATCAGTTCTCATGGTTGAATCCCATGATTTTAAAGAAATTGCTTATGTTTTCTTTTGCCATATGATACTACTGTTTATGGTGGAACCAGAGGATTCTCCTTGATGATTTATTCTTTCCCAGTGTGGCAGTGGTAAAGAATCCACCTGCCAATGCAGGATACACAAGTTCAATCCCTGGGTCAGGAACATCCCCTGGAGAAGGAAATGGCCAGTCCACTCCTGTGTTCCTGCCTGGAAAATCCCGTAGACAGAGAAGCCTGGCAGGCTGTAATCCATGGGATCATGAAAGAGTCGGACACAACTTAGTCACTAAAATAACAACAAATTTATTCTTCCGGAGAGTACTGTAATCATATGCCACCAGTATTTTAGAAAGTGACTTTATTATTTATATCAAGATGTGTCCCTGACATGAAGTAGTAACAAGAGTGTCACTAACAAGTGTGGTATCTTNGTCAGAATTTTCCACAGTTTATTGTGATCCACACAGTCAAAGGCTTTGGCATAGTCGATAAAACAGAAATAGATGTGTTTCTGGAACTCTCTTGCTCTTTCGATGATCCAGCGGATGTTGGCAATTTGATTTCTGGTTCCTCTGCCTTTCTAAAACCAGCTTGAACATCTGGAAGTTCACAGTTCATGTATTGCTGAAGCCTGGCTTGGAGAATTTTGAGCATTACTTTACTAGCATGTGAGATGAGTGTAATTATGCAGTAGTTTGAGCATTCTTCAGCATTGCCTTTCTTTGGGATTGGAATGAAAACTGACCTTTTCCAGTCCTTTGGCCACTGCTGAGTTTTCCAAATTAGTTAACCTTTAATTCCAGGGTCCACTTGTTCCCATTTCTTTGAGGCCAATTCTGAGAATTATGGCAGCTGATGTCCTGGGTACCATCTGGTCATCATATATTTAACTTCTTCCATCTGGGGTTTCAGTACATATAAGACAGCTCACAGGATATGGCTCACACTATTATATATAGACTTTGAGAAGGAGCTAAATGTCCTTTACTATGCTTAATGACTACATTATTATTATTTGGTCTCCTTTGACTGTTTTCCTTTGCTTCTGCATTCCTCATTTCTCTGATTAAATTTATTCTTTGGCTAAAGTATTCCACAGACAAAAGGCAGGCAGAAGGCATGGGGCGGGGAGGTTGCGAGGGGAGTGGGTTTGGCGTTGAGGGGAGTTTCCAAAGAGAGAGAAGATAACACTGCTTATATAACGCTGACAGTTCACATGCAACCAGTCATGTAGAGGAGCCCATTGCTGCTAGGTGACAGTGAATGTATCTGTTTCATCCTTCATATTGTGACAGTCTGAATGAGAAAGGAAGTACATCTCAATATAAGCAACAGATGAGTATAATTCACTTCCAAAGGAGACTGAAAAAATTGCAATGTTGAGGAAACATGCGGCTTCTTATAAATTGTCATGTTGAGCAGTGGTTTTAATGAGAGACTAATAGTAAAGTGAAGCCTTTGACTTCTTCTTAACTACCAAAGAAAATCCTCAGTCTAGTTTCAGGGAAATGAATTTTTTGTCTATTATTTCTTAGAGCTACAAGCTGTTTCTAGTGAGTGGCTTTTTCTACTTTAGGCAATAGTGAAAAAGGCATGTGCTATTAAAGCACTGTAATAAAAGTATTTTGTAGATGATAGAGGACAATATCTAAATTGAATGAAGCACATTTTTGAAAAACAAATCGGCATGTTTAGATTTCATTTCTTAAAACCAAGTTAGTAACTCACTATTAGAAACAGGATATAACACAAGAAGATTTCTGGGAGTCCTTGACCAGGAAATATTTTTTATGTGCTCTTTAAACTTTATTATTTAAATAGTGTTCAGCTTGCTTTAATAAATCAGCATGACCTATTCTTAATGATAATGACTGAAAACTATAGAATATAGTAAATGTCAAAGTAGCAGCACAGCTGTGTTTTGCAGTGATGAAGTTTTAGGATTACAGTAAAAAGATGGTAATGAGCATCCTTTTCATTTAAAGATAGACTGACCACAATAATTCAGATACAAAAAATTTCATAAAAATCATTTGTCTCACTCAAATTGGATTGGGTACATACTGGATAATTAATATGCTCGACAGATTGACAACTTTAATCATTTACTCAGTCAATAACCAATTCTTGAGACTACTGGGTTCCTATGATTCTAACCCTTCTCCAACATCAACACACAATGTGAGTTTGAGACATTTTCTTATGTCTAATATTTCCATAAATTCTTTCCAAGATCTTTCCCCCTTAAATCTGTACATAGGCATAACTATAACATTAAAACACCAACTACTAACATTAAAACAACACAACTCTAATGATACAATGCTAACATTAAAATAAGATCAACAGCAGTAGAACAGTTTAAAATCCCTAAACTATTTATTAATGAAAAGGCTAGGAACTGGGACCTGGAACCTTTGCTACAGTGCTTAAATCTAGACAAATGTCTCCTCAGGCAACAAAATATAAAGAAACTATAAGGTACTAAAAACAACGGCACAGGTGTGGTTGGGGCAAATTATGAACAATAGGATACAAAAAGACCAAAAATCCAACTGTCACTTCTGAAGAGACAGGAGCACTGTGCATGCCCCTTGCACACACACTACCACCAAAGGGGTAAGCAAACCACCTAAGCCTCTGCTCCAGCTGGACTCCTGGACACACTCCCACCCATATTCCATAAAAGGAACCAGCTTGCCTACCCCCTTGGGGAGCAAGCAATCAAAGGAACTTGTTGCTTGTTCTCTCTCCTCTCTGCTGCAGCTGCTGCTGCTAAGTCGCTTCAGTCGTGTCCAACTCTGTGCAACCCCACAGATGGCAGCCCACCAGGCTCCCCTGTCCCTGGGATTCTCCAGGCAAGAACACTGGAGTGGGCTGCAATTTCCTTCTCCAGTGCATGAAAGTGAAAAGTGAAAGTGAAGTCGCTCAGTCATGTCTGACTCTTCGTGTTCCCATGGACTGCAGCCTACCCGCCTCCTCCATCCATGGGATTTTCCAGGCAAGAGTACTGGAGTGGGGTGACATTGCCTTCTCCCTCTGCTGCAGCAGGAGTCCCAATAACGCCTTGCCTGAATTTCTTTTCTGGCCTCTTATCAATTTCTATTGATTAAGGAGGCCAAGAACCCTGGTCAGTAACACTAATATCAAGCGTCTTGATAGTCACATGTATCATTTTCATTTTTTTCATTTAGAAATACACTTTCTTCAAAACAGAACACTTGAAGGATTTATGTCTTTTCTTTTTCCCAATTCATTTATACTTTCTTCTGGAACTAGCAAACAAGTACTCAATATCAAGTTGAATCAGTAAATCTATTTTGTTGATTTAGTTCATTGAGATGGCAGAAGATATAAAGGTGTATAAATTCTAAATTAATACACAGAATACTATGAAGACCCATAAAGAAAAAAATCTGTCAAATATACTGCTACCTACAAAAAATAAGTTCAAAGCCAAAACTACTGTAACTTTGTTCTGCTATCACTAATTAAAACTCTTTTGATAAATATAAGAATCAAAAGCTTCATGACATATAATGTAATTTCAAAAGACAGGAGTTTCAAAAGGACCTATTTTAATGGTCAAGATCTAGGAAATTCTAGCACTATGTATAATGATACAAAAATTCTAGCACTATGTAAAATGATACAAAACCTAAACTATATGATATTAAATATACCCCACTTTTAATATGACAGCATACAACTTATCAAAAATATCTAAAGTTCTGGAACTCTCCATTTTCAAGTGGATATTTACTTTGTTAGGACACATCTAAAGTGGATCCACCTATGCCCTCTGAAACAGTAGAAGCTCATGCCAAAAAATAATCGGTATGGAACACATCAAAAATAGCCCTTTATATTCATATTCTATTACAAATAACATCCAAGTATAACCATGAGATTAGAAAACAATTTTTGTTGTTAATAACAGTACAAAATAACCTAGAATATTTTAAAAACGGATGAACAAAATGAAAAGATTACCACTTGATAATGTGTGCTAATTCCACACAGTTTCCAATGTAAAGCGTCAGATTGGGATATCTTAATTCCCTGGTGGTTCAGAGGTTAAAGCGTCTGCCTCCAATGCAGGAGACCTGGGTTCGATTCCTGGGTTGGGAAGATCCCCTGGAGAAGGTAATGGCAACCCACACCAGTATTCTTGCCTGGAGAACCTCGTGGACGAAGGAGCCTGGTAGGCTACAGTCCATGGGGTCGCAAAGAGTCGGACACGACTGAGCACTTCACCTCACCTCACCTCAACTACAGTTTAGTCATGTGTAAGAGGCTTCCCAGGTGGCGCTAGTGGTAAAGAACCTGCCTGCCAATGCGGAAGTAAGAGATGAGGGTTCAATCCTTAGGTCAGGAAGATCCTTTGGAGGAGGTCATGGCAACCCACACCAGTATTCTTGCCTGGAGAATCCCATGGACAGAGGAGCTTGGCGAACTAGTGCCCATAGGGTGACAAAGAGTCAGACATGATTGAGTGACTTAGCATAGAACAGTTGAGTTCAGTTCAGTTGCTCAATCATGTCTGACTCTTTGTGACCCCATGCACTGCAGCACTCCAGGCTTCCCTGTCCATCACCAATGCCCGGAGCTTGCTCAAACTCATGGCCATCAAGTCGGTGATGCCATCCAACCATCTCATCCTCTATCGTCCCCTTCTCCTGCTTTCAATCTTTTCCAGCATCAGGGTCTTTTCCAAGGAATCAGTTCTTCACATCAGGTGGCCAGAGTATTAGAGCTTCAGCATGAGTCCTTCTAATGAATATTCAGAACCAATTTCCCCAACAATCATGTGTAAAAGAGGAGAAAAACTGATGAAGATTATTTTCAAACCTATATTGGTTTTATATTTGAACAAGTTTTAAAATATTATTGGTGTGTAAATTAAAAGATTCTAAAGATTCCAAATGTTTAATAACATTATATATTATTGTTGGGCTATATGTTCAAAAAATCATAAGAAATAAAAAGTATATTGTTACACCCAGTATGTGAACAAACAATTAAACAAAATCTTAAGTATAATACGTGAAAGAGTTTTTCCTCAGTGTCTGCAGTATTTATTCAGAATACAATATGTCTGACAATTAGAAATATATCAGTTGTTTTAACTGGCTTCTCCTATTTTGACTTACAGTCTGTTTTTCTCTACAGCTTCTTCTTCAAGAGAACCAGGTATAAGATAGCTTTATTTCCCATAAAAATTTTTCCATACTGGTTCTTAATTGGGATTTCAGTGAAATATTACCTTATTTTTATTATTTTATTTTGATGCCAAAATTGAATATCCATTAAAATCTTATGAAAATATTCTATAAGTAACTATAACAAGATTAAAAATCATTGACTCCATAGCTACTTGCAGATGCTGTAAAACTAAGGTATCATCTATTGTGTGTGTGCGTGTGTGCTCACTCAGTTGTGTCCAGCTCTTTGTGACCCCATGGATTGTAGCCTGCCAGGCTCCTATATCCATGGGATTTTCCAGATAAGAACAGTGGAGTGGGTTGCCTATGCCTCTTCCAGGGGATCTTCCTGACCCAGGGATCAAACCCAAGTCTCTTGCATCTCATGCATTGGCAGGTGGATTCTCTACCACTGAAGCCACCTGGGAAGCCCAGGGTATTATCTAATACCACATGTCAAAGATAAACCTGCTATATTTCTGGTGCTAATGACATAAAAGCTCTATGGTACTTCAACTGAAATGATCTTTCAGTTTAATGAAGATTGTTTATAAGGGCTTCCCTGGTAGCTCAGCTGGTAAAGAATCCACCTGCAATGCAGGAGCCCCTAGTTTGATTTGTGGGTTGGGAAGATCCCCTGGAAAAGGGATAGGCTACCCACTCCAGCATTCATGGGCTTCCTGGGTGGCTCAGCTGGTAAAGAATCTGCCTGCCATGCAGGAGACCTGGGTTTGAGCCCTGGGTTGGGAAAATCCCCTAGAAGAGGGCATGGCAACCCACTCCAGTGTTCTCGCCTGGAGAATCCCCAGGGACAGAGGAGCCTGGTGGGCTACAGTCCATGAGGTCGCAGAGTTGGACATGAGGGATGTTATCTAATACCACATGTCAAAGATAAATCTACTATATTTCTGGTGCTAATGACTTATAAATAACTCTATGATACTTCAGCTGATCTTTCAGTTTAATGAAGATTGTTTATAAATATTTTCCTGTCCCTACAATGCTTGCTAAACATAAAGGATGCTCAATAAACATTCATTTCCTCCTCTCCTTTCCTGTCTTTACTTGATTAAATGAAATTACCTACTTTACTTTTATAGGAGCTTAAAAGTAACCTGGTAAGGGACAATATTTATTTTAGAGATGCCAATGCAATTTATGTGAAGATGAAAAGGGAGACATGTGGTCTATAACAAAATAATGAACTTTCTTCCTTATTAAATTTTGCTCATTTTTAAAAAATATTTTTTCTAACTGAAATAAGTACATATTTACTACTAAATGTTTTCATTTAAATAAGATGTTTATTACATCTTAACCATGGTAAATCTGCTAGCAAAGCAAGGGAGGTAGCAGTCAATGAAACTTGTAGTTTAGAAAATAGGACAATGTTTGCCCACAGAAGACAGATGACAAGACTAAGTTAACAGTAAAAAGAGGATATGTGGTCTATAGTAAAACTATAATAAAGCCTGAAGTCTCTTTTCTTCTTAAATTTTGGTGAAGTGTTTTTTGCAAAATGTTTTGTCTAGCTATAATAAATACATATTTTATACATTATATGCATTCATTTTAAATGGTCATTATAAGACACTGTATTTCTGTTAGAAGAAAAAAAAAGCACTCATATGCAGGTGAGTTATTTCAGGATATGATCTAGTAAATTGGGTCTAATATTCATTTAATAATTTTATGGTGGGTGAGAAGATAGCTCCCCTTTTACAAATCAAACTAAATTTAATAAAATTGATTACAATCCATACGATAATAAAAAGACAGTGTGTTATTGTGTTTAGTCCTATTTGACTCTTACAGCTGTAGCCCGCCATGTTCCTCGTCCATGGGATTCTCCAGGCAAGAACACTGAAGTGTGTTGCCATTTCCTTCTCCAGGGGATCTTCCCAACCCAGGGATCAAACCCATGTCTCTTGTGTCTTGTCATTGGCTGGCAGATTCTTTACCTCTGGTGCTATCGGGGAAGCCCCAAAAGACAGAACTATATCCTAAATGCTTATGTCTTGAACTTAATTTTTTTAATTATTATTTTTCTGCACTTTTTAAAAGCTGAAAATAGTACTTCACATATATAAGACAGATTTAGCTTTTCAAAAACAAATATACTTGGAAAATAAGAATAATCTACTTTGATTTTGATTTTCTTTTCTATATGAAAAATAAACAGTAACTAGGAATGAATACTGTTCTTGTTGTTTTAATTGCACTATATATTAGCTATGTTTTCTTTGCATAGATTAAAGGAGTTGGGGGCGGTAGGATTGTCCCTCAAAAGAGATCTAATTTACAGTAGCAAGAGGGATCGAAACAGAAGCAGTGTCTGATTATCCTTTTTGCTAATTAGAATTTCCTTGCTGCTAGAAAGCAGGACAGGTGCTGAGATTATCGAGGGAATTTTAAGGAGCAGGATACCAGAGACAAAAATAAAAAGACAAGGGCCAGTATGTAGAGGAAAACTAAAACCAATGGAAGAAATGTGACCCCTGCAAAATCTGGATCGAGGCAGGGTGGCCATGGGTCAGGGTCAGTCACAACCTCTAGTTGTCCTGGAAGATGCTCCTCGTGTCGTCTCATAGACAGAGCATCCTACCTCTCCGACCTTCTTCATAGCCAGTAACACTAGCAGTGACCAAGTTCCAAAGATGTCAGGGAGCCCAGGTCGCAGGGACAGGGAGGATGGAGCCATCCTGGGCTTCCCTGTCTGTTCCTCCTCCAAGTTCGAGTTGACCGCAGATTCTCACTTGGATTCTCAGCCAGGCCTTCCCTTGGACCGTGATGGCAACCTGTGCTACCGCCTCCGTAACTCCTGCATAAGACCCCGTCCCAAATCTGTGCTCTCTCCCTTCTATGGCATTTCCAGCTCCGGCATCGCACTCACCAAAAGTAGTGTGGCCCCACGCGGCTCACTAGGTGCAATTATTTCAGGGAAAGATTGAGTAGTCTCAGAAACTTCAGAGATGGACTTTTAGGAGGTATGGTTCGACTGGAAGAAGCAGCATCCCTGATTATCCCTGCAGACAGGTTCTTCACTCTCTAATCGCTCGTACTGGATTGTGCATGAGGAAGATGCTTCTCAGAGGATGCTCCTGCCACCTTCCGCCTCAGTGAGGAGAGGTAGGAGGAAGTAGAGGGTTAAAGTTGTAGCAGTGACGTTCCACTATCCCTGCAGCTTTCACAAAACTTCAGAAATGAAAAGAGCAACCTGAGACGTGTTTTGGACATGGATTTGGTTGGACTCCGGGAGTTGGTGATGGACAGGGAGGCTTGGCATGCTGCGGTTCATAGGGTCGCAAAGAGTCGGACACGACTGAGCAACTGAACTGAACTGAGACGTGTTTTAAGGTACTCGGCACCAGTCACTGCTATATCATGGTATTTTCAGGGTTTCCTCAGGCACAACCACTCAACTGCTCTCCTGACTCCATGCTCATAAGACCAAATGCATATTCAACAGCTAGCTTGTGGTCTCCACATTCCAGGATGCCAACTCTGGACATCTGCACCATTTACACACTTAAGTTTCAAAATTCTTCTCCATAATCTCCTATCTCAGGAATAATTCCCTTGTTTCCTCTCAACTGAAAGCCTGCAAGTCATTCTCATTTCCCTCCATTGCTCCTCCCACAGTCAGACAGTCCCTTCAACCTGTCTGCTTCTTTAACACCACTCAGTCCCATTCATGTTCTTCCTTCCCTCCTGACACTACACGGGCAGATAGCCATCACTTCTCACCTAGTTTATGGACAATGACTTCTTTTTTGTTTGCATTTTTACTCACATGTCTATTTAAATCTGTCAGTTCATCCTCACCATCTTTTGCTTGAGGCCTCGTGTTCAAAATATAAGCTACAAAGTCTTCAGAGTGGGCCCCTCTCCTTATGCTCTTCTTCAACCAGAATGCACACCTCTGCTCCTAGGCAGCAGATCACAATCCTCTGATAGGACAGGCTCTTATTCTTTTCTTGTTTTTTGTTTTTTGTTTTTTTTTTTTTCCACTTTTGGGTTGCCTCATGCAGTATGTGGGATCTTAGTCCCCCCACCAGGGACTGAACCTGAGCCCCTTGCACTGGATACATGGAGTATAAATCACTGGACCACCAAGGAAGTCTTAATTTCTTTCATATCCCTGGCCTGAAGGCTTTCTGTTCCTTATCTTTCACCTGGTTATTACCTACTCAGGTTTGATTTTTCCAGTGTTTTCTTAACATGTCAGTGATTCCCATAGTTTCAAGTACTGAACTTTCTTACGGCTCTTTTTTTAGTAACCATTTTTTTAAAATTGTTATATAGTTGTTAGTTTCAAATGTATGGCAAAGTAATTCAGTTATATACATAAATATACACATTAATATTCTTTTCTATTCTAGATTATTAAAAGATATTGAGTACAGTTCTCAGTGCTATATGCTAGATCCTTGTTGTTTACCTGCTTTATAACCTCAGATATGCAGATGACACCACCCTTATGGCAGAAAGTGAAGAGGAGCCTCTTGATGAAAGTGAAAGAGGAGAGTGAAAAAGCTGGCTTAAAGCTCAACATTCAGAAAACGAAGATCATGGCATCCGGTCCCATCACTTCATGGGAAATAGATGGGGAAACAGTG
>SJYV01028385.1:0-12783 GCA_006410875.1 Neotragus pygmaeus | reverse complement strand
CACACACATATATATATGTATATGTATATACATTACATCTTCTTTAGCCATTCATCTGTAAATGGACTTTTACCTATTTCATAAGAGTTTCCCACTTCCCTATATGTCAATCCCTCCAAATTGTGAGGTCCATGAAGTAAAGATTGTCTAGATCAATGTGTTATTTGCAGAAGATGGCTCAGTAACTGAGACATTGATGACACTCAAAAAGTTCTTCATTAAATCTAATCCAGTAAAAGTATGAATTATGCTGATTAGGAAAGGTAGGTCAAGGATCTGAATGGACACTGTGATTCAGTAAGTTCATGAGGGAGTTAAAAATAAGCTTCATTATTTGTGGGGCCCTAAATGGGAAACCTTATAAAGAAAGGGGCTAGCTTTGTGGTCGGAAACTAAGATGGAGCCCGGCGGAAGAGATGGGGGCGTGGTCCATGTTGTTTGTCAAAGTGTTTGATTGGCTCTCTGGATTTCTGTGCACGTAAACAGTGTGTGATCACCATAGACTCCTGTTATAATGATGATGCATGACGATTTGACCTTTAACGTGATTGGTGCAACTATGGAAAGTCCCTCCTAAAACCCCCCTGCTTGTCTATATAAGCTGGGAGCTTGCAACAATAAAGCAGAACTGCTCAGACAGAACCCCTGTCGTGCCTGATTGTCTCTTGCTCGAGGAGGGGCTGGGTTGCCGACAGCAGACTCACCTTTCCTCGGGACCTCTCGGCTTTGCTGAGGGAAGTTCCACTGCCTCTCTCTTTCTGCGGAGCGCCCCCCGAAATTATTGGTCTCAGAAGACCCGGTAACTTCTGCAGCCCCTGCTGGGAGACCTGGCATTCATACACAATGGCACCTAATAACCTGCTTAAAAACAGCTGTTGTATCCTTTTATTTTTGCCCCTCAAATATTTAAAAAACAAAAATTATAAAAACCTAAGTTGATATACAATCACTGACATTTGGCTCTAATTACCTACCTGATCAACAAAATGCTGACTAATTAATCATACTCTCAAACATTTGTCTAGCATTTTTTCAAGTCACAGTGTAATCCACTTCAGTTACACTTGCTTAGCATGACACAACTCAGTGGAGTTATATCTAGAAGGCAGAATATCAGATGAAAGTGAGGTCTTGTATTTGAACTAGAAATTGAGATAGATGCCCGTCCTTTTCTGCAATCACATGTATTGCACTGTGACATCAAAATGTGCCATGTGATTTTCCATGACCATACTCTTGTTCTCGCTGTTTCCTTTGCCTAAACTACTTTCCCCTTATTTCTTACTGGAAAGATCACCTTCATGATTCAGCTAAAATAAACCCAGTGATAAAGGAGTTGTAAATTTCATGCCAAGAAAAGTGAGCCATCTCCAGAGAGTCTCATGCATCGCTGTCTATGCTCCTTCATTGTTGCCACCATTAATCTTCATTTATATTTGCATAGTGATTGTCAAGCTATATTTTAATAAACTTTATATGTCTCTCCCTAACATTAAAAGTGATTTATTTTTTGTAAATAAGTGGCTCTGCCAAGCTGTGTTTGGAAAAAATGTTGCTGAACAGGCAGCACTGGAACTGTAAAGCAAATATGGCATTTTTCCAAGGATTAGTCTCAGTTACATAATGCTATGTGAAAACAGACAGACTTAAGTGGCTCTATACTGTATGATTCCATTTCTATGATATTATTGCAAGGTAATATATCTGCTCAGAGAACAAGTAAGTAGATTCCAGGGCCTGGCAATGGGATATTTGTTGATTCCAAATGAATGAAGAGATATTAATACATTTTGGGATGAGATATATACTATATACTTTCCTTATAGAGGTAGGTGCACACTGATTATGTTCATGAAAACTCTCAAAACTATACACATGAAAGGGTACATTTAGTGTATGGAAATTATGTTATTTTGAAAGGAAAAAGGAAAAAGAATTGGAAGCAGTCATATTGGTTTTTTAGACCCATAAACCCAAACCTTATTTGTGGTTAAGCTTTCCAACTGTGTAAGGAGTGAGGTGGTTGAGGAGAACTTGCTGTTAATACTCTCTCTCTTGAATAAGGTTCTGTAACAGGAGATCACTTTGTACTTGTATATCACAGAACACTACGTACCTCTGGTTTATTTACATTTCTGTATGTGTGTTGTATGTGACATTAAAAAGTTCATAAATATTTTAAAACTCTTAAGCCACAGATAACCTCATTCCTCAGTACCAACCTGTGAAAATACATGCAAAATTTAGTAAAACATGGAACAAATAATGACAAATTCTGAGATATTAAATAATATGCATAGCTCTATACTTTTTGATTAGCTCACAGAACTCAACAAAAATAAAGAGCAGCAACTGAAATGCCAATGTTTTATTTCTCACCTAACATGAGAAAGTGAAGGATGTGGTATCATGCCATAATTTTTAACAAGTCCACAAAATGATGCGGGACATATTTGGGCTAAATGAGGAAATCTATCATCAATATAACAAGATAATTATTAATGTGTATGTGTTTGGTGTGGGGTTGGATTGTGAGTGTGTATTCGACTCGGAATTTTTAGAAGATAAGAGTTCTTGCTTCATGTGATATGTCCCTGGCATTGTCAGTACTGGGGCCCTGCAGAGTGGCAAGGCTTTGTTAATTTGGGGAGTTCTACCCCTCTTCTTATCCTCTGCAATAGACTTTGCCTTGCTAGTCATGTGTACCCAGGTTGCTGCTGCTTCATGGCCATCTTCAGGGCACTGGAAACTTTCTTCAAGGCTGATCCTGATCTTTCTGCCTAAATCTGCCCCATAGCCATTCCTTTAAAGATTCTGCCCCTGCCTCTCTCTTCTCCCTTTTCTGTCTGAATCTAGGGTAGTCTGGCTAGGACACGCCCATGTGTCTTTGTGTTTCAGGTGGTGACAGGTGAAAGGGTACAAGTCTGTTCCTGTACAAGGGTACAAGACTGTTCCTGCCATCTTTCCCCCGAAGGTATTTTATTCCCTCGCCAAATTCTTTCTCTCTCCTCCAAGGTTTAAGCTTTTCAAAATAAAAGTTGAAACACATGGAACAAGTTTCCNGTACAAGTCTGTTCCTGTACAAGGGTACAAGACTGTTCCTGCCATCTTTCCCCCGAAGGTATTTTATTCCCTCGCCAAATTCTTTCTCTCTCCTCCAAGGTTTAAGCTTTTCAAAATAAAAGTTGAAACACATGGAACAAGTTTCCGTTATCTTCCTGTTTTATCCATTCTCTCAGAGGTTATGCAAAAAGGCTAACTGAAGGAAAGAAAGAAGGGGGGGAAAATGAAGGAAAAAAAGCTTAACACCTTAAAATGTTGTATTTGCACAATTATTGGCAGGTTAACATGCTGAAAAACAAGTGTTAAATATGCAGCATGTGAATGAAGAAAATACTGCTGAATATATGAAAAACAGTTTATTAAATGCTCATGTATGTTTTTCTGTGGATATGAGACACCATTAAAAATGTCAACTCACCCTAAAATAATCTATAAAATTATTATTAAACCAATAAAAATCTTAATAGTAGGTTTAACTGGGGCTATCAAAGAAACTCAACTAAATTATATTGAACTCATCTTCAAAATATTGTTTTTGTTTAGTCGCTCAATTGTGTCCAATTCTTTTTATGACCCCATGAACTGTGGTATGCCAAGCTCCTCTGTCCTCCACTGTCTTCTGGAGTTTACTCAAATTCATATCTATTAAGTTGGTGATGCTATCTAACATCTCATCCTCTTCTATCTCCTTCTCCTTTTGCCTTCAATCTGTCCTAGCATCAGGACAAAAGATTAAGAACACCAAAAACATGAGAAAAATTCCTAAAGAGAATGAAAAATAAATTTTGCCAAGGGACTATTGTTGTTTCGGTATTTTCATGTGTTTTTTTTTTTTTTTTTTTCCGTTATTGAAGGAGGAAACAGAACAGACACCATCTTGAAAGTAGGACTCCATTTTGGACTGAACTGTGCACTTTTAGCTATAGGCCCAGTATCTATGGAAACAACATATCAACTGGAAAACCAGACCCCCCAGACGGAAGAGCCCCAGGGCTCGTACCTAGACTCTCCATCCCCTAAAAGAACACCATAATTATCTGTGTAACCAAATAGAATTATAAATGCTATTATGCTTTTGGGGGTATGACCACAGGCCTATTGATAATTGTCCACTGTTAACTGCGTAGGCTTAAGGCATATGAATCATAGGTTAACTTTGATTGTATCTTTCTTTTCANAATTATCTGTGTAACCAAATAGAATTATAAATGCTATTATGCTTTTGGGGGTATGACCACAGGCCTATTGATAATTGTCCACTGTTAACTGCGTAGGCTTAAGGCATATGAATCATAGGTTAACTTTGATTGTATCTTTCTTTTCATTGTTCAGACTAGTTTCAGGGAATTTGGGGAGGTGGGTTTGGGCATGTACACTTAGGGTATATAAGGTTTTCACAAAAACTGGTCAGGGTCCTTGGCTAAGAGGAGACTCTGCCTTGGGCCCGCCGGTGTGATAAACTGCTCTCCACTATCTGCATTGTCCTTCTGAGTGAGTTTGTTTTCCGGAACGTGTGGCTACAGCATTATTTTCAAAGCCAGTCATTGATTATTAAAGTAAAGGTACTGATTTCTTCGTGTAACTGGTAGCATATAGAAATAGACTTTTATATTTCAAATATCTCTGACTGGTCATGTCACACTTCAATTATGGCTGCAGTTGTCATGGACTAGTTTATTCATTTAAAATACAATACTTATACAATCGAATTCTGGGAGGTCCAATTGAAATGAAAATAATGTTTTAATAAGAATTATAGTTTCAGCTATCTGTTTCTGAAACTACTCTTTTAGGAGTTATAACATATAAAACTTTAAAAAGAGAAAACGTGTCATCATTTAAAGGGCAGCAGCTACACTAGAAAAAGGTCGATCAAAATTTCTTTAAAGAGAGGAAATCACACGATCTTTGGCTGTACATATGGATGTTCTCAGCAACTGAATCAAACCTGCACGTCACCCTGGACCCGGTGCCCTCACCTCCCCCTCCTCCCCTGGCGACCTGAGGGTGCAGGAAATTCCCTGACCCTCTCTGGCAGCTGCCCTGGGCTGCAAGTGGAATACCAGGTGCAGCAAAGACTGGATTCTGAACTCTGATTTTACTCATTTTTGTCTGTTTTTATCATTTTCTTAGCTCTTTGAGCTTTCAGTCAACAGAGCTGCCAAGCAACTTCAAATTTTTTTGTCATAGGAGAAAATCCTGTATCTAGAAAGAAGTGGTGCGTTCTGATTCTTTCCCCACATTCGGCCATATTACTGTAGGTATCAAGTTCTCAGTATGTAAAGGTAATGTTTTCATAAACATTGGGAAGTTTGTACTCTCTTCTTCTCTCTCTCTTTTTTTTAACCAACAGATGTATTTTGTCACAGTTCTGGAAGCCAGAAGTCAGTAATCAACTGGCAGGGACTCACACTCTGGATGTTAGGGAAGAGTCCTTTTCCTGTGTTTTCTAGCTCCTGGAGTCTGCAACATTCCTATATCTGCCTACATCTTCTACATTGACTTCCTCTCTGTGTGTTCTACTCCATTTTAAGTTATAAATTCCCTCAACTGAAAAAAAAAAAAATCCCTCAATTGATACTGTGTTTCATATTCATGATTTAGTTAAACAGCTTTTAAAGTCTCAGTCAAGGCTTTTGGATGTCATGTTCAAAATATGCGTTTTCACACTCTAAAGATGCTCTCTCAATTTGAGACTTTTATTTCATTCAATTGTCTTCAAATAACTGTTAAATTATCGGTTGTTTTCTCTTTTAAGTCTGTTTAAAGAAATTAAAATACGCTTCTGACTGATTATCTTATCTCATTTTTCTGAACCACCTTTCCCACTCTGATTTCAAGTTGCCATCATCAGTGGAAGTTTTCTCTAATGGCATGAGGCACACTCATCCTCGGGAAGTTTCAATCCGAGGTTTTAACTGTTTCTCTTTAATCACTTACGAGTTCCCATTGCATGTTGAAGTTTTCAAGCATTTTGTTGTTCTTTTAGCTTCCCATTCTTTCCTGCCATTCAGAAGCTTTCAGCTTTCTGAAGTTGAGCATTTGCATCAAAACTATTATTCCCATATGACATAGTTCTTTAAGCTTCTGAGATGACTCGAAGTTATTTTTGGACTCAGTCACTCTGAGTTGTAGGGATTTGGGTGCTCTTAAGTGATTGTGACTGCCTTTAGAGATAAGCTTCCCTGGTAGTTCAGCTGGTAAAGAACCTGCCCACAATGTAGAAGACACTGGTTCTGTTATGCCCAAGTCGCAAAATCTCCCAATGACCACCAGGGAGCTGATATCCGATGCAAAAGCAAGAGAGTTTTTATTATCAAGCTTGGGCTGGGGCTCGGTGGGGTGAGGTCAGGGGATTTCCAAAGGCTCTTTTCCCGGAACCTTACAAAATGGAGTTTTTCTGTTAACAAAATGGAGTAGCTTCGATTCTTCAGTTCGATTTCTGGGTCAGGAAGGAGCCCTGGAAAACAATGACCCTTTCCAATATTCTTACCTGGAGAATCCCATCCAGAGGAGCCTTTTAGAGATAAGCTATCCTCTTTCCATTAAATGAAACTTTTATTGTAACTCTCTTTACTGTTCTCTGCCAAGGTTTTTTGTATCCCTCAAGGACCCAGTTGCGTCTCTACTAAGTGCTGCCAAACATAGTTTGTCACTTCAGAGGACGGGTCTCCACTGTGTGTGATTTGAGGATTTTATAAGTCATTTGTAATCAGGCTGATCTCACTGATCTCTTGATATTCTTCAACTCAAACAGAAAATCTTTCCATTGCTCTTTCTTTTCCCCCTTTTAAAGTAACTGGGCTTTTTATATGAAACCCAATCGAAGCAGTTTGCGCTAGAATTTCATGGGGAAATCTAAAGATTAGAGCCTTGTGTTCATGACACAGACAACACCATCAGAGTGCATGCATGGGGTTCATTAGAAGTTCAATTATCTGGCCACCAGGAGGCCCTCTCTGGTTCCAAAGGGCACTACAGCTCTACTGTGGAAGTTATTAATAGCCTGTGGGTTACAAATGCTTGCCTTGACCCCTGCATATGTTTTACTCCAACTCAAACAAGTACCTGGCAGCCAGTACAGACCATTTATGGGGCTGGTATGGGGAAGGGGTGAGGTGGGGCAGATTTTATAAATTAGTGCTCTCTAACTGTTTTCCAGTACTGCATCATCTGTCTTGCAGGTCATAAGGGTGGGCCCTAGTCTGATTGGATTATGGTCTTTAAGAAGAGGAAGAGACATTTCTCTCTCCATCATGAGCGGATGTTGGTCTGCAAGTCTCCTTCTGACCTCATTTAACCTTTATTACTTCCTAAAGACTCTATCTCAAGGTATAGTCACACTGGGGCTTAGGACTTCAACATATGAATTGTGGGTAGAGGCCAGAGAGGTGGGCACTCAAATCAATCCATAGCAGGACACTCCAAGATAGAGCTCATTCTTTAAACCCATTCTCTAGACTCATTGTGTCCTTACCTTCAGAAAATTGAATTCAGTACTTGAAGTCAGCTGGGTAGGGGTGGGTTGCTGTCAGGTTGTCATTCCTCAGAGAGCTACTGCATCCTACTCAAGGAGTTTCCCAATGGAAGGCACTGCAGTGCAGTGGTTAAGAGACCTATATTCAGAATGACAAGTTTTGAAAACCAGCTCTGCCACTTACCAACCAGGTGAAAATTGAAAGTGTTAGTCACTCAGTCGTGTTTAACTCTTTGTGAGCCCATGGACTGTAGCCCACCAGGCTTCTCTGTCCCAGGGATTCTCTAGGCAAGGATAACTGAAGTTGGTTGCCATTCCTTTCTCCATGGGAACTTCCCAACCCAAGAATCGAACCTAAGTCTCCCGAATTGCAGGCAGATTCTTTACCATCTGAACACCAGGGGTACTAAGCAGGTAACTCTGGCAATATATTTAGCTTATTTTTACCTGTTTTGACATCTGTAAAATGGGGATAGTAATAATATTTGCCTCATAAAGTTATTTTTTTAATTGTTGTTGTTCAATTGCTAATTCATGTCAGACTCTTTGTGACCCCTTGAAGCATGCCAGGCTTCTTTGTCCACTGCTATCTCCCTGAGTTTCCTCAAACTCACGTCCATTGAGTTAGTGGTACCATCCAACCATCTCATCCTCTGTTACCTCCTTCTTCTCTTGCCCTTAATTTTTCCCAGCACTAGGGTCTTTTCCAATGAGTTAGCTCTTTGCATCAGGTGGCCAAAGTATTGGTGCTTCAGCTTCAGAATCAATGAATATTCAGGGTTGATTTCCTTTAGTATTGACTGGTTTGACCTCCTTGTTGCCCAAGGGACTCTCAAGAGTCTTCTCCAACACCACAGTTGGAAAGCATCAATTCTTTGGTGCTCAGCCTTCTTTATGGACCAACTCTCACATCCATACATGACTACTGGGAAAACCATAGTTTTGACTAGATGGACCTTTGTCAGCAAAGTGATGTTTTTGCTTTTAAACACTGTTTAGGTTTGACATAGATATTCTTACAAGGAGCAAGCTTCTTTTCATTTTATGGCTGCAATCACCATTCACATTTATTTTGGAGCCCAAGAAAATGAAATTTGACACTGTTTACACATTTCCCCAATCTGTTTGCCATGAAGCAATAGGACCAGATGCCATGATCTTAGTTTTTTGAATCCTGAGTTTCAAGACAGTTTTTACTCTCATCTTTCACATTAATCAAGAGGCTCTTAAGCTCCTCTTCACTTTTTGCCATTACAGTGGTATCATCTGCATATCTGAGATTGCTGATATTTCTCCCAACAATCTTGATTCCAGCTTGTGATTCATCTAGCCCAGCATTTCACATGACGTACTCTGCATACAATTTAAATAAGCAACAGACTTTATGTTTTTAGAAAGTTTTACTTTATTTATTCATTGATTTATTTTTGGCTGTGCTGGGTCTTCATTGCCATGGGAGGGCTTTCTCTATTTGCAGCCAGTAGGGGTTATTCTTCATTGAGGGGCTTCATTGAAGCCCGTTGCACAGGTTTCTTATTGTGGTGGCTTCCCTTTGTTTGGAGCATGAGTTCTAGGCACGTGGGCTCAGTAGCTGTGGGACATGGGATCAGCTGCCTCATGACATGCAGGATTATCCCAGACCAGGGATAGAGCCCATGTTTCCTGCATTGGCATGTGGATTCTTAACCACTGGGCCACTAGGGAAGTCCTCATAGAGTTACTGGGTGGGTGAAACAAATGGTACATATGAAGCTTTAGCATTCCTGGTATAGAATGTACTCAATAAGTGGGAAAACTTTTGTTATTTTTGGTATTATTATTTCTCATATGACCTATGAATGAAATCTTGTTACTCAGCACACCCAGAAACAAACTAAATTACATATTACTCTGCAAAATTGTTAGGGAGTTCAGAGATTGTCTGTGGCCTTCATATACCCATCCTCTCCTGTTTTTCTGGTTAACTCTTCCTCTTTCCTTATAAGTTAGCTAATATGATACCTGTAACAAATTTACCTGCAAAGGCTGGGTATGAACAATCCTCTACTATTTATTTCCTTGGCCCTATAATTTCATATTAAGTATTGAGGCTCTTGACATTGATGGTGTTGGTTTAAATGTGACCTGACAATGCTACACAAAGTAACCAAGCCTCATTTCATCCTCTCGAAAATGGGAATAATATAGAATCATTTGCAGCTGAGTGGTATAGTTTGTATAAATAAAGTGATGCATATAAAATGTTGAGCCTAATGCTTAGCAAGTGTTCAATAATCAGCAATTCTTACTGCACTATCATTGCTGAGTCATTATTACAAGCACAGTGATTGAAATATCCTTTTCTGTTGTTGGTAACAGAGTAGATATGCTAATCAGTGTATAAGCGCTAAGAGAACAAAAGGCTGCCTTAATCAACACTTAGCCACAGATCTCTAAATACTATTTAGTCCCCAGCTGGACTAGAATCATTCTGCTCCATGCACACTGTCCAGCTTTTGTTCTAGGTTTGGCAGGGTTAGATGGTAAACATTTTTAATTTTACTGGCTAATCTTTTATAGAAACTATTTATCTCTGCTGTGGTGAGGCAAAAGCAGATATAAACAATCTACAAAAAAAATGGGTATAGCTGTGTTATTGAAACCTTATTTACCCTAACAGAACCCAGCTTTATTTGGTATGCCAGCCATAGCTTGTTGACAGATCGCTTGCAAATTGATAATTGTCAACATGTCTTCCTCAGACTGTATTTTTTTCTTTAAAAATATCTGCCTATTTTGGAGCTTCTGTACATTCTAATCTGCACAATAAGAAAAAACAATAAAAATATAATATATCTGGATAAAAAATAACTTTTTTAGAACTGGTGATCTCATCCAAATTGATAGTTTTTAAGCTTTGTGAAGATAAAAAAAAATTCAAAGGAAATTTTTAATATGTCTAGAGCTTTCACTGAAGATAGAATGGGAATCATGGGGCCCTTCTCTTGAATAACAGGACAGCTGCCAACCTGCAGTCACACATTATTAGTAAGACAAACTTTGCCAAAGAGATTGATCTTTGCCATCATCAGTCTGAAGACAAAGGCAAAGACGTAAAAGGATCAGCTTAGAGTCTTGGAAAATTCTGATGTTACATTATACTTGCTTACACGTTTTTGCAGCATGGGCTTTGTAGTGTATATCCTTATATATAGCTATGTCATTTTATGAGTCAAAGTTTTTTTAGCACAGGATTAAATTAATTTAGTATAATATATAATCATTATTTCACACATAAAAGTCTGTTCTGAAAATTAAGAATCAAATATTGACAACTTTTCTAATAAACTATGCTTTTTTCTTACTTTCAGTTTTCATTTCTATATTAAAAATATAAAACTAGAGGTACAAGCATGTAACTATCAGTTAATACTGACTGTACAAAGCACATTAACTTCTACAAGTGAATACTAACTATATTGGTTATACTGGCTGTTATTAGTTAATATTGCATATTCTATTTAACATTATTTTATATTGATTTTACTGGACAGTGCACACATTTTTTTTTAATCAATTATTATACAAGAATCCTGTGACATGGTAAAAAAGTTGTAAATCTCTTTTTAGTGCTCTAGGGATCTCCTGGTTTTACCCTTATAAATTCCTGGTAGATTTTTTGCTCTTCTGATTCTCATTAAATATGTTCTTAAACTCCCTAATTTGGCCCCTTGTTCTCACTTTGCCTGTAGAGTAGTCTCTCATACCTTATCTGTTTTTCATATCCACCAACCCATCAATGTCAATCTCCAGTCCTGAACTGTTATCGGAGCTTGAGATATATATAATTAACATCTTCATTCAACACATGTAGGACCTAACTTATTGTATATTATCATCAACACACAAATACACATGTTGTATTAATTTACTTGAATAATTTTCTACTTTTAAGCACACTATTTTCCATATCTGGACTGTGTCTAGTTTCTCAGCCTTTACTCTCACACTTCCTGCTTTATACCTTTACATTATTAAAGCTGAACTCTGCTCTTTCCCTGAAGAACATTTTCTTTTATCACATGGTATTGAAATTTGATCTGTTTCTAGGTTTATCTCACCTACTAAACTCTAAGCTACTTGAGGATCAAAGCCTTGTTTATATATCTCTGATTGTCCAGAACCTAATCAAGTGTTAAATACTGATGATAACATTGAACTGAATTGACTGAATTGAAATGTATGAAACTCAAGCTATATCTACAATTCACTGCTATGTTATTACTCACCGATGGACTGATGTTGGACAGTCTTGATGCAAATTTTAAAACTCTATTCTTATCCATAGGTGGCAGCAAGCTCCTAAAACAAAGAAAATTGTCTGTGCACAATTAATGATTGATCATAGAAGTTAAAACCACATATTCTAATGTATATTTTGGCCTTCATATGAATAACAACTATGTAAGTTCTCATTTTCCAAAAATACTAAGGTGAAGAGAACACACCTTGAACAAGAAACTCTTTGAAGTATCTTTTCTGTCTTAATTATTCAGTATCTCCACAGTCACCTACAAAGCCTCTGTCTAACTCCTTCCAATTTATTCTATATAGAAGCTGTCATGCTGGCCTCTACATTTTTGTTTTCTGGTTGCTGAGGAAAACTGTGAAGTTTTTTCTATTCACTTTTAGTGACATCTTTTTTTGTTGACCTGAAGCATTTATCACGTATTGCATATCAGCCTTCCTGAAATATCCACAAATCAATTTTTAATAAAATATTATTTATATCTTCTGTCTATATAGCCATGGACAAGAGTTAGAAGCATTCTTTCTCTTTCTTTTCTTTTTTTTTTTGGGGGGGGGGTTGCACTGCTTAGTTTACACTGCTTATGCAAAGACATTAGGAGAAAAATAGGCCAGAATGGACCCAGTTGTGAAGGAGAGTGGAAAAAGTTGGCTTAAAGCTCAACATTCAGAAAACTAAGATCATGGCATCTGGTCCCATCACTTCAGGGCAAATAGATGGGGGAGTGGAAACAGTGAGAGACTTTATTTTTTGTGTTACAAAATCACTGCAGATGGTGACTGCAGCCGTAAAATTAAAAGACACCTGCTCCTTGGAAGAAAAGCTATGACCAACCTACATAGCATACTAAAAAGCAGAGACATTACTTTGTCCACAAAGGTCCGTATAGTCAAAGCTATGGTTTTTCCAATAGTCATATATGGATGTGAGAGTTGGACTATAAAGAAAGCTGAGC
>SJYV01028380.1:0-24251 GCA_006410875.1 Neotragus pygmaeus | reverse complement strand
CTCAGAATAAATCATTCTTACTGACCACGAACAAACAATTACTTCTCTGA
Organism: Neotragus pygmaeus; assembly: GCA_006410875.1. NCBI lineage: Eukaryota > Metazoa > Chordata > Mammalia > Artiodactyla > Bovidae > Neotragus > Neotragus pygmaeus. The sequence continues at coordinate 24,201 of SJYV01028380.1, read as the reverse complement.
GCATCAGTTCGTTCCTTCTTGGCCTCTTCTGGGGAAAATGTTACTATTTTCTGTCTATAGTAAAACTGGGCTCTACCACCCTCCCAGTTTCTCAGCAACTGTAGGGATGGTACTGAATTATCACAGGTATCACACGTGAAGCAAAGCTTATGCAAAGAGAACAAAAATATCTCAGAATGACTAGTGAGTTCCTAATCCTACTTTCCAAAACCGATTACCCACCTTGTGTATTAAAAACAATTTTCTCCTGAGGGAGAGAAAACTTCCCAGTTCCTGTAGAGCACATGTAGACAGCATTTTCAGTATATAGACAGGCAGTCTGGTTTGAAAAGTTTGGGACCATCAACCGACATACAGTCAAGTCTTCAGACTGAAAATTAAAGATTATATTTAATAAGAATTGAATCAAAAAATACTTTTGTAATAAGAATTAAAACAAAAATACTTTTGTATGACTTCATAATTCACACTTTTGTACACTATCTCATAAAAATGACAAAATAATTCACTGAATTATCCTTGTTAAAATTACCTGAGATGATTTACAAAACATGACAAAAATAAGTTTATAAACATCAATCAGAGAAATCATTTGCTGAGTTGCAAATAACTAGCAAAGTTTGAAAATATTTCCACGGTGGCAAGATTTCAACTAAAAAGCCTATTAACAAACGCGAGAAAGAAAATAAAATTAGTTCATTATTTTAGAATTCAGATATACTTTTCAAACAACCCCTGATAAATACTATTTCTTTCTTCACTGTCCAGATATCAAGCACAAGAAAACTGAGTTAATTTGTTCATATATGAAGTTAGAGAAATAGAAATAAGGCTTAGTAAGTCATAAAATTAGCAAAAGCTCAAAAGGATACTTTGTTTATTAAAAGAATTTTACAAACATAAAAGTGGAATCCTATGATTTTTTAATTCTCAAATTGTCTTCTTTATCCCTTTCACATTGTCTGTGAAAAATTTTAACACTGAATGTATTTTTCTTATATAATCAGAACACATTAAGGTTTATTTCTGTTTGAAATAAAAGATCAAATTAAGATTTCCTTACAGTAGTCAGTTATGCAAATTGTATTAAGAATAAGTTCAACAGAATTAGATACTACACAAGGTTAACCTTGTGTAGGCCTCTCCTAAATAACAGTTATTAAACAATGTTAAATTGCCATCAAGAAGCTTAAAATTAGACAGCTTGTCTTTTTAAAAAATTTACTTATTTCTAATTGGAGGATAAATGCTTTACAATATTGTATTGGATTCTGTCATGTATCAACATGAATCAGCCACAGGTATACTATACCCCCTCCCTCCTGAACCTCCCTCCCACTTCTCAGCCAATCCCACCCCTCTAGGCTGTCTCAGAGCATTTGCGTTCTCTGTGTCATACAGCAAATTCCCACTGACTACCTGATTTTACATATGGTAATAGATATGCTTTAATGCTATTCTTTCAATTTGTTACTCCCCCCACCAGGCTGCCCCATCCCCTCATGTCCACAACTCTTGCCTTTTAACTATTCACATGAATTTTAATAAATATACAATGCAGTTACCTACAAATATAATCCTATTTGAGCAAAAAGAGGATTTTTCTGTAATATACAACACTCAAAACCAAAGTCCAATTCCCATCAAGTTTCTTCCTATTTTTCACTCTTCAGTTCATCGTCAATATTTTCTTTCAACTCAGTAATACAGAAATGAAAATCCCTTCACAGAGCTGCAGGAGAAACACACTGCTCACTGTTAAGGGCTCCCCCTCTCCCTTCTCTTCAGCTAACGCTGAACAGAGGATGAGTATGAGACGGCAAGCAGAATGCAATGCCTAAACACTAGCTATTTAAAATGTATTTCTGGGAATTCCCTGGTGGTCCAGCGCGGACTAGGACTCTGCTTTAAGTGCTGAGGGCCCGAGTTCAATCTACGGTCAGGGGACTAAAACCCTGCAAGCTGCACGGCGTGGCTAATAATAACAAATAAACAAAGGGATCTTACTTTAAAAAATGTATTTACATTTGACTGCATCAGGTTTTAGTTGGGGCGTGTGGGATCTTTTATTACAGCATGCCAACTCTCAGTTGTGGGATGAGGGATCTAGGTCCCTGACCAGGGACTGAACCTGGGCCCCCTGCATGGGGAGCACAGAGTCTTAGCTACTGGACCAGCAGGAAAGTCCCCCAACAAAGAGATTTTTAAAAAATTAAATTAAACATGTTTCTAAGCCTTACAGGGGAATATCTCAAAGACTCTGACCTCGCAACAGGTAGGGAGAAGAAACTCAGCAAGTTACTGTCACTTGGTCATTTAGCTTGTTAACAGAAATCTTACCTGAAAAGGTGGGTTATACTGAGTGACTTCCACAGTCACTGAATCTGACATTTGGTAGCCATTATCTTCTACTGTTATCAGAGAGTAATAGACAAGGCAGGGGCNCTTACAGGGGAATATCTCAAAGACTCTGACCTCGCAACAGGTAGGGAGAAGAAACTCAGCAAGTTACTGTCACTTGGTCATTTAGCTTGTTAACAGAAATCTTACCTGAAAAGGTGGGTTATACTGAGTGACTTCCACAGTCACTGAATCTGACATTTGGTAGCCATTATCTTCTACTGTTATCAGAGAGTAATAGACAAGGCAGGGGCTGTCTGCCAGGTGCCATGCTGCTGCCAAAATTAGGAGCCCATCGCTAATCAATGAAAAAGAAAGATATACTGTCTCTTTGGAAAACAGTTTGGCAATTTCTTAAAGAGATAAACATGCATTTACCATATGACCTAGCAAGCCCAGTCCTAGATATTTACCTAAGAGAAATAAAAACTTATCTTCACGCAAAAACCTGTGTACAAATGTTTATAGTGACTTTACTCATAATTGCCTAAATATGGAAATAACTCAATATCCTTTAACTGCTGAATAAACAAATCCTGGTAAAGCCACTCAGCAGTAAAAAGGAAGGAACCACTGAATGAATATCAAATTCATCATGCTAAGTGAAAGAAACCAGACTCCAAAGGCTTTATACTGTATGAAGCCATCTACACTATAGGAACAGAAAAGACATCAATGGTTGCCAGGAGCTGGAAGTGAAGGAAGGGGTTGAAAAAGGAGTGTGTGCATGCATACTCAGTCCTCTTTGACTCATTGTGACCCTACAGACTATAGCCCATCAGGTTCCTCTGGTCATGGGATTTTCCAGGCAAGAATACTGGAGTGGGTTGCCATTTCCTCCTCAAGGGATCTTCCCAACTCAGGGATCAAACTCGTGTCTCCTGCATCTCCTGCACTGGCAGGAAGTTTGTTGTTGTTGTTGTTGTTTTTTTAACCACTGAGCCACCCAGAAAGCCCCTGACAAAGGAGTACAAAGTAATTTTTGGAGTGATAGAACTGGTCTGTATCTTGATTGTGGTTGTAGTTAACTGACTATGCACTCCTCAAAACTCACCAAATCATACACTAAAAGGGTACGAAATATTTACTGTATGTAAAATATAACTCAATAAATCTGGCTTTAAAAAATCAACAAATCATCAAACACAGGGATTAGCAAAGTGCAGCTCTCAGGTCAAATTGACCACAGGTGAGTTTCTGTAAATGAATCTGTCCTGCAAGACGGTCATGCCCACTTGTCTGTGTGCTGTCTATGGATGCTTTAATACTACCACTGCTAGAGTGAAATAGCTGCACAAAGACCACATGGTCCTTAAAGCCTAAGAATATAGTTTTGGACCCTTTACAGAAAACGTTGCCAACCCCTGATCTAATCTGCTTTTTTTTTTTAATTTTTAAAAAATTTATTTATATATTTTTAATCTGCTTTTTAAAGTTTACTTTTGTACAGAAGAAAAACATTTTGGTTTTATCTTTAATAACCAATCATAGAACTGCTACTGTATATTCAAGCTGCTGTATAGATGAAAACNAACGTTGCCAACCCCTGATCTAATCTGCTTTTTTTTTTTAATTTTTAAAAAATTTATTTATATATTTTTAATCTGCTTTTTAAAGTTTACTTTTGTACAGAAGAAAAACATTTTGGTTTTATCTTTAATAACCAATCATAGAACTGCTACTGTATATTCAAGCTGCTGTATAGATGAAAACAAACTTTTTTCCATCTTAAAAATGTATGTGGTCCTCTTAAGTTTATCAAAGTTGTTACCCCCAACATAAAAAAAAATTAAATGGTCTCTAATCTCAACTCCTAAAACATTTAGTGGCATTTTTAACAACTTTCATTCAAGTTTCAGAAATATTAACAGGATGGCAAGCACTCTCTACTGACAACTAAAAATAATAAAGCAAGCTACCGACTAGATGACATGCACTTCAAATCAAGCAGTCCTGATACAGCCCTCATTTTCCTTCTCCACTGTTTCCTTTTCCCAGCTCCCCAACTCTTATCATTTCTACCTGAATTCCCTCGAAAACTTCAAGGACACTAGTCCAAATTGGAACATACTGGCAGTGACCTAAAGAGCTCCTGGATGAGGGCAGTGAGCAAGGCCATAGAGAACTCAGTCCTGAGAGCCTTCCTCTGCACTAGGTAGGGAGGTAGAGATGGCCATGCTGTGGTGAGTCAACTGAAGTTACCCCATAGACTGGACTGCCGTGTGGTGAGAGGTGCCAATGAGGCCCAGAGACACGGCTAATAAAGAATTCCTCAGGAAGTGGTGCTTAGATCAGCTTCATTTCTCATCTTTACCAAAAAAAAAAATCTTCATGATTAAAATAACATGAAGCTATTTTGGGTAGTAAAGATGATAGAAAGATAATTAATTTGCAAATCAGTAAAAACTTCAACAATTGATGAAGGAAGAGCAACAAGCATCAGGGAGACACATGCTTCTTAAACAGAAGACACCTATCCAGATGTGGAACAGTCTACAAGGATCAGTGGAACTTGAGGATACAGAGGGTGATGACTGGGTCGCTTGGAGCAATGGTGGGAGGGGGCCAAGAAGGAGAATGAGAACTGCATCTCACAGGCCCCACAAGAATCAAGTCATCCTGGCACGACAGCATTCTGTGTCTGCCTCAGCACAGCAAGTCCTAAGCATGCTTCTCTGTGATCAACCTATGTTTCCATTGTGAAAATTACATGTGAAAAAATGTCCACATCCTCTTCCCCACAGTTGGTTGCATCCTGGCACCAGTTCTAAACTTATGAAGGAGGTCCAGTAAAGATAAATTAAAACAAGATAAACTGTATTTAATTAAAATGTTTTTGGAAATTAAGCATATACATTATCTTTACTTCTTTGATAGTTTACGTATAAGTTTTTCAGAAATTACAAAGAAGGATCCTGACAAGTCTCAACAGCCCACGAGAGAAAAATTAAACAGCAGAAGTGTAAGCCAAGAAACAAGCAGAATTTGTTCTACTAAATTACTCTAAAACACATAAAAATTATCCTAACTTCCAGTAAGCTGTGTTTTAAAGAATTACAAATCGTATGTTTGCACTCATTATAAACTATATCACAGAAGCTCTATTGTAAATGGCTTTTCAGTTCTGTATGATCATAATATTAAAGCTAAACAATAACATGGGATTAAGTAGCTTTATCAGACTAACTTGGGATCTTAAGCACCACCAAGAGCATTGGTTCTAAGACGAAATTCACTCTGAGTGACTCAGTTATAATGACTGAGTTCTAACTTGTACCGCCAGGACAAAACCTCATCCATCCGTCCTTTATTCAATACAGCCACAACTCAGGCTAAAGCTCCTTCAGCAACAAAAAAAAGGACTGGAGAAGAGCCCCCAGAATCTCTACTGAGTCAGCAAAGATGACAGCATGGAACACACCAAGAAGCAGGGCAGGCAGCTCTCAGAAGCTCCAGCTATGCGAGCAGAACAGATGATTCCTAACAAGGGCAGACAGCTGATGGGACACTCAGTGGAAGGCCGAAAACTGCCAACACTTCTGAAATGAATTAGCACTGCCAGACAGAACAAAGCGATTCAATAAGGCGGAATATATAAGATTAGGGTTAGACACATCAGAAGAACAGATAGCAAGGGTGCTTATTATTCTATAACAAACACCAATCTGTTTTTCCAAACAACTACCTATGTTCTGCATGACAAATGAACTGCTTACCAGTTTTGCTTCAAATCCAAATACCGAATGTTGACCCCTTCTTTAATAGCTTCATAGTTACTTTCAGATCCCTACATGAAAATATCAACAATGTAAGCTCCTTCAGTATAGGAATCATTTCTTTTCACCTTTATATCCCCAGCACCTACTAAATTGCCGCATCCACAGTAAGTCAAACTTATTGAATGACTAATGTATGCATTTAAAAACTTAAGTAAACCAGTGAGTCTCAATACTTCTAAATATTGAATAGTCTCCTTATCTGATGACTGAAATGTGTTCTAATAAATACAACTAAAGGAACTAGCAATCTTATATAAATAAAAATGACAGAGATGAATGTTACTGTTCCTTACCCAGATAGCATCAATAATGTTTTCCTTCAGGACTCTATTTATATCCCAACTATGTGCTTGTTTTTCTGAAGAATCATCTAATTCCCATTTACTGATGTTTGAACTTGTCAGGCTATAAAAGCTCGCTCTTTCTCTATCCCAAAGGACACTTGAAAGCTGTATGGAGAGGAGAAAAAAAGTTTATAGATTATTAAATTCTAATGTCAATGATGATTTTCCTGAAATAAGAAAATCGTATATTTTATAGCTATTTGATCAGTAATCCTAGCAGAATTCTTCATTTAGGATTCAAGGGAAGAAGTGATCCTGAAACAGACCTTGAGAGTAAGGAGGATTTTCACAGGCAGAAGGCCCAGGAAGAGCTGAGTAGACAGGCAGGAAAAGTCAGAGGCTCTTTAAAGAACAAAACACAGTCCTGCTAAACTGGAATGTGAATTATAGCTGGGAAAGAAGCAAAACTAAGGTTCACACACAGCACAGTCTTGAATGTCAGTTTGTAAACCAAGTAAGCTAAGGAGATAATATCCAAAGCTTGTGAGCACAAGAGCTGTGTTACAGGAGAAGGAATCTGGAGGGGTGTGTGTAGTTCCACATGGTTATATCACTTCATCTTCCTTGCTTCTGAAGAACACATCTAACCCAACTTAAAAATTGCGTATACATGACTGCTGAACTAAAACCCTATTTGTCTCTACTTTTCCTGTCACTATGACTCAAATCTAGAGAAGCTGGTAAATAATCTGCTCCATAAAGAGGGGGAGACACACACACAAGCAGGATTTTATACCTGGGTCTCTGAAAAAGGTGACAGTGCCATTAGAAATAGGTCAAAAGAAAAATGAGTTTTGTAAGTCAATAGGAGAGAAGAGACCATGAGCAATTTTTTTCTAGACTTGTTAAAGCTTAGGTTCAAAGACCATTTAAGGAAGCAGATAATGACAGCAACCTGAAATCACAGGGAAAAGCACAGTTTAATAAAGGATGTGGTTCTGCAGTATTTAACAGGGCTAATGCAAAGGGGCCTGCTGCATAGCCCAGGGAACTCTGCTCAGTGCTATGTGGCAGCCTGGATGCAGGGGGAGTCTAGGGGAGAACGGCTGCATGTGTATGCATGGCTGAGTCCCTTTACTGTCCACCTGAAGCTGCCATAGCATTGCTACTCAGCTATACTCCTATAAAATAAAATGTTTAAAAAAAGTTGGGGGCGGGGGAATTTGCGCTCAGTTCACACACATGTAGGCATGCATCTGTCGCTGAGCAGTTCTGAACTTTGGGCAATTTTGGTAGCCTCACTGAGGCCATTTCCTCATTTATTTAACACAAATGGGACATGAAGCTCTATACATTACAGATCACAATAATTACAGGAGATAACACACACAGGGCACCTGGCAGAGCAGATGCCCCCACTGCTCTGTTAGTGCAGTTAGTTGAAGATGTTAGTTCCCAGCATCTTCACTCACTGCTCCAGAGTCTGAGGCAGAGCCCAGGAGACATCATCCACACAGACAGCTGGTGGCTCGGGGGTGGAAAACACACTTTTGGTTATGTCTAGAAAGCAAAACTAATCCTAACACATTTATAACTTTACATAATAGTTTTAATTCAAAAAATGAACTTACAAGATAATCTATAAAATTTAAGAATAATTAATGTTACAGAGGATGCGAGAGGGTTAGTATGAACTCTTCTAATCATCATAAAAAAAAATGCTTCACTGAAAGATTAAAGTTTTCATCTCACGTACACCACTGTTCATACAGTGGCAACGCTAACTTCATTGGAGACTGCCAACTTACTGATTTCATTAAGAAACAAGCTAGTAAAACAAAGTTATTTTATCAACTTACAATGAGATCACTACTAGGAGATAAAATTCCCAAAAGAGAAGAAACCTTCCGACCAATTCCTGAGAGCATGCCTTGTCCTTGAGGCAGGACATGCTGATGGATTTTTCCTATACTTTCAGGTATCAGGCGGATTAGTTGGCCCCCAGATGAGGATAAAATAAAACTTCCTCCCTGTGAACAAATGTGAAATTAGTTCAGTTAAGCATTTAAGACTAAGAAAAGAAAATGAACACAAATCACTTTGATATGCTTTGAGGGAAATTATCTGTACCTCAACATAAATCTAAAAGAATAAAAAAAGAACAGTTTATTTAAAAAAAAATCATTTATTTATGAATCTATTCACTTAATACTACACGGAAAAACTTCAGAGACATTTTTTTAATTGCATTTTTTTTAAAATTCTAATTTTTAAGTTATAGGTTCACATTATGTAGGTTCAACAAATCAAGAATCAGATTTTCCTTCTTTGGTAAACCAGCAGAATATGTATTAGCAAACCACTCTTCCTCTGAGAGTTTCTGAATCACTCTCTAAAGATGTTTCTGACAGAAACGAAAACCACTGGCTACTATGCTCCACTGACAGGTCAGAGTCCTACGAGAAGTGCTTCCCTCGGTCTACGCGTTCAAATCCTAGATCCTTACATTCTTTCCTTGCCTCTTTTTTTGATCTTCTCCCACCCCTACCTGTATGATCTGCTCAAAATCACAAATTTTTAGTCATCCAAACCTGATTTCCAAGCCAAATAACAGTTTCCCAACAAATGTGAAAGAAAATCCATCGTATACCTGTACTGCGGTTAGGAAACTGTAGGTCTTATCACCGCCCAGGTCTGTGAACGTCTCTGTGTAGGTATCCTCACTCGCAAGGCTTGGCCAGTAGCGGACAGACCCTTCTCTGGTGGCAGCCATGACAGCGACAGCCTGAAACGAGGTCGTGACACTCGGCAAACGCAAGAAGGGGCCTGGAGCGCAGCCGGACGACACCGACACCAAGAAACCAGGGCAGCGCACGCCTGGTGAGCAGAAACCAGGGGAAAATCCTTCTTTTCCATATTAAAAAAATTATCATACCATAAAACTGACATTTTCTCCTCCTGTTGTATAATTCTATGAATTTTTGTACTCTGGTTTCTCTTCAGATCATACAAAATGTTTTGCTTTTTACAGTCCTATGAATTTTAAAACACATGGTGGGTCAGATAGTAAAGGATCTACCTGCAATGAGGGAGACTCAAGTTCAATCCCTGGGTTGGGAAGATCCCCTGGAGAAGGGAATGGCAACCCACTGCAGTATTCTTGCTTGGAGAATTCCATGGACAGGGAAGCCTGGTGGATACAGTCCATGGGGTCACAGAGAGTCAGACATGACTAAGTGACAAAAACTTTTACTTTTAGACTCGTGTAAGTCCCACCACAACAGGATATAGGAGAGTCCATCAGCACCAAAGCTCCATAACACCTTCCCTTTGGTCACACCCTCCCCTACCCTCACCCCTGGCAATCCCCACTTCCATCATTACAGTTCTGTCTTTCTGAGAATGCCAAACAAACAAAATCATATAGAATAGAACCTTTTGACAATGGTTTATCTCATTTAGCACAATACCTTTGAGATCCACCCATGCTGTTTCATGGATCAACAGCTCATGTCTTTTTACTGCTGAGCAGTATCTCATCCTATGAAAGAATCAGTTTTTTTATCCATTCACTTGCTAAAGGATATTCAGATTGTTTCCACCTTTGGCTATCACAAATAAAGGTGCTATGACATTAGTGTATTGTTTGGTGTGTGTATGTACATAAGCTTTAATTTCTCTAAAATATAAACAGCCAGGAATGGAATTGTTGGGCCATAAGGCAAGGACACTTTAACTTTCCAAGAAAGTGAAAGTCAGTGGCTGCGCCATTCTGCATACCCATCAACAACTCGTGGGGCTCCCACAGCTCCACATCCTGACCAGCAGTCGGCAGTGTCAGGGCTTTTAGTTTCAGCCACTGCAGGAAGCGTGAACTGGCATCTCACTTGCTTTGTTTGCATTCCCCTAACGGCTGACGATGTGAATGTCTCTTCACCGCTTACTTGACATCCTTATATTCTCTTTGGTAAAGTGTTCAAGTCCTATGCCTTACTTTTTAAATTGGGTTGTTTTCTTAAAAGTTTTGAGAGTTCATTTTATGTTCTGGGTACAAGTCCTTTACTGGAAGTTTGATTTATAGTATTTCCTACCAATCTGTAACTCTCTCTTCATTTTCTTCTCAGGGTCTTTGGCAGAGCCAAGTTTTAAATTTTGATTAAGTCCAATTTATCGATTTTTCTTCTTTAATGAGTCACATTTTTGGTGATTTCTAAGAACTCTTCAACTAACTCCATGTCATGATGATTTTTTTTCCTGTTTTCTTCTAAAAGTTTTTAGTTTTACAATTCACATTTAGACCTATGATCCATTTGGGGTTCATCTTTACATGGGGTTCAGGAGGAATTTTTTTTCTTCCTAAAGATGGTCAATGATTCCAACACCATTTATTGAGAAGACCATCCTTGCTTCACTGAATTTCTTCTGCATCCCTGTCAAAGATCAGCGCACCATCTCTGTGTGGGCTGTATGTTTACACTATTCTGTTCCATTGCTCATGTGTCTACCTCTGCCATGACTATTCTGTCTTGATTTCTGCAGCTTTACAGCTATGTTTCAAAACCCAACTGGGTGATCCCCCAACTTTAGAACTCCTTTTATCTTAAAAAAATGTACTTCAGTAAGCATTTAAGTCACCCACCTGCGTAGAATGTGCTTCGCCTGAGGTAGCAGAGTAAGAGAGAGCCACCAAGTTGGCACTCCAGTGGAAATCACTAGGTGGCAGTTGAAGTTCTTTGCAAACAGATAACTATAAAACAAATCCAAACAAAACATTTTTCATCTCAAATCCAGTTTTTGAACATGCACCTGACTTCACTTTCTCTGCATACTTTAGATTCTAATTCACTGCTAGAAATACTATTCTAAAAATACTTTCTTTTCACATCTTTTTGATCAGGCTTCCATCATCATTTTCACTAATTTTAAAACAAAATATTTTAAGAGATACAGAATCAGGAAAACTTAACAGCTAGACCAGACCCTTAACAGAAACTACTCCAATCTCTTCCCAGACCAAAAAAAAGTCCATTGTTGAAAGAACTGTGTAGACTTTGTATGGAATTTTCCCAGCCTAATCTTGATTTGTTGAGTTGACATTTAAAACTGGCATGACTATAGTAAGTATTCAAAGTTGCCTACAAAATATTTCTGAGACTCAGCCAGTATCAGGCTTCCTCTGCTAACTCAGGATGCCACCACAGGACCTCTCCCTCATCTATGCTCCTAACTGCAAACATGGTTTTCTAGATAGCAGGTGTACGGAGACCAGTAGACATGGAGAGTTTAGGTAAGGTGGAGCCTGAGTCCCAGGGGAACCAAGGCCCAGTGAGCATGAGCGCTGCGAGAGAGTCTGCCTGATCTGGAGTGGACAGAAAGGCTGCTGAGAGTACAACAGTGAACATACAAATGAAAGGCCCCATGTGAAAAGCTGACAATGAAGAGTTAAATGAGCATTATAAAAATTGGTATAATTTTTTCCTATTTTCTTACACATGATTCAGTAGATTCAGTGCAACACGTTCCTATCCTCTTAGAAACTCAGTTCATTAGTTTAAGTGGATGGCATTTAGTCTTAGACTTCACTGCACAGAGTGACTAGCATGACATTCATTAAAAATGTCAATGTCTTTAACTTTATTAAATGTAAATGAAATATATCTTGTTTAAAATCATGATAAGGAGAGAAACTTTTTTCCCAATATACAAATGTGTATGCATGCTTGGTATTTCATATTACTATAAAAATGCAAATCTATAATGCTTGAGTCGATTCAAATTATAGATTTCCAACAACTCTAAAAAGTTAAGGTAAAAATTCAGAGCCAATTAGGAATTTTCTCCTCTCTCTCCCTCCAGCTCTTTAAAGAATCATTACCTTAGTGATAGGTGACAGAGCAATCTTCCAAATAACGAGTTTCTCTTTGCAGACCAGACAAGCCCATCCACCTTCATCTATGTGAACAGTCAGCTGATCATCAACTAAAGAAAAAAACAAAGTACATAATTAATCTTACAGTATGAATTAAAACTGTGAAAATTTTTCATACCAAAATCTTTCTTACTGCCATATTCTTCACCCAAAAAAGTAACCACCACACACACAAGATTAAGTCACAACAAAAATACTCTTGAATAATTTAAGAGTTATTAATATCCAAAATAAGAGATCCATTTAACTTTGACAACCACTCTTATAAATATATTGAAAGGTAAAAACTATGTTCTGATCTTAGGTTTAATATTTCTTATTTTTTGTTACAAATTTATCTCACTTTTTATAATATTTAGTAAAATTCATAATTTTATTTTGATAAAGCAACACAAATAATAAACCCCCTCATTAAATACATAAAACATTTCAAGGAAAAATCATGTTCCTGCAAAAGAACAAGATTTTCAAATAAGAGCTCTTTGAATGTATGATAGATTACTTTATTATATGCTAACCTAAAAGGGTTAGGTTTCCTCAGCTTCACGTGTGGTTTCAGTTATTTGTAGTCAACTGGGGCCTGAGATATTAAATGGAAAATTCTAGAAATAACACTTCTAAGTTTGTGACGAAATCTTGCAGTGTCCTGCTGTCCTGATGGGGACATGAATCACTCCTTTGTCCAGTGTATGGACGCTGTACCCACCACCCATCCATCAGCCACTTAGGAGTAGTCTGTTATCAGAGTCACTGTCTTGGTGTTGCAGTCCTTGTGTTCAAGTGACCTTGTTTTACTAAAATGTGGCCACAAAGCACAGAGAAGTGACGTGGCAATTTGGAAATTCCCTTACTGTGCCTAACTGATAAATTAAACTTCATCATAGGCATGTATGTATAGGAAAAAACAGTACATACAGGGTTCAGTGCCATTCTGTTTCAGGCAACCCCTGGGGGTCTTGGAACTTATGCCTGTGGCTAAGGGAAGACTACTCTATTGCTGCTGTAAGTTTTGGTGCTAAACCTGTGTGAATGCATTAACAATCCTAGAAATTTAATCAATGTCAGCTTTGCTCTTCATTTGAAGACAGGGTAAAGGGGCAAAATAAAAGGCACCAATAAGGTACAAGCTAAATATAAATATCAAATCATACCTAGGTTGAGTGTGGGCTCTGACATTCTGCACTCTATTTCATTTTTTAAAAAAATGCTGGTCATGAGCCACTAAAGTGATTTCAGTCACTACCTGCAGTTTGAAAAACACTGTTCCAAGAAATCAAAGGATGCTCTGAACTTTGCTCTTAGAGTCACCCCAACTTCTCAGCCTTAATGGCATCTTTCTGAAGCTCGTGTTGACCACACCTTCCATACCTCCACTCTAATTCTCTACCAGTGGGGCATCCCTGGAGGTCCAATGATTAAGAATCTGCCTTGCAATGCAAAGGACACAGGTTCCACCCCTGGTTCCGGAAGATCCCACATGCTGCAGGGTAACTGAGCCCATGGGTCACCTCTTGGGCTGCACTCTGGAGCCCATACCCCACAACTGCTGAAGCTAGCATGCCCTAGAGCTTGTGCTCTGCAATGAGAGAGGACACTGCAGTGAGAAGCCCATGTACTTCAACTAGAGTAGCCTCTGCTCGTTGCTAAAGAAAGCCTGGGAGCAGCAATGAAGACCCAGCACAGCCAAAAATAAATATTTAAAAATAAATAAAAATAATAATCTTCTGCCAAGAGAATCTTCTAATGGTGCACAAAACTGATAACATAAATTTGGCCAGAGTGGCAGCCCAGCCTGGCATGGTGCAGAGCAGTCGGCTTGAGTGCTCACCATAGCGAGGAGGGTCCCTGCAGAGGTATGGATGATGCCAAGCTTGGCTACAACACAGGAAACCTTTGTACTCTTGTGAAAATGAACAGACGGATTGGATTAAAGGATAGAATGTATTGCAAAGAACGAAAGCCCAGCAGTTCTATCAACTTATCTTCCCAGTGGAAAGATAGATTTAAAATATTTTTCATGTTACAGGAAAAAACTGCATGGGAGCTATCTACAGCCACTAGGTGAGCTATCTCTAGTTCATCTTTGGTAATAAGGATGACATAAAAGAAGTTAACAGTTGAGTGCAAGATTGATGGATCACCCAACCTAAAAACTCAGAATGATCATGACAAGATTTCAAGATGAATTGCATGCAAGATCACCATACATGCATAGTAGGAGTGAATCTCCACAGGGTAAATGTTGTGTTGTCATCTTTATCCTGTATCAGCCAAACCTGCCATTTCAGAATTATCGAGACCACTTTTGGAGAAAGGTGGAGTGGTACATGACCCTGGAGTAACAACATAATGTTCTTCCGGATCATAGTATTCCATGTCCTTCAAAGTAACTTGCCTGTTGCCTCTGCTGCCTTTTGAATCATGTACAATCACCAGATAGGGACTGTACCAGATAGGGGCTGTGAACACCTGATTCTGAACATGTAGGACAAGGGTCTTGTCCAATTTTTATGTGGTTTAATTGCCCAGTGTCTAATGCTTCAAGTTCTGTGCTATATAAATATTTTATAGATTTAACACTGGTTAACTGTCATATTTTGATGCCACCAAAGTTTTAGGGGATAAAATGGTACCTGAACAACATCAAATGACTTTACAGCTATAAGAAAATTGGTGGGTGGAAAAATTCTTATGTGAGAAGGAAAAAGGAAAATAAAAGTGAGCATGAAAGGTAAAAAAAAAAATTATGCATACAGCTTCTGGGGTACTACACAGATCCAAAATGGAGGTAAGACTTCATTCTATTGCATTATTAAACCCAATAATGTAAGGCAGTAGGGCAGTAGTTTTTGGATTTTTATAAAAAGCTAAACTTCATATACTCAAACAACTTTTGAAATTGGACTGAGTTTTGCATACACAGTATGTACAACCATATATACTTATTTTGATTGTGCTAAAATGAGCTCATTCTGCTTCCCAAATTTGTTATATTTCTCAAACACAATGAAAAACCAAATAAGTCAACTATTTGTACCCAAGGAAGTGAAGGTACACCAGTGAAGTAAAGTGAAAGTTGCTCAGTCATGTCTGAATCTTTGCTACCCCATAGACTATACAGTGCATGGAATTCTCCAGGCCAGAATACTGGAGAGGGTAGCTATTCATTTCTCCAGGGAATCTTTCCAACCCAGGGATTGAACCCATGTTTCCTGCATTGCAGGCAGATTCTTTACCAGCAAAGCCACAAGGGAAGCCCAAGAATACGGGAGTGGGTAGCCTATCCCTTCTCCAGCAGATATTCCCAACTCAGGAATTGAACCGGAGTCTCCTGCATTGTCACTCTTTACCAAGTGACCAGAGAAAGCACAAATTTCTATCTTCATGCCAGACCTAGGCTTCATTTGAATTGCTAATAGAGACAAATGGAAAATGACACCCACCGTCAGTCAACGTTAAGGCTTCAATGACTTTAACAGGGAGAGAAGATCCAAATGTTTTCACATCATAGTTCACAGACTCAGTTATGGAGTGGTGTGGGAATATTCGTGTAGGTGTTCCTCTAAAGAAATGAGACCATATTATTTTACTCATAACTTAAAATTTTTCCATTATTCATTATAATGTTATGTATTTATTTTCACAGTGAAGAGAAAATCTTTGATAAACAAGAAGAAAGATGAAGCTTAATAGTGAAAAACTCTGGCTCATGTATACTGTGTAAATGTATTTTTCATTAAAAAAAAAAACTAACAGAATCTGGCTTCGATTCTTATGCTTCAGTAATTAGATGCATAATCTAGTCACTTAAACTGTTTATAATTCTGCTTCCTTAACTGTGCCATCTATGGGGTCGCACAGAGTCGGACACAACTGAAGTGACTTCGCTTAGCTTAACTGTGAAATAAGAAGGTTGGACTAAATCAGTATTTTTCAAATTATAGGTCACTTTGAGGGTTTCATTTAAAATTTTTGAAAAACAAAATAGAATATAGAGTCCAGTTTATTATACTCTACAGTCAAAAAAGTTTTACAAACATTGGGTTACATTATCTTTAAGCTCTCATCAAATCTAGAAATATAAGATTTTACCAGATATGCCATCAAAATCAAGAAATTAAGTAGGGTCATGAGTTATCTGCTGTTACCTCTTATTCAATAACAGATACAGCAGTAGAGATTATATTTCCTTCTCACCTTCTTCTTAACATTCAGAAAAAGTATAAATATATCAATATAAAAGTTATTCTCTTATCATAGGATTCTCTTATTATTAAATGAGTTAACATAAAGAGTGGCTGACAGCACTATTTCTGACTGAATATAACAAAGGTTTTTCTTTGAGTTGATAACCAAAAGTTAAGAAGAAATTAAAATAAAAAGATGAAAACAAAGTATGACTTTTATTCACTGACTTTTGTCAGAAGGAGTAGAAAACAATCACAAGATCACCATTTGAAGAGCACTTTCTTTACAAATGTCAAGGAATTCTTTAAAAATCATTTCTCTTTAAAATATTGCAATTTTCTATACATAAATTTTAAATATGAGTTCAAGACTCAATATTATCATTTTCTTACAGAGGCAAATTCATTTTTGATAGACGAATTCAAAGGGAACCACTCAAGAAACAGATGGCTGCTTCTAGATTAACTATGAAAGGGGAGATGCAGAGCATCGTCTCATAAGTGATGTGCACTGGTGTGCCACATTTTTATTTGGTAACATAACAACTATTCTTATTTCATTGTTTATGGAAAGTCTTTCCCCTATTAATTTCGCTGCAGGGTTAACTTCTGTAGCTAAAATCCCTTTAATTATCAATCAACAGATGTTAACAGGGAGTTAGTATGTTAGGCAAATATGATTCTACAGGGTTCGAGGCCTTCATTGCCACCATCACTTTACATCTGCATCGTGGCATTTTATTTTGACTCCTTTGGCAGGCTCAGATTAGGTTCATTACTGCCATTTCGCAGATGAAGAGATCATGTGTGATCTACACCAGATCACAGGGGTAATAAGAACAAGGCAGGTAACCACCTGATTCTAAGCACCAGATTCTAATTCAACACCTCTGTTGTTGTTTAGTTGCTAAGTTGTGCTGGACTCTGAAACCCCATGGACTGTAGCCCCCCAGGCTTCTCGGTCCATGGAATTCTCCAGGCAAGAAAACTGGAGTGGGTTGCCATTTCCTTCTCCAGGGGATCTTCCTGACTCAGGGATCAAACTCGCGTCTCCAGCTTGTCAGGCAGACTCTCTACCACTGAGCCACCTGGGAAGCCCCTCTCCACCTCTCACTCAGTTCAGTTCAGCCGCTCAGTCAGTCGTACCCGACTCTTTGCCATCCCATGGACTGCAGCACGCCAGGCTTCCCTAACTATCACCAACTCCCGGAGCTTACTCCACCTCTATACAAAGGTAAATCTATGCAAAGTGTGTGAAGCAAAGACTCAATTGACGAATTAATCAAAGCGAGGCTGAAATAATCACACGCAAGGGTGCAAAGGTGACGGATGTCTATGTTCCCAACACTCGCGTCCCTCGCCGTCCCTGGCTCCGTGGCTTCTGGAGGCCCGTGAGCCTGTGAGTCGCCGAACCCAACCCAGGATGGCCACTCACCGCGAGCTCAGGGAGCTCCGACGGCCGGCCGGAGAGAAGAGCACGGGGGAGCTGACAGAAGACCCCAGAGTCAGACCCTTCCTGCTGGTCGCCCGGGGCGTGGAGCCCGGCCCGACTCCGCCCAGGGGGCCTCTTCGAGTTCCCGTCCCCGGGGTCCGCGGAGAGGAGACTGCCGGGAACATGACCGAAAGGACAGGCAACAGCGCACGTTCAAGCCGTGGGGCTAAGCCGCAGCCCGCGCGCGGAGACCGAACACCTGATGGGCGGGAGGGCGCGCGATTAAGACGTCAAACAGCAGCGCCAGCCTGTGTGGTGCGCTGTGATGACGTCCAAGCTCTGCGCGAGCCTCAGGGCGTGGTCGAGACCTCAGGAAAAATTCAGAGGTAGGGTGCGCTGTGGTGACAAGGAGGTGCCGCGCTAACTATCGAGGCTTGGCCGGGCCAGCAGGAGAAACCGGAATGGGGCGCGCTTTGATGATGTAAAGGAGAACGCCGAGCCGTGGGGCGTGGTGGAAGCTGCGGACCCTCGGAGTTGAGAGGGAACCTGAGCGAGAGGCCCTGGAGCGCAACAGTGGAGGGGTATAGAGTCCAGAGTTTCCAGGGAAGTGAAACTGGAAAAGCACGTGCTCTTCTCCGGTCTGAAGGGCGGGGCTGCCCCTCTAGTAGCTGAAACGCAAAGCCCCGGCACGCTGGACCTTCCTGAACCTCTTGGGAAATGAGTTCATTCCCTGGTCCAAAATAAGGGAGGAAAACTGTAAAGCTGACACTGGTTTCACATTTAGTGTTATAGCTGTTATTCCCTAGATTTGTCATTTCTCCTTCATGCTAGTGACATAACAAGTCTGCGTCTCTAGCAGGTCCTGATAAAAAACCACAGGCTTCTGACAGCCCTAGTGGACCGCTTTCACCTGGATGTCCTGGGCATGCCTCACAATCTACTCATTAAAAGCTGAATTCAGATTTTCTTTAGGACTTCCGTTTCACTACTACCTCTAGCCCGTTAGATAAAATTGGTTAGTTGGCCAGTGCAAAAAGAAGAGCTCTATCCTAGATTCATCCTTCACACTTTCCTCCACTGTAGGACCTGGGACACTGTACTACAGAGGATCTCTAGTAGAAACCACATCTGCCTTGGCTTTGCCCTGGTTAAAGTGCTCACACTTCCCTCTTTTTCATCCGTTTGCCTTCTTTTGGGTCTTCTCGCCTCTTAATGGTCTTCAACACTGTCCTTCCACACTACAGCTGGCAAGTGGAATATTGCCTGTCATATAAGTAAACAAAGGATGTCATAGTCATCAGTGATTGCCCCCACCATGTTAGCTGGTGAGCCCTGAGGAAACTCAGGTTATGAAAACACAGGATACTGACCCCTAGCTAGTTGAGGTGCGTATTGAACAGTAATTTCAGTAAGCTCAGCCTTTTGCATCGTCCCATACTATGTGACTTGACATGGAGTCCAGATGTATGATTGTTGGAGGATGGTGAATAGACAGTTATTCATTCATTCTTATTGACTGCCTTCCATGTGCCAGCCTGTATGCTAAGTTTTCTAACTGTAAACAAAGCAGACATGGGCCCTGCCCTCGTGGAGATCACAGGCCAATGAGAAAGACAGGTCCTGAACAAATGAACACAAATTTATTTACACAACCATGAGTTGATATGTGTACAATGAAAGAAAAGAGAAGGGTGTCTGACAGAGAATGACTGGGTATCTGACTTTGGAGGAAGATCTACAAAGGCCTCTGGGAGAAAAGGACATCTCTGCTGAGACATGCCCTCAGCCAGGCTAAAAAAGAGGAAGAGTATTTGAAGTAGTGGATCCTCTGGCAAAGGACCAGAAGCAGCAAAGAGCCTGGTATATTCCAGGGTCTTTAGACAAACCAACCAATGACAAGTGACTAAAAGTGGAGGAATCTGGAGAAATGAGGGCCCGGGAAGGGCCTTGTAGACTATTAAACAGGATCCTAAAGGAAACAGATAGTACTCTCAAGCTGGGTAGAGAGTTTAATAAAGGATTGTTAGAGATTGTATGGCAACCCACTCCAGTGTTCTTGCCTGGAGAATCCCAGATATGGGGAAGCCTGGTGGGCTGCTGTCTATGGGGTTGCACAGTCGGACACAACTGAAGCAACTTAGCAGCAGCAGAAATTGTATAGAGCTCTGAGGCTGCTAAGAACAAATGGGCCAAGAAAAGAAGGGGTCACCAGGCCATGGCTGTGGATCAGGAGACACAACCAACTCAAGGCCACCCAGAAGGAGGGAACAGCTGGGAATGGAAGTGCCCTAACCTCAGTATGAGGAGGCCAGAATGTGAAGGAGGACAACACTAGGACAGTCCTCTTGGTGGGAGGGCCCACCTCCTGGAGGAAATAGTGGAAAAGGCGAGTAGAACAGATGTGCAGCACACATACCTTGGGGCAGCCAGCCAGGCGCTTGTTTATCCCTCCCTAGTGCTGACATTTCCCTATTTATCTTTTCACCTACCTTTGTCTAGTGTTGGAGAAGGAAATGGCAACCCACTCCAGTATCCTTGCCTGGAGAATCTCATAGACTGAGGAGCCTGGTGGGCTGCAGTCCATGGGGTCACAAAGAGTCAGTGTGTAGTCACTTTTAAAAGTCCAGAAGGAAGAATGGTGTAGTGCAAAGGCCTCTCCAACCTAAGCACCACCTAGAAGGCTGGTTAAGCTGGACAGCTGAGGCTCACCTCTGTGTCTGACTCGTTGGGCTAAGGGCTGAGAATCTGCATTTCTAACATTTGCATTCCCAGGTGTTATGGAGACATCTGTCTTAGGACTTTTTTTTTTTTTTTGTCTTAGGATATTTGGGTAACTACTGTGTGGTAATTAAGAGGGCTTTCCCTGGTTGCCCAGTGGTAAAGAATCCACCCACCTGTCAATGCAGGAGACTCTGGGTTGATCCCTGGGTTGATCCCTGGGTTGGGAACATCCCCTGGAGAAGTAAATGGCAACCCACTCCAGCCTGGGAAATCCCATGGACAGATGAGCCTGGTGGGCTACAGTCCATGGAGTCACAAGAGAGTTGGATACAATTTAGTGACTAAACAAGGAAACCAACAGTAATTGAGAGAATGTAGACTCTGGAATTAAATGAGACTTGTTTCAAATCCCCACCTTTTCTCTCTACTATCTGTGTCACCTTTTTGAGTCTCTGTTAAGTTGCTAGTGTGAGAATTAGAGAATAGAAATATCACTGCATTTGAAGGCCTCAAAAAAAACTGCAAAATCAAATAGTGTACACTTTTAGAAATTTGAAAAAAAAATCATAACATATATAGGCAGCATTGTTTATGACAGCAGAGAATATAGAAAGATAAATCTAACAATAGATTTATAATATACTAATATTATAGAATGCTATAAGTTAAAAAGAACACGTGGATGTGTGTAATGAATACTTAATAATGTAGGGAAATATTGTCATCAAATTTAAAAACAGGTTGGTTAAAAATTAGTATGTCCAATATAAGTCCATTTTTGTTTTATTAAAAAGAAAAATCCCTCACAAGTGCAGTATGTGTGTGTGTATGAGATGCTCAACCTACATGTGCCTCTCTCTGTCTAGCTTCCTAAAATGCAGCTCTTTCAGTGAGGACCAAACTGATTGATGTAGAACTCATTACTGTAGCCATCAATAGGAAAGCAGTCAGGATTATTTCCTGCAGATGTGGTATGACTGTCAGAATTCTGTTTTCAGCAACACAGTAATTATGATCCTCTTCAACTGGGAAGGCCGGGGCACAGTGATGAACTTATCATGGATATTATCCAGGGCTCAGTGGTAAAAATCACCAGCAATGCAGGAGACACAGGAGTCACAGGTTTGATCGCTGGGTGGGAAAGATCCCCTGGAGGAGGACATGGCAGCCCATCCCAGTATTCTTGCCTGGAGAATCCCACGGAAGCCTGGCGGGCTACAGACCATAGGGTCACAGTCAGACACGACTGAGCATATACGCATGCAATCATTTCCAAGGCTTCCCTTTAGTCTCATCTAGTGGCAAGGGAATTTTTTGAAATAACTCTAAACTTCAGCATAGTTTAAACATCCTTCAAGCAGTGAAGAACATGTGTTGTTATCACCAGTTCTTGGGGCTGCAAACTCTCTGTCAAGGGAAGAGAGGAAGAGTTCCTGGCTTGCAGCCTGTTGCCAAGTAAGTATGGCTGCGCCCCAATAAAACAACTTATGAACACTGAAATTTGAATTTCATGTAACTTTCAAGTGTTATGAACTTTTTAAAACCATTTAAAACTGTAAAAACCCTCATTAGCTTCGCAGGCCATACAAAACAGGTAAGAGGTCGCAGCTGTAGACCACTAGCACCAACTTCCTGAGGAAGGCCCAGCCAGCACTAGCACAGAGCCCAACAGAACAGAAGATGCTCCGTAAATGTTTATTGAGTGAGTTGGAGATTACCAGCTAAGCCCGACGATGCCAGATGTAAAAACATACAAAAATATCCCCAAACAAACATTTACAATGCAGTTTCCACAAACTTCCTTCACTAACATACTTAATGTTTTGTGACATTTACATTTGTTTTCATTTATTTTCTAACAGCTTTGGCACTTTATGGAAAAATGGAGCTTAAATGGAGTTCCTAAGTAGAGTCCTACTTTATAAAGGTCCAAATACAGGGCATTATAGGCAATGGCTTAATTTGTGATTATTTCATGGGAACCAGCAAGGTCCCATGGTTAGAGACATTGCACAGAGAGGAGCCGGGATGAGCGGACAACAAAGCACTCAGTTCATTAGCGTGAGATTCTATCTTCACGTGGAGGTTTTCACATAATTTAAGCTTGCTTCCTGCTCGTCTCTGCCTACTCACATTGCCTACATGAGTTACATGTCCTTCAGTGGCTCCTCATGCACACACAATGAAAACTGTTTCCCATGTGGTAGTGATGGCCCCTGTGCCAGCCCTGCCCATTTTTCTGGCATTTTCCTGTACGCAGCATCAAGCCTGGCTGTATCAATGCACAACCTGCCTGTGCTTCCATCCTCATCTGTAAATAAGGATAGGTATTTATTTAAATTACAGGGTTGTCCAAGTAACCGATGTGGTAACATGTGCACTCTGGAAAGAAAGAGTGGCACCAAACTCTATCTTAGCTAAATGTCACAGAGGTGTTCTGTTTTCTCATAATTAATTTTTTTAATATACCTGACGGCTCCTTCTACACTGGAAACTTCTAGAGGGCAGACACTACACCTCACTCATCTGTCACCAGTTCCACAGCACTGTTCCTTGTCTGACACATGGCAGGA
Organism: Neotragus pygmaeus; assembly: GCA_006410875.1. NCBI lineage: Eukaryota > Metazoa > Chordata > Mammalia > Artiodactyla > Bovidae > Neotragus > Neotragus pygmaeus. Next base: position 896 of record SJYV01028380.1, on the reverse strand, counting down.
GATGCTCCCTTACTGTGCTGAAGCAACTAACCAATGTTTATAAATAACAAGTGAGGACATTAAAAGTCTTAGATTAGTGACTTCTCTGGTGGTGTCAAAGAAGGCAGTGGCACCCCACTCCAGTACTCTTGCCTGGAAAATCCCATGGGCAGAGGAGCCTGGTGGGCTGCAGTCCATGGGGTCGTGCAGTCCATGGGGTTGTGAAGAGTCAGACACGACTGAGTGACTTCACTTTCACTTTTCACTTTCGTGCATTGGAGAAGGAAATGGCAACCCACTCCAGTGTTCTTGCCTGGAGAATCCCAGGGACGGGGGAACCTGGTGGGCTGCCGTCTATGGGGTCGCACAGAGTCGGACACGACTGAAGTGACTTAGCAGCGGCAGCAGCTGGTGGTACAGTGGTTAAGAACCTGCCTGCGAATGCATGGGCACTTTCAATCTCTGCTCTGGGAAGATTCCACATGCCAAGGGGCAACTAAGCCCCTGAACCACAGCTACTGAGCCTGCAGGGCCAGCCCTTGAGAAGCCCCAGAGCAAACCAGAGAGTAGCCCCCAGCCAGTCTCAACTACAGAAAGCCCATGCACGGCGACAAAAGCCCAGCACAGCCAAAAATGAGTGAAAATTTTTAAAAAGATCAGGATGAAAGGAATGGAGCTTACAATCACTCTCACTCCCCTAGGTGTGTAATGTCTGTTTAGTCTTGAGTCTTTATATATTCTAGTAAGAAACTGAATGTAGTAAAAAGTTTTATAAGAAATGACAAACACAGAAAAAGTTGACTATAAATTTTAATCCATGATATAAAAGGGAATACATTGTATTAGAAAATAAAATATAATGATCACATTCAATTTTGTAAATACTTCTATGGCACAAAGAGCTTTCCTTCAGATCC
>SJYV01028376.1:0-10485 GCA_006410875.1 Neotragus pygmaeus | reverse complement strand
TTCTGCCTCTGTAACAGGGTTATTTCGAGTGTCAGATATGTCTAAATTTGTGTTTGTTTTATTTTAATTTTGAAATGATAAGATAACAAAAGAAGGTCAAGGGCAGAAGTTAAACCACCCTGGGAAAGCAGGCTGGAGATTCCTAAGTTGACCAGATACCAAGGGGGCCAGCACCACGTCTCAGCTTTCCTGAGCCTCCATATAAAACATGAAAAGCAGATTTCTGCATAGGTAGAGCAGTCTAACCCGTGACCATCTTCAGGAAGAAGGTGATTGTGAAATAGCTGGAGCATAAGGAACTGACAAAAAGAAACAGTTTCCTCTCAGAAAACAAGTCTGAGCTAGGTTAATAGATCCAAGCTCACTTTCCTGGTTTGCAACATTATACAGCATTCTAATGCATGCTTTTCCTTGATTAATGACAATAAGAAAAAATAGCCTAAGGATGTATGCTTGTAGCCCTTAGAAATGGGATAAGATCCCCAGGTTTAAAGGTATTAACTCGATATTCTCCAAAGAGAGGTAGATTTGCCTGACACCTTTGCACGATATATCTCACAGGTAGGATTTGATGATGATCCTGAACATGGTCTCAATAAGAATATAAAAAAGATTGGGGAAATGCCAGAAACGGAAAAACGCAATTTAACATCGTATTTTTTTGTGTTTTCAGATTTCACATTTTCCCTTCCATTACGCATATGCACCACTAGAGGGCACCATGCAGTCTCGCTTCCTCACACCCTGTGTGTTATGCTGGGTCCCACCTCCAGTTACTGCTCTGAGAGCTGTACAGGTTTGGTCTGTCTCCAATCAGATCGCCTAGTGTCAGCATGTCTGTCTACAGGAAGCTGCAGACCCATCCTTGATCCAGGTCAGTTCCTGCGCCCCACGTCATCAGGAGCTATCTGATCCTTCCCGGTGACCAAGGGCAAAGCGTCCATTCCTGTCCTGTGGCCTCTGGTTCATGTAGGGGCTTCCTATGTCGTCACCCGGTCACCAGCACGGAGGACAATTTCTGGGCTGCCCCTCAGCGCTACAGTGTGTTCTGCCAGATGCTGGAACTAGAACGAAAGTCGCAGGACCTAAGATACAAGAAAAGGGATTGTGCAGGATAACAAATGATAACACTCCAGTGTGTGTTCCTGCTCCAGCAGCTTCAAGAATGGTGAATGAAGTGATTCTCCAGGAAAGCACAAGGTCTCATGAAGAAAAGTGTTCTCAAGGCCAATCAGCTTAGACTGAATAAGGTAGGAAGTTGCATTTTGGGCTGTTTGCTTTTCTCCTCCCTGCCTTGTTAGGGATCCCCATACAGGAGTTAACTTGAAGCTAAGATATAATATAGGGATATCTCAGTTCAATTCAGTCACTCAGTCGTGTCCAGCTCTTTGTGACCCCATGGACTGCAGCATGCCAGGCTTCCCTATCCATCACCAACTCCCAGAGCTTACTCAAACTCATGTCCATAGCGTCCGTGATGCCATCCAACCATCTCATCCCCTGTCATCCCCTTCTCCTCTCGCCTTTAATCTTTCCCAGCAGCAGGGTCTTTTCCAGTGAGTCAACTCTTTGCATGAGGTGGCCAAAGTACTGGAGTTTCAGCTTCAGCATCAGTCCTTCCAGTGAATATTCAGGGCTGATCTCCTGACTGATTTCTGTTTGTCTATCTCGATATATGCATGCATGATTGCTCAATCAGCCATGTCGACTCTCTGCAGCCCCATGGATTGTAGCCCACCAGGCTCCTCTGCCCATGGGATTCCCAGGCAAGAATACTGGAGTGGGTTGTCATTTCCTTCTCCAGAGAATCTTCCCAACCTAAAGAACAGTTGCCGCGCCTCAAGACTCCTTGAGATTAGTTACTTTCCCATTGATTGATTTAACAAGTATTCATTAGTATTATCAACTATTTCCCAAACACTCAGTGGTAAATAAGACAGCCTTAGGCAGGGCATGCCTGCTTAGGACTTACAGTCCACTGGGGACACAAACATAATTACAATGCAATATGGTATGTTCTATAAAAGAAAGAAACAGAGTACAATATTAGTACAGACCTGGGAGCCTTGATGCAGATGTCGGAAGTCAGGGAAGGCTTCCTGGAGGAGGAACTATCAAATGGATATCTTAAGCAGAAGAGAAGTAGGACATTTGAGAAGAGTATAAGTATGTTCCAGGCAAAAGTAACACAGCACAGAGGAAGAAAAGAATCAAGCAGGGTTTTATTTCTGTGAATACAGTTTTTGAGGTGGCTGTTTTCCACTTCTCTATTTTATCCTGAGTCTCCATATCAACTGTTTTTGAAAACATGATTTTAATAGCTGCTTAATAGTCTCTTGTGGGGATAGTAGCTAATTTATATACCTATTTTCAAAGGGAAATAAGCATTTTAGGGCTCATGTTAATTGCTCTTCTCTTCAAAATGTAGTCTATCTAAAATAATCTTTATTGCTCATATTAATTCCCCCTCAGGTCTCTTTGGGAGAAGGCAATGGCACCCCACTCCAGTACTCTTGCCTGAAAAACCCCATGGATGGAGGAGGCTGGTGGGCTGCAGTCCATGGGGTCGCTAAGAGTCGGACACGACTGAGCGACTTCCCTTTCACATTTCACTTTCATGCATTGGAGAAGGAAATGGCAACCCACTCCAGTGGTCTTGCCTGGAGAATCCCAGGGACGGGGGAGCCTGGTGGGCTGCCGTCTATGGGGTTGCACAGAGTCAGACACGACTGAAGCGACTTAGCAGCAGCAGCAGCAGCAAGGTCTCTTTAACTTGGTTATCTGTTGATAAAAAGTTCTGCAGCGCAACCTGGTATTACCCCGGCAGCAAATAGTGAATTTAAGCAAGTTATTGGTTCCCTGAAGATTGGTTATACTCGATTTATTTGTAAACCTTGCTGCAGTTGTCTCATGTGCGTTGGTGGGCCCTTCAGAGGGGCTCCAGGATTCTGGGGCTTTCGGACTTTGCACTGGTCCTCAGGTGCCCCTTTGGACCCGTCTGCCTCCTCCATGTCTGCCTCTCAACACTTCATCTGTCCCCCAGTTTCAGGGAGCTTGGGAGGTCAACGGATATCTATCTCCATCTTTTCCCCAGTAAATATATTGTTCTCGGTGGCTCCCCATTTCCTGAAACTGCAAATATCAATCAGTTTCATAAACAGGTTTCTTTACAACCATATGTGGGACTTCCCTGGTGGCTCAGTGGTAGAAAATTCTCCTGCCAGTGCAGAAGACACAGGTTTGATCCCTGATCTGGGAAGACCCCGCATGCCATGGAACAACTAAGCCTGTGTGCCACACCCACTGAGCCTGTGCTGTAGAGCCCAGGAGCCACAGCTGCTGAGGCCCCTGTGCCCTGGAGCCCACGCTTCCCAGCAAGGGAAGTCTCTGCACGGGAAGTCCCAGCACCACAGCTGGAGAGCAGCCCCCACTCTGCACAACCAGAAACAGCCCACACGGCCATGAAGACCCAGCACCACCAGAAATAAAAAGAAAAGCATGTGGGTGAAAACAGACAGAGACTCTGGTTAACAAGTTGCTGACCCAGCAGATTTATGTTCTGAGTCAGGCAGGAAGGACTTCCACAATTCTCAGAGGAAGTGAGACCTTTGTGATAGAGTATCCAAGCAGCTTCTTTGGGGCTGTTCCAGATCCAGTTCATGTTGTTGCTGTTCCACCTCCTTGCAAAACTGATCTTCTTTGAGTGACCATGCCTCTCATTTTAATCGGCTTTGCAATGAGTTTTTTGGATTTTTGAGTGGTTTTTTGTTTTGAGTGTTCACATTTATTGTCTTATTGTTTGCTTATGCTCCTTTTTTTTTTTTTGCTAGCACAAAGTCTTTTTTTGAGATTGACACATGTCTAAAATGGTTTAGATTTTTTAAAATTAATTTTTACTGGAGTGTAATTTTTTTCATAATATTGTGTTAGTTTCCACAAAAGTGAATCAACAACAGGAGGAGGAAACGGCAACCCATTCCAGTCTTCTTGCTGGAATAGTCCCATGAACAGAGGAGCCTGGTAGGCTAAGTCCATGGGGTCACAAAGAATCAAACACGACTAAGTGACTTGACCAGCACCACATAATTGTTTCATAATATTATGTTAGTTTCCACTGTACAGTAAAGTGAATCAGCTATACATGTACATATAATCCCTCTTTTTTGGATTCTCCTTCCCATTTAGAGCACTGAATAGAGTTCTCCGAGCTATCCAATAGGTTCCCATTTGTTATGTATTTTACATGTGTCAGTTCCAATCTCGTAATTATCCACCCTGTGCCTCTGTAATGAGGCATGTTTGGACAGAAATCATCGCACTGGTTCAGTGTGGGCCCTGGCTGTTCCATTCAAATTCTATTGTGAATTAAAGATTTCTTGCATCTCATGTATTATTACATGTCTTGCCATGAGCTAGAGAGTTTTTCAAACCGCAGAGCACTCTAATAGTAATTCCAGTTCTCAAACATACTTCTTTCATGTAAGAAGCCATTTTCTCCATGACCACAAGAATCTCCACATTAAAACAATTTTCCTGTGACCTCAGCCTGACTCAGGCCGTTAGTTTCAGGCCTGTGTGTGTGTGCTTAGTCACTCAGTCATGTCCAACTCTTTGTGACCTCATGGACTGTAGCCCACCAGGCTCCTCTGCCCATGGGATTCTCCAGGCAAAAATACTGGAGTGGGCTGCCATTCCCTTCTCCAGGGGAATCTTCCCAACCCAAAGATCGAACCCAAGTCTCTGGCATTGTGGGAGGATTCTTTACCATCTGAGCCCCCAGGGAAGCCCAAGAATACTGGAGTGGATAGCCTGTCCCTGCTCTAGGGGAACTTCCCAACCCAGCAATCCAAGGGGAGTCTCCTGCATTGCAGGCAGATTCTCTACCAGCTGAGCCATCGGGAAGCCCAGTTTCAGGCCTTCCCAGTCTCATTTGTCCAGTGGGGTGGCTCCTGACCGCTGTTACCTTGAACTGCCCGCTGAGTTTATGCAAAGTAACTTTAACATGTATCCACTTCCCTGAAGTGGAGACTCGACTGAAGGCTTTAATAATCCTGGTTAAGCAGATACCCACGTATCTTCATGGACAGACGGTGTACAATTTTGCATCATTAAAAATGCCACCCAGCTTATCAACTGATGTCTAGAGAATGTGAGCCTGAAAGATAACAATGCGTAGGCTGAGGCCACAGATGTCGCATCAGTCATCTTTGGCGGTTTTCTTGAACTGACCTTGGGAAGCCAACTTATGATCTCAGGATGGACCGAAAAATGATCTTTGTATTACTATTGTCAGGTAGGTGGAATTTTTTTTTTAATCAGGATGCTGTTTTATGGGACATAGGATTACAGATACAAGAAAAACTATCTTAGTCCTATCTGACTTAAATGAATAACTGAATGAATAGAATTCAGATCCCAGTCTTGTTGTTTAGTCACAGTTGCATCCAACTCTTCTGTGACCCTATGGACTATAGCCCGTCAGGCTCCTCTGTCCATGGGATTTCCCAGGCAGGGATACGGGAGTGGGTTGCCATTTCCTTCTCCAGGGGATCATCCCGCCCCAGGGGTGAAACCCACATCTCCTGCATTGGCAGGTAGATTCTTTGCCCCTGAGCCACCAGGACCCCAGCCCAGCCTGGTGGATGGATTTTTTGTTGAGAGTGGGTTGGTAAGGTGGGGGAAGTTACCCATGGCTGGATCACCTTGAGAGGCTGCTGTTCAACTGTAAGCCTAGCCAGCCTTGAAACAATGTAATCAAATACTCTGCAAAACAAGTCTGTGTCAAAGAATGTGTTGCTTTATTGGCATTTTCATGAGTTTAATTTCTAAATTACAGAGTCATTAATGAAGGTGATGGTGGGTCTCTGTTCCTTATTTTTCAAAAACTTTTTCCCCAAATTATAATTTCCTCCTTCATCTGCCAAAAAATTACAAGCCACAAGTATGAACCCTGAATCCATGGCAGCGGTGGTGGGGTTGGGGGGTCGTTATTTTCCACTTTGTGGTCCATTACTGAGAAGTGATACAGGGGAACAAAAAAGGAAAGAAAGAAAGAACTCTTATTGGCTGAGGGATTATGTGGTTTAGGCAGAAATGGAAATCAATTCATTAAAATAAAAAGTAACATAGATGTATTTTGAAGTTGTATCAAATTAGCATTATTTTGAGCCCCTTCCTGAGAGTGTTAGGATTAAAAGTTCTTCTCAAATACAGTGTTTATGTGTTAGAAATACTAGTGCCCAGCACCTAAATAAGGAGCAGGCATTTATTTGAAATGTGTTTAGCTCCCTCAGAGGTGGTTGTAATTTGAGTTACAGAGAGTCTCCAGAATCAACTGAGCACTCAAGGAATTGGAGGAGGGATTCAGGAATTTCTTAGATATTAGGTTGGCTAAAAAATTCATTCATTCATAAGATGTTATGGAAATATCTGAACAAACTTTTTGCCTGACCCTGCACTAGGGGATAAAGTGTGTAATGGTTAAAGCACAGGTAGGAAAGAACTAGTTTCAAGGCTGGCTTCACGTCTGAAAGCCAGGGAGCATTGATGCAGGTGACTTCCCCCCACTTCCAGCCTCAGGGTTCTTTTCTGTAAAACGCAGAAAATGTTGGTACCTGCCTACTGCCGCCAACAAGTAGTCACCTAAGGACTGAACAAAGTAATTACCGTAACGTCCTTACTCCAGCGTCTGCCTGTAGTACATAAATATTTAGCTATGATAACAATTATAAACTAGGAAAGAAATCTGGGTATAGGATGGTGACTTCTGAGAAGTGAAGGAGAAGGGGAAACTCCAGGAAAACAGAAGACTGGCAGAGCTATCTTCCTGGAGAAGGACATGGGAGCCCACTCCAGGATTCTGGCCTGGAGAATCCCATGGACAGAGAAGCCTGGCGTCCATAGTGTCACAAAGAGTCAGACTCGACTGAAGCGACTTCGCACCCATGCTGGTGGCACTAGTGGTAAGGAATCTACGTGCCAAGCAAGAGACATGAGAGGCACGGGTTTGATCCCAGGGTCGGGAAGATTCCCCTGGAGGAGCGTAATTTTTTGTAGATGATTTGATACCCAGTCCCTGAATTCCTTCACTCATTTTTGTATTCAGTAATTGTGAACAAGGCACCCTATTCAAAGACGACAGTGCCACGAATGAGCTCCTGAGTTCATGTTCAGGGCGGGTGGGGGCAGGTAGAGGGAGGGAGCATGACAGTCAGCAGAACAAGTATTGAAATAAAAAAGAGTGAAAAAACAGCACCCAGAAATAAACCAGGGAAGCTGATGAACATAATGCAAAAGGCCAACATAGAGAAGGGTAGCAGGACATTTTTCTCTGAGTTGGTGACATTTTGATGAAAGTTGAACAATGAGAAGAGGCCAAACTTGGAAAAGCCGGGGAAGGGTGGTGGAGGTAGAAGGGAGATGAAGGACGAAAATTCTGAGGCAGAAGAAGACAGAGTGTGTTCAAGGAAAAGCCAAAGCTCTGGTTTGAGGTTAGGGTCCTGATGCTCAACGGCACTTGGAGAGAGCTCTGGGTCCACAGGCCTTGGTTATCTGTGTGCATCTCACCACACACGCCTGCAGGCACGCCGTTACAATGACTCAGCAAAGAAGCAAGGCTTCTCCTTTGCCTTCAGTAACCTAGAAAGAGAACGTTTCTCTCAATTTATTTGTTACAGGACTGAGTTCTGAACTGGGATTCAGGGACCACTGTACTCTAAATTTCTTACAAGTCAGATCTGTGTCTTCATTTTTGTCTCCCCTACTCTGCTAGGCATATGTATGTGCTTAGTCTCTCAGTTTCATCCTACTCTTTGTGACCCCAACCTGTAGCCCACCAGACTCCTCTGTCAATGGAATATTCCAGGCAAGAATACTGGAGTAGGTTGCCATTCCCTTCTCCATGACATCTTCCTGACCCAGGGATCGAACCTGCATCTCCTGTATTGCAGGCAGATTCTTTACCATCTGAGCCACCAGGGAAGCCTGCTAGGCATGTAGTAGGCACTCAGCTAATAATAGACGCAGAAACAACAAACGATCAGAATTTTGTTGCAGATTCGCTTCAGTGTTGAGACTTAATTGACTCGCATGGGTCTCATTTTCGTCCTGCCTATCAAATAAAACACAGACTAGATGGCATCTAAAATGGTTTTCATCTCTAAACTTCAGTGATGCCTCAAAGGTCAGCCTGAGATGATCCATAGTTTCCTGATCTATAGATCTTTAGCTTGGTATCAAGTTGGGTTTTTTGAAAGAAATGAACACTCTACTCTGAACTCCTGGAGTAGGATTTCTAACACGGGGAAGGAGGCACAGTATCTCAAAATCAACGTGCACTGGTTTCAAATCAGGAAGTTGGATTTAACATTCTTGTGATGAATTTCTTTGTACTTTGGTCTTTAGAGGATGACTGAAAACATCTATGAACCTATTGAGGAAGCACATTTTAGATAATTTTCCCAAATGTCTTTATAGGTTATATTTCCAGAGAACCTGTTGCAACACGGCCTTCAGAGACCCCTGTCACTTGGAATTCACCAAGTAAGTGACCAACCAAAGGAGAGGGGTAATAGATTTCCAGCCATTAGTATCGTATCTGTGTATTTAATAAGCACCTGTCTGTGTGGTTTTCTGTGATTCAGGAGTCAACTTAAAGCAACAACACTGAAAAGAAACATTTCACTTTTAACTCTGGCTATTGGAATTGGGGTAATTTTTTTCTGCTTTGTCAGTTCAGTTCAGTGCAGTCATTCAGTCGTGTCCAACTCCTTGCGACTCCATGAACCGTAGCACGCCAGGCCTCCCTTTCCATCGCTAACTCCCGGAGCCTACCCAAAGTCATGTCCATCGAGTCGGTGATGCCATCCCACCATCTCATCCCCTCTTGTCCCCAATCCCTCCCAGCATCAGTCTTTTCCAATGAGTCAACTCTTTGCATGAGGTGGCCAAAGTATTGGAGTTTCAGCTTCAGCATCAGTCTTTCCAATGAACACCCAGGACTGAACTCTTTTAGGATGGACTGGTTGGATCTCCTTGCAGTCCAAGGAACTCTCAAGAGTCTTCTCCAATGCCACAGTGCAAAAGCATCAATTCTTCGGTGCTCAGCTTTCTTCACAGTCCAACTCTCATATCCTTACATGACCATTGGAAAAACCATAGCCTTGACTAGACGGACCTTTGTTGGCAAAGTAATGGTTTTTAATACTTTCTTAATTCTCTGGAAAAGAGTCAAAATATAATTAGGAAAAGTTTTACAATTTTTCAAGTTAAAGCAAACACATACAACCTCTTCTTTCTAAGCTGTCTCTATCACTAAGCAATGCCAGTAAACGTTAATAGAGAAAAACCTAGATATCAGCATATTTATTTCATTGTCCTTATTTACTGCTCAAATAAACTTGGTTGTGACATACACTCAAACTGATTCTAGGGATCTGATAGAGAAAAGAGCAAGAATTGACAGTAGACATATGAGATAACCCAGGGTTAATATTTTGCCATTTTCTGTTTCTCTTAGTTGAAATATAATTGATTTACAGTGTCATATTAGTTTCAAGTGTCCAACATAGTGATTCAGTATTTTTATTGATTATGTTGAATTTAAAATTTTATGAAATATTGACTATATTCCTTATTCTCTACAGTATATTTTTCTAGTTTATTTATTTTATACATAATAGTTCATACTTCTTAATCCCTTATCCCTACTTTGCCCCTCCTACCCCCTACTTCCTACTTGTAACCACTAGTTTCTTCTCTGTATCTGTGAATCTATTTCTTTTTTTAATCGTCATTTATGTTATTTTTTGGATTCCACATATAAGTGGTATAAAATATTTCTTTCTCTGACATATTTCACTAAGTATAACATGTTTTAGACCTATCCATGTTGTTGAAAATGGCAGAGTTTCATTCTTTTTTGTAGCTGAATAATATCCCTGTGTGTCTGTGTGTGTCTGTGTGTCTGTGTGTCTGTGTGTGTCTCTGTCTGTATGTGTGTCTGTGTGTGCTTGTTTGTCTGTGTGTGTGTGTTATACATCTTGTCTATCCTCTCATTTGTTGATGGACTCTTCGCTTGCTTTCATATCTTGGCTATTGTAAATAATGCTGCTATGAACATTGGGGTTCATATATTTTTTGGAATTACTGTTTTCATTTTCTTTGCATATATACCGAGGAATGGAATTGCTGGATCATACGGTATCTCTATTTTTAATTTTTGGAGCAATTTCCATAGTATTTTCCATTATGGCTTCACCAATTTACAGTCTCACCAACAGGATACAAGGATTCTGTTTCCTTCACATCCTCGCCAACTTTTGTAGATTTCTTTGATAGTCATTCTGACAGATGTGAGGTAATATCTCACTGTGGCTTTGATTTGCATTTCTCTGATAATTAGCTGTGTTGAACATTTTTTCATGTGTCTGTTGGCCATGTATATACGCCATCTTTGGAAAAGGCCCATTTTCTGTTTTTTTGTAG
>SJYV01028369.1:0-15830 GCA_006410875.1 Neotragus pygmaeus | reverse complement strand
GGGAAGTACAGCGTCTCTAAAAGTTCTACCTGTCTACCTAAAGGTCATCTGACGCTCTCCGGAAACACAGAGTGGTCTGACTTCCTCTTTACTACTCATCAGGCACACATTTTGTAAATGAGATGTTCATATGTAGAAAATAAACAAATAGCAAATGACTTGTCTGGTGAAAAAGATAACCTTGAAAGCTTTGTCTTTACTGCCCTGCAGGACATTAGCAGGTTATGTATCTGAATTCGCAATCTCACTTCTCTCCTACTATGTGAGTATCAGTTTCTTGCATTCTCCTTGAACCCACCTTTGTCATCCGGCTGTTTTCCTCAGTAATCTTCATAAATCTTCGGTACATACTAATGATATACTGGTATAAGAGTATGCTTCTAACATTTAAAAGTTTGTTTTGTCATATTACGTCCAGTAAGACATATTTTTTAATACTTTCCTTAGATCTTGTGCTCCACAAGCACCTAGACAAAACCTTCCACTCCCGGGGTCTCTCTAGGCACTCAGAGCTCTGGTATTTAAAAGACTTGGTATCAACTCACTGAGATGCCCCCACATGCAACCTTCGTGCACTCTATAAAAACGGCAAACACGCTTTCTGAACCAAAAGTGGAAAGGACACCGCCTCATGATGGGACAAGATATTTTTGAAATTTGGGTTACCCAGGAAAATCTGGACAAATTTCTGCAATTTCCACAAAGCTTCCACTTTTGGTGAAGTAGGTATATAAATGCAAGGTTTTATTTATTTATTTATTTATTTATTTNAAGATATTTTTGAAATTTGGGTTACCCAGGAAAATCTGGACAAATTTCTGCAATTTCCACAAAGCTTCCACTTTTGGTGAAGTAGGTATATAAATGCAAGGTTTTATTTATTTATTTATTTATTTATTTTTTTTACTTTATTCTACTTTACAATACTGTATTGGTTTTGCCATACATCGACATGAATCCAAATGCAAGGTTTTAAATGTGTTGAACACCCACTGTGTGCTGGCGCAGAGATGACAAAACACCCCTCGACCTCAAGGAGTTAGTGAGAGTGACAGATCTGGTGACGACAGTCACAGCAGATGACGACAACACAGGGGATGTGATAAAATCACTGACTCCAGCTGGTTGAGCAGCTTCCTCAAGAAGCTGGAATGAAGGCTGACCAGGATGCCAGCTGAATTCTAGGCCCAGGGAATCCTGCAAGTCACAGCTCGGAGGCCTGGAGCTGCATGGTGGGCAGTGGGAGGGCACCAGGCTGGGCAGGTGGTCAGGACCAAATCCTGAAGGGGTCTGCAGCTCACAGTAATGAACTTGGTCTCTCTCCTTCTTAAAGAAGGAAAAGCTACAGCCAGCAATCCAGCAATGCTCTAGGAAGGGGAGCCCTGCAGCTCAGCCCTGCTCACTCTGGTTTGTATAGGAGGCTACTGGCTTGCCCAGAGTCCCCAGACACCATATGCTCACTAAGAATCATTCTGAGCAAAGCTTAGGGCTGAGTTCTGACTTGAGAGAATATCGAAACAGCTAAAACAAAAGTTAGGGTAACTTCATCAACAGAGGAAAAGACTTCTGAAAATTGATTAAAGGGAAGTTCTTTATTTTTTAATTTTTGGCTGTGCCACACAGCATGAGGGCTTAGTTTCCTGACCAGGGATTGAAACTGTACGTCTTGCAGTGGAAATGTGGAGTCTTAACCACTGGAACCACCAGGGAAGTCCCCAAAGGAAAGTTCCAGTTATGCATGAAAACTGGGAAACCGGCCACCTATCTCTTAGGGGTTGTGTGTAGGGAGCGTGGCAAACAATCATATTAAAAAAGAAAAGCAGGATGTTGAAAAGTTAAACCAAGAATTACCTGGAAGGCCAAAGAGAACGGGGATTCCCAAGTTTAAATTCAAAGACAGCTTTCTGTGTGACAAATCAGAAGGCTGGTTGGAACTCTCATAATGTAATTGTGCTGCCTCTGGGAAACTAATTGATCTCTCCGAGACTCAGTTTCTCTACTTATAAATATGGGAACAGTCCAAATTCCAATAGATATATATTAATATATAGGGATATGACCAGCACATACTAAAATGTCTTTGACTTTCTCATAGTTTCTCTTTCAACCAAACATTTGAAAAAGGGTTATTTGTAGCTTAGTGGAAAAAATAAAATAAAAATTTCACTAGTGAAAGTCACTCAGTCGTGTCCGACTCTTTGTGACCCCATGGACTATACAGTCCAANATGTCTTTGACTTTCTCATAGTTTCTCTTTCAACCAAACATTTGAAAAAGGGTTATTTGTAGCTTAGTGGAAAAAATAAAATAAAAATTTCACTAGTGAAAGTCACTCAGTCGTGTCCGACTCTTTGTGACCCCATGGACTATACAGTCCAAGGAATTCTCCAGGCCAGAATCCTGGAGTAGGTAGCCTTTCCCTTCTCCAGGGGATCTTCCCAACCCAGGGATCGAACCAGGTCTCCCACAAAGCAGGCGGATTCTTTACCAGCTGAGCCACAATTTAACCTTTGAATAAAAGCCAGTAGTCATACTATTGATATTTAAAAGCAAAAACAACTCAGTGACAAAGCCAATAAACTTATTTTCTAACTAGAAATCATATTTACATTTTATTCAAATGCAGAGAAGGTGGTTATGAGTGAAATTAAATTCACTTCCTATTGATTCTATGAGGACAACATAATAATAGGTGTCACTAACACCTACTTACTACTTCACACAAACTCAGATGCTAGTATTACTATTCTACTTTACAGGTCATGAAAATAAGGTTCAGGGAAGTTAAACTATTTGCTCAAGCCCTTCATACAAGCTACAAGATCTGAATTTATATCTGTATTGAGGTCTGCATATCTCTTCCATGCACTCTATTTCCCCCCACAAAACAAACATTTCTTGGATTTTACAAGTTGAGAGAAAGATGCAAGATGGATCTGGAGTGACAATAAAGTCTGGGGAATCTGGGTGTGGGTGGAGAGGGGACACTTAATGTAACCCATCTCATGACTCCCAATACTAAGTCAATGTTAATGAAAGAAGATCCATCTCAGGGTAACACACATGTAACTGATTCATGGAGGAGTAAATGAGAGAGATTTTTGCCTAACTGTATTTTGCCAGCATACTTTCCTCCCAAAGTATTAGACCTTTCTCCAGATGAGACCTTCTGCCTTGACAAGATGCTCCTTTCCAGAACACCCCTCTTTCTTCAAATAAAGAACAAACCAATAAAGACACAACCCTTAAGACCTGCATTCAACACACATTAACTGAGCCTACAGTGTGCCTGACACAAAACTGAACACATCAAGAGGCACGTGTTCTGGTGGAGAAACCCTGTGTGAACACCTGCCAGGGCCAGGTGCCGTGTGCTGGGATGATAAAAGGCACATAATGCAAGAGGACCCTGTCGGAGTACATTTCCTAAAAAGCTTCTGTTGTTTTTCACTGCAATCCATCTCATGCTTGTGTGTGAGCATTTAGAGACAAAGTTTAAATGTGGTTTTCTTTTCTTTTTTTTACTAGAAAAGACTTTCATCAGCAGCATCACCCAGTTGTGTCTGCTTTTAACGGCTTGCAAACTTCCACTCATCATGGCATACGATTCAAATCACTCTGGGAGGCAGCTTTAAGCACTCTGTCAAATGAGTTACTATATGCACAGTGCTTAGAACAGTGTCTGGCACAGAGTGCTTGAAAGTAGTGATGGTGGTGGGGGTTGTTACACAGGAAGAAATAAGCCCAAGTCCAGTGAGGGGGCTTAAGCAGGTGAGTTCGCGAAGGCTCCATCCTGGTCCAGACGTCACCCCAACAAGCATGCTGAGAGGGGGGGCTTCCTCTCAGGAGCCCTCCACCCCTGGGACTGTCCCACCTCACAGCGACTGTCCCCACCCATGGGAGAGCCCCACCCTGGGTCCCAGCTGGGAACCCAGGTCTTACCCAAGACCACATTAGAGGCAGCAGATCTGCTGACCACCCACATTTGAAAGGCTGTCCATCTTGTTTCCTTATTCCTTTGAAATGCATGCTTTTAGAAACAGATCAAGAATAGATTTTGAGAACAACAATTAAGAGAAAACTCAAGCCAATGACTAGCAGTAATAATAAAAACAGTATAGCAATTGTTCACATTTCCTGAGCTCTTACCACACGTTAGCAATTACGTTAAGCACTTGACACGGATTTCATCACTTCATCCACGACACTTTGAGGTAGGTGCCTTCATCACCTCCACTTCACACAAGGAATATGAGGCACAGAGAGGTTAAGTAACTTGTCCAGCGTCACTCAGTCAGCAGGTGACGGTGCTGAGACTGAAGAGTCAAGTTCTCAGCCACCACCCTGGAAGAGGCTTTGCTTCTGTAACTGTGTGGATGTCACCAGACAGAGCCTCGTTCTCTCATGGGAACAAACATCCCCAGCTCAGGAAGGAAAAGGGTGTCATCCCAGGCGTCCTGCACCTCCTGACCCTTCATCTGCTCCCACCCTGCAGCTGACTGGTGTCTCTCTCACTCTCCCGCAGCAAAGAGACTGCAAGTTGAACAACAGGCAGAGAGGAGGACTCTCAGGAATGCCCCTGCACAAGCCTGTTCCAGGGGCTGGCGCTGCACAGTGCCAGGTGACCGAGTGTCCACAAAGTCTGGCAAAAGCCCACTCCTTCCACTTAACTGTCCTCCTGGGGGGCAAAGTTCCAAAGCTGGGGATGTCAACTTTTCCCAGTCCTTAAACCACTCAGTAAAGCAACTATACTCCAAGAAAAATTAATTTTAAAAAAGTCATTCAGGCAAAAGTGAAAGACCTCAGTGACTCACCAACCTACCCTTCCCCAAATCATTACCACACCCCCAAATCTCCCTCAGACTAAGGACAAAAATAATACCTCCAAAGCAGGTTACTAACCCCTGCTACAAATCACCACCAGCATGTTCATACCCACTGTGCACTGCGGGGCTGGGAGCTCGGGGAACCCGCATACAGCACAGACTCCAAAGTGCCGGTTCCCTTCCCACCCAGCAACCTCACAGGAAGAAACCCAACCAACCCAGAGACTGTGACAAGGGTGAACAGACAGGTGCCTCCCAGAGGGAGGGCTGCCAGAAGGCAGAGAAGGATGACTCGGCCTGGCAGGCAGGGAGAGCAGGGCCTCGAAGGGCGGAGAGACGTCTGTGACTTAGAGAGAGGCACAGGTAGGTGCTGCAGACAAAGGGAACGGTATGAGCAAAAGAAATGTTCTGGAAGGAGCTTCAGCAGAGCACGTGGAACACAGTGGAGAGACGGGGCTGCCTATGCTTGAGCTGTGAAGGCCTCACTGAAGCTGCCTAGCGTGGCACAGAAAGCACCACGGTCATCTGCCATTTCTGCTGTCTGCCGTCCTTCCAGCTGAACCTCCCACGCACCCTGATTTTCCTTCTGGAGAACCCATGCTGGGTGGTCTCAGCAGTAAGGTTTCCTGCCAGGCAGCTCTGATGAATGCATGCTCCCACCAGGAACGTGACTCTAGGAAGCGGGGACAAGCAGAGGCCACCAAGGTGGCGGGTCCTAAACAGGCTGCTGCGGCCTCTCCTTAGCAGGACTCTGCTGCCGAGCTGCCCTTGGCTCAGGCCAGTGTTCCTGGTCTGGCTCTCCCACTTCTCTGATCAGTCCACACACCATCCTGCCAATAACCTCCTTTTCTACTTGAGCTACTCAAAGCCAGCTTCTGTGGCTCATCACCAGGACTGCCAACTGACAGCACACAGGAGCAGGAGAGGGACCTGATCAAAACTATGTTTGAGGAAGCCCACAAAACACAGCCATCAAGAGGGCAGCCTGCAAATTGCCCAAGCACGGTGGTCAAGCCTTACGAAGCGGCTGTCTGCTCAGCCTGGGACACTACTGCGCCTGCTCCACTGGCTGGTGCCCCTGGACTCTACCCCAGATCTTACCTTCCACACTGGAATCTTTGGGGGTATACCCTGGTGGGCCTCTTAAGCACATTAAACTTTGAGACCCTCGGTGCCACACAGTGTTCTGGCCACAATGAATCACATATTCCCAAACATGTCAAATTATTCCCAACACCCTGCCTTTCCAAATTCTCCTTTCTAAAATACTATTCACTCATCCTTCACAACTCAGCTCAAATGCCAGTCTCTGTGAAGATTTTCCTACTCCCCTTCCTCAGTGTTTCAAAAACTTGGGACTTTGTTCCTCTGTTCTGGCCTCTGTTGCATTTTGCTCTGTATTGTGACTGGCTGCTTAGATGTCAGCTCCCTGAAAGTTGAGAATTTTTCATTCATCTCTAA
The DNA here is from genome assembly GCA_006410875.1 of Neotragus pygmaeus. Taxonomy (NCBI): domain Eukaryota; kingdom Metazoa; phylum Chordata; class Mammalia; order Artiodactyla; family Bovidae; genus Neotragus; species Neotragus pygmaeus. The sequence continues at coordinate 9,543 of SJYV01028369.1, read as the reverse complement.
CACCTGAGTCTAGCGATATGCTAGCTTGTGTGGGACCCAGCACAGAGCACAGAGCTAGGAACATAGTGGATACTCACGTAGAACTGGGATGAATAAATTTCTTAAATTTAAAAAATTTAAAACAACTTCTGACCAGAACAGGGGGTCCCCAGACAGGCTTCCGGAGTCAGGGCATCTCCTACCTCATTCCCACAGGGTAGGGAAGAGTACGAGCTCGTGTCAGAAGGCCCAAGTTCACTCCTAATGCCACTTCATCAGCACAGTAAACCTCGGGCAAATCATTTTATCTGTCTCTACGTCTTCATCTGCAAAGTGGGAATAAAATCAAGTACCTCCCAGCACTGTCAGCATGACAAATGTATCACAGCAATTTTTGTAATGTGTTGGGCCTCGCAGGAACGTTTATACTTAGGAAGAAGCAGTATTTCCATGAGTTGCTATGGGATGATGAGGGCCTGAGCCAAGAAGACTCCAGTTTAACAAGGCAGTTCCACATCTGGTTCAGCAGCAGGAATTTCATCACTGATCCAGTCTAGTCCCTGAACCCAGCAGACCAGTTCCACGGGACAGATGCAGAAGCCACAGTATAAGGGACGTTTAGGTATGTGTTCATTAGCAATTCTGAAGGCCTGAGAGATGCAGAAAGAGCTCTGTTTCCCAGCTTCCAAGCTGTTCAATGGTTGAGGATTAGTTTCTAAACAGAGGTTTCCCCCAGAGAGCCTTCCTTTGAGGCCTCGCTCTGGGATCCTGCTATTCTTTAAAAAATTCCATCCTGTCAACAAAGTTTAACCCATGAGGCTTGTGGTCCAGAAATGGAACACTTGACCTTGTTCTGTGACTGCTCCTCTGTGTCCGCCCACCACACCTACAGAAGCCCTTTCAAAAGGTAAGAATAAACATTTCAAAACTTCATTCTAAAAAAAGGACCCTTGGTCCCAAGAGTCCACTTGCAACTTGTAGCTCCTTGTTCACTCTCAGATAAGAATTGAAGAGAATGTTATATTCCTTGCCCTCTTCCGGGCATGTGCTGTAGCTTCAGGCAAGTCTCAGAGCACCTGAGACGCAGACAGCCCCAGTCCCTGCTCTGCAGCAGGACAGAAGGCTTAGAGAAGTGCTGTGGGATCCAGGGAAGTCACTTGCAGCATCCAGCACAGGGCAGACCCTTCCTGATAAACACATGTGGACTGAAGGGAGACTGGAGCAGAGGAGGCTGGTCTCTCCAGCCCCAGTCCACCACCCGCCTTCTATTCACAACTCTGAAGCCCTCTACATCAGATGGGGACCTGGCATGCAAGGGAGGAAAAGTACATGGATTTTGGAGTTGGACTGAGGTCACCATTTTACAGCTTACTAGCTCTGATCTGGGCCTCAGTGTCTTCATTTGTAACATATCATGTAACTGGAGAAAGAATTAAAAGCAAAAGACAGTGTAGGTAAAAGGCCATACACATCGTGTGAAGGCAGGGACCTTCCTCACCCTGCCAGGGCTATACCCAGAGCCCAGCACAACACAGGCCCTCAGAAAGGGTCTCGACTGCAGAGCTAATCAGACACTGTGCTGGGCACACAGGGGATGCTGCCTCCAGTGTGATTTCAAAACCTGATGAAGGATGGAAAAGAAGTGGCACCTGCAGAGAGAGTCAATAACTAATAAAGAATAAGACAGTCACATTTACCTAGAGCACCGACGCACCTCAGGATAAATGATAGTGATGTTGTGCTGGGCTCTGGGTATAGCCCTGGCAGGGTGAGCAAGGTCCCTGGCTTCACACGATGTGTATGGCCTTTTACCTATACTGTCTGTAGGATCAAGAGGAAATGGTCCCATGTTCATTATCGAAGATGGTGTTATGTCTTAGGAAGAATCACATGATGGGAAGCAGCTATTGCATGTCAATTTCGGTCCTGCCCAACAAATAATCACAGAAAGTCCACCCATCTAGCTCAGAAAAACCACCCCCATTGACTTTTAACAGTTCAAAGGAAAGTACTGTGAGAGGTGAGGCTATTCATAACCAAAGGGCATTTCCTAAAATACCTGCAGATTTTTGTGAAAAGTAGTCATAAGAGAATTAGAATGAAGAACACTATAGGAATACAGAGTCCCAAAGAACTTTCACGCAAGGATAGAGGATTCACAGACTTTTGGCAGGAGACAGGGCTGCCACCAAGATGCTGAAGAAAAGGGAGCTCAGACAGAAGAGAGCCCCGAGGAAACAGCGTAAAACAAGAAGTCATTTACCAAGTCCCCCAAGGCAGAGGAGGGCTGAAGATAAGGGACCGCTGTACCTCTAGAGCAATTCTAAATGTACGGAGAGCAAGCCAACCCGATGAAGGATCACTGCAAGAAACCAAGTGGAGCAGAGGAGTAAGAGAGTCGCAAGCACTAGGGTGCTGGGCAAGCAAAGGGAACATCAGAAGCACACGAAGGGACTGCTCAGGAAGGTGGTGGCTGCTCAGTGACTGTCTAGTGGTCTTAACTACAGGAAAGGCAAATGAGGAACCAGGAGGCCAGGACAAAGGAGCCTGTTACGTGTGCATTGTCGGGGGATGGGTGGCATCAGCCCTAGACTGGCATAGAGACAGGCAGGATAAAGGGACCAGAGTTTCAGACTCTAGCTGGAAGCTAAGGAGGACAGGCCCTCTCCTCCACCGTGGCGGGGGAGTAAACTAGTCCCTCCGGCATGGAGAGAATTGGACAGGACCTATCAAAACCACAAAGGAGTCAGAAGAGGATATTACTTCCTGCCCCCTCCTTTCGTACGTTTTATCTCTTTTGGTTCTGGCAGCATCTATGATGTGGCTATCACCACCCCACCTGGAGCCAGCAACCCCACCTCTAGTCATTCATCCTGCGCCTATACCTGCACATGGGTTTCTCAAGTGGCTCAGTGGTAAAGAATCTGCCCGCCAACGCAGGAGACACCGGAGATCTGGGTTTAATCCCTGGGTCGGGAAGATTCCCTGGGGAAGAACCAGTGACCCAGTCCAGGATTCATGCCTGGAGAATCCCACCGACAGATGAACCTGGTGCACTACAGTCCAGAGGGTCGCAAAGAGTCAGACATGACGAGCACGCACACATACCTGCACATGTGTGCAATGATGAATTCCCACAGCTATTCACACCAGCACATTTTTCATAGTAAGCCTGGAAACACCCTCAATTGTCCACCAAAAAGGGACTGGGCAGATGAGTTACAGTGCATCTATATAACAGAGAACCATGCAGCAGTGAAGACTGGGAAGATCTCTAACATCAACATCGGCAGAAAAACAAAACTTAGAGCATGTGAGCTATTTGTGAAAAATCAAAAGGGGAGCAAAAGTGAAAATCTGTACATGCTGTTCGCTTCTATCTGCATTAAGTTTTGAAGGATGTAAAGGAAATGAAAAAATGAATAACCTGGGGGTTGTGGACCCTAAGTAGATGATGACAGGGCTGGGGACAAGACTTTCCATAGCACCCCTTTCATATTTTTTATTTTGCTTTATGAATGTATCATTAAAAAAACATTTTCCAAGTGGTAAGTTCCAATCACCATAGTAGTTTATCATATTGAAAAAGTTTTTTTTTAAATGAAAGGGCTACAGCTGGCAATGTGTAAGAGCTATCACCCAGCTCTTGACTTGGAGAGTCCTTGACGAGAAATACACACCGAAGAACTAACTCCAAAGTGATTTGCTCATGTGTGTTCAGGGCAACAATACTTAGGCTAATGAAACTGCAAATGATGAAAATGTCCCACAGGGACCTGAATAGGCGTTTGCCGCCTCAGATGAATTATACTGGATAATGTGACAATTACACCTCAACTGCTTCCACATACAGCAACCAATAGTGAAAATGCTATAATGTTTCATGCATACTTTAATATAAAGTTCATACACAAACCCAGCAGGAGAGACAATTTGATATTCAGGGGGCACTACTTGAATAAAGTCGCTTAAGAAATTCCTTTTTTAATTATGAAATTGAGGAAAGAAAAGATCTATATAGAAGCTTTTTTATCTATATTAAAAAAAAAAGTCAAGCCTGGGTGGAGTATGAGGATGACGGAGAAGACTGAGAGGCAGGCAGCGCTCAGCACAGTGGCCACAGGCCCGGGTGTGAGCAGGACAATGTTTGTCAAGGGCGAGACCAACAGACCCAGGAAGGAGGAGAAACCCAGGGAGACTGGCTCGGAAGTGTGAGCAAGCCCAGAAGATGTATCCCAGGAAATGGAACTGGATGAGACCAGGAGCTAAAAACTCGTAGAAAATAAGCAAGCTAAGAGCAACAGCGGCTTTCAACCCAGACACTAGCACCAGTGACATATACCTCAGGGCCAAGACAGAGCTTACATCTTGAAAACGGGGTAAGAGGCAGATCGAGGCTCCACCTCACTGAGCAGCTTTTCCGAAGCATGACTCACTGGAGAGACATGGAGTCAGTTTCTACCCCTCTCCTCACCTCCTCCCCCACACCAGGCTGGCCACTCCAACCTTCCCAGTGACGTGGACGCACAGGCTAGGGGCCCAGCCAACACCTTGAGCCTGAAGTGCTTTCCTCTCCTCATTAGACACACCTTTACAGAGTGCCTCTTCAGTGCCAGGTAGTGTCCAGGGACTCTGCCCAAGACAGAACTGTCTGCCGGGAGAAGCCAGCAGAGGCCCAAGAGACAGTGCCACCCAAAGGCTCAGGAACCACAGGTTTCTCAGCAGACAGGAGGGCAGGCTGGGTGACCAGCAGGGGCCTGCATACAGGCAGGTATCCGACTCCTGTGAGCCCTCCAGAGCCCACCGAGCAGGCACAGACCGACCACGCAGTCACATTAGCGGACATCCTTGTGGAGTTCAGAGCACCAGGGATAAAGACAAGAGCCCACAAACGTCCAGGGAAAACAGGTCACACACAGAGGGTAGGAGTCAAAACGGTATCAGATGCCCAACTACTGAAAGCTAGCAAACGAGGCAATGCCTTCAACCTGAAATCCTAACTCACCCAAACTATCAGACTGGAGAGGTTAGAATAAAGATAGTTTTAGAGAGGTAAGGTCCCCCCCCAAATTTACTTCTAATGTACTCTTTCTTAGGAAGCTACTGGAGGATGTCCTCCATCAAATCAAGGGAGTAAAACACACACACACACACAAAACAAGGGAATAAGGGCTTCAACACGCCCCTGACCCCAGCTGATAGTCAAGGGTAGTCCCTGTATAAATGAGGAACAATAGGACTAGAACAACCATCAGACACAGCAAAAAGAGGGAAAGTTTCAGAAGAGATATCAACAAGGGGAATAAAAAGAACTGAGCTTCTGTCATAAGATTTAGGGATAACTTAGTTATGAGAACATGGAAAGTAAGCAAATGAATAAATGGGCTATTATAAACCCTAGGAAAAAAACAAACAGTGACAAAAACCGTACAGGATCTACCCAAGAGAAAAGAAAGCATGCCCACAGAAAAATCTGTACATGAATGCTCACAGCAGCTTCATTTATAATAGCCAAAATGTGGAAACAAGCTAAATGTCTAACAAGCGATGAACCGATAAAACACGGAGTATCCATATGAGGGAACACTGGTGCAACACAGATGAACCGCAACCTTAAGCTAAGTGAAGAAGGCCACTCAGTGTATGATTCCATTCATATGAAATGCCCAGAAGAGGCCAATTCACAAGGGCAGAATGTAAATTAGCTCACTGAAAAGTTTCTCCAACCTTCTCCACTGAGAACTGCTGCCCCTAGTTGCCCTCCTGACTCTGTTTACCCAGCCTTGGACTACTTCACCCAATCGCTTCCTCCAGTGGATCTTCTAATTGCCAAATCCCACGGGTCCTTTCAGAGCCTTGTCATCCTTGCTGTCTTCTGCAGCCCTGTCTCCATCATCCACTGTTCCTCGAAAAGCTCGCTTCCCCTTATTACACTTTCCTCGCCTGTCCGGTTCCATCTTTTCCTCTCACCTCTGTCCTCAACTCATCAATCTGAGTGACTAGTCTTTAATCTCCACCCCCAGTTTTGCTGTTCTCCTGAATATCTGTCTCTCCTTTCCTACTAGTGCCTCAATTTCAGTCCATTTAAAGACAAATTTTCATCATCTCCCCAAACCAGCTCTTCCTGCTAGCTTCTGAACCCTCCCAGTGCCCTACATCAAAGCCTAAATGGGAACTTAAATTCCACCTCTGCTCTGTCTTCAGGACCAGGTTTCACTGAGGCGAAGTCTTATCATGTCCAGCACCTTGCACAACGGCTACTTCCTCTCCCCATCCCGTCACTCTCTTAGGATCATCATCACACACCCAGATGGCTGTCTCCTTGAGGCAAGAATGAGTTCTCTAGGTGGTAGGAACCCTCTCTCCCCCACCACACACAAACATAAAAAATATATGTGTTCATACCCACAGAGTCTCTTCTTCAGCTGACTGGCTCCCAGAAACATCTAGCCCTGATCTGATCCAACACCAAGGGCTGAGCCTAATATTAATTATTCTACTCCTGCCTAGCTCAAAGTCCTTGGACTCATTCAAACATTCCACAAATATTTAATTCTAGGTGAAAGAAATAAAACAAAGGTCCTGGCCCTCATAGGGTTGATGTTCTGGAGGGGGGTGTATGGGTGAGCATTCAAGGATGCCTGCAGACCACTGGTCTTCAGCCCGCTCAACTTTGCTCTAAGACCTGAGTCCAGGGCCATCTCTTTGGTTTGGTCTTCCTGGTAAGCCAGTATTTACCAAGCTCCATCCACACTCACTTACTTTCACTAACTGCCCTGTGTAACTGAGCTGTTCTATACTCAGTATGCTTACCAGGCGGCTCAGTGGTAAAGAGTCTGCCTGCCAATGCAGGAGACAAAGGAGATGCAGGTTCAATCCCTGGGTTGGGAAGATCCCCTGGAGGAGAAAATGGCAATCTACTCCAGGACTCTTGCCTAGAGAATTCCATGGACAGAGGAACCCTGCGGGCTATAGTCCAAGGGGTCCCAAAGAATTGGACAGAACTGAGCATGCATACAACACACACACACACACACACACACACACACACACTACAGTTTTATTATCATTCATCTCAAGCTCCACAAAGCCATAAAATTCTATCTTCCTTATCTTCTCATGTTCCCTATAGCTCAGAAACTACAGCTTGCATGTGAATACTTGTTGACCAACGAAGACAGGGANCACACACACACACACACACACACACACACACACTACAGTTTTATTATCATTCATCTCAAGCTCCACAAAGCCATAAAATTCTATCTTCCTTATCTTCTCATGTTCCCTATAGCTCAGAAACTACAGCTTGCATGTGAATACTTGTTGACCAACGAAGACAGGGAACCACTTTACCCCAAATCTAACATGGAGCCCTGTGATGCCACTTAACCACTGTGGGAGTTTCCAGAATGTTCATCTTACTCAACAATCTATAGGGATAAGGTTACTACTTAACCACCAGGTACTTCAACACAGTGCACTTCCCAGTGGTAAAGAATCCACCTGCAATCCAGGAGACACAGGAGCTGTGGGTTTGATCCCTTGGTCGGGAAGATCCCCTGGAGTAGAGCATGGCCACCCACTCCAGTATTCTTGCCTGGAAAAACCCCATGGACAGAGGAGCCTGGCAGGCTATGCAGTCCATTGGGTCGCAGAGTCAGACATGGCTGAAGCGACTCAGCATGCACACACGCACACTTTAACACATTACAAATTTATAAATGCAAACAAACAGGGATCAGTTTCGGAATGGGAAGGCAAAATCCACACAAATTTATTTGTGTGAAGCTGCTGGTAGGCAGTTATAGACATATTCCTTACTGGCTCTGTAAGCCTGGGTAAATTAATCAACTGCCTTGAGCCTCAGTTTCAAGATCTATAAAAAAGGGATGAATGTAGTATAACAAGCAGTCTCTACCTGATGGAACTTGTTAAGGATTGAGAACACTGATGCGCACTAACTGCTTAACACAGTGCCTGGCACACAAGTGCTCATGACATGTTAGCTGTCCTTGTTAAGTTCCAAGAACCTCCCTCCCTCCATTTGTCAACGCAGCTCTGCATTTGGGAGGATCCAACAGAAAAAGTCTGTGGTTAGATGTAGGGTTTCATTTAAGAGTCTTACCACACTGCCTGGATGACCAAAATAGGAAAACAAGGTCAGGCCACAGGGTTGTTACAGAAGCAAAATGAGAAATGGATCCTTTTCAATTTAGCTGCTGCCACTGTCTCTTCCCCTGGAAGAGAATCTTCTGCTGCCTCAGTTTCTTCATCTGTATAATGAGATGAAGCCTTCATACCTGCCTGCAAGGCTGTAGTAAGATCCTGGCACAAGAAAGCACTTTGTAAACTGGAGAGCACAATGCCCCTGAGTCATTTACTGATTAAGAGCATGGGTTCTGGAGAATCTAGAGGGAGTGACCTGAGACAAGTTAACATCTCCTGACTTAGGTCCCCTATAAAACCGGAGCAGTAAGAACATCTACTTCAGCAATTGTAGTGAGGAACCAGCGAAACAATCTAAGTGGGGCCTAGACTATCAGAAGAGCCCAACTGCTGCTGCTAAGTCACTTCAGTAGTGTCCGACTCTTGCGCCACCCCACAGACGGCAGCCCACCAGGCTCCCCTGTCCCTGGGATTTTCAGGCAAGAACACGGGAGTGGGTTGCCATTTCCTTCGCCAGTGCATGAAAGTGAAAAGTGAAAGTGAAGTCGCTCAAGGGGTGTCCCACTCTTCGAGACCCCATGGACTGCAGCCTACCAGGCTCCTCTGTCCATGTGATTTTCCAGGCAAGAGTACTGGAGTGGNCATTTCCTTCGCCAGTGCATGAAAGTGAAAAGTGAAAGTGAAGTCGCTCAAGGGGTGTCCCACTCTTCGAGACCCCATGGACTGCAGCCTACCAGGCTCCTCTGTCCATGTGATTTTCCAGGCAAGAGTACTGGAGTGGGGTGCCATTGCCTTCTTCGCCCAACTGCTGGGAGTTATTATTATTGCTAGGACGACTAATCCACTCATTGAACCTCTCACCCACAAAAGATCAGGTGAAAAGACTGATGTTAGCAGCGACGGCAACACTGACCCAGTAACTGTGTGCTGTAACCAGCTTGGGTGACCTTGGGCAAGTCTCTGACCTCCAAACTTCGGGTTCCGTGATCACAAAATGATCCCCTGGCTCCTACAGCTCTTCCTCTCCGCTGTGAAGGTGGCCGGAACAACAGCCACCCGCTCCCCAACCTGTCCCCGAGGGGTTCGGGGAGAGCACAACTCAAAATTCCTGCGGCTCAACTCCCTTCGCAGCGCGACAGCAGGAGCGCCTGGGTCTCTATCACGGGGAGATGCGTCCAACACTCCGCCGCCACCGCTCGCTTCATCAGCGACTAAGCTTCTCGCTGTCCCCCAAAGTTTTCCCAGGGCCGGGAGAATTCGGCCGCAGTTCAACCCTGGGAAGACCACGGAGGGGGAGTACGCGGAGCCTGGGGGCCCGGCGCCGGGAATCTCCCAGAGCCGCCCACGCGGCCCGGTGGGGAGTGACAGGTGCGACGCGGAGCCGCCGCTTGG
>SJYV01028367.1:452337-464250 GCA_006410875.1 Neotragus pygmaeus | reverse complement strand
AAGAGTCGGACACGACTGAGTGACTTCACTTTCACTTTTCACTTTCATGCACTGGAGAAGGAAATGGAACCCACTCCAGTCTTCTTGCCTGGAGAATCCCAGGGATGGGGGATCCTGGTGGGCTGCCGTCTAAGGGATTGCACAGAATCGGACACGACTGAAGCAAGTTAGCAGCAGAGCATTTCTACTTATTAGGGGGTAAATTGATGGGCAGTTTGATGGTTACTTGAAATCATAGTCCCTTGCAACTCAGTACTACAGGAAGACATCTTTGTTTTCCCCTTATTATGAAATGGAACCAGGAAAAGTAGATTAGTCTTCACCTCATTGTTTCTAGTGAGAGAGAGGTACGAGAGTGCTCCACATGAGATTCACTGCAGGCTGGCAGTGTGAGCCAGCCAGCTTTGCATTGGATAGCTTAAAGTATGTTGATTTTTTTTTAAGTGTCCATATTCTTGCAGTGCATACATCTATTATCCCTGACATTACCAGTAAAGTCATATTCTCATGAATTTTCTTTTCTATAAGGTCTAATCTGTCTGCTCTAAGTTTAGAGATTTTGATGATAAGCAGTAGGTGTCTTCCATGCTCCTTACTTCCTCAATCCTTTGCCCCTATTCCTACAAACGATCCAGCTACCACCAAAATACTCCCTCGCTTTACTATATTCCATGCTTCCAAAAGAACCTAACATAACAAAGGCAGGGAAATCTTTACTCCTTCCGACTGGCCTTTTGGCTCCTGCTTGTTTGGCGTTTTGACTTAAATTTTTTGGGTTACTATTTAACTCATGAGATAACTGTTTACAAAACTGTTAGTTGATAATCAGGGGTTTTTCCCTGGATTAATATAGTTAAAGTTTAACTTTGTGGAACAGCACATAAAAATAAATGTATTTGTATATAATTAAATAAAGGTATTAACTCTGGGAATTTTGTTGATAATGTTCTCATGACTCTAAATGGAATATTTGTTCTAGTCTAGATAAAAGGAGACCTTGGCTATAGACCTGGCAGGTGGACTTTGTAGAAGAATTTAAGCAGAAAGGAAGCTAAAGTGTACTCCTAGGTGGCAGGTGATTTGCAAATAGTGGAAACATACCTGTTTTTCGTAGGAAAATGTCTTTTGTTCATATTCCTGGCAATACCTCATTCAAAAGAAATTGTTGCTATTCTCTTCAAATAGTATATTTGAATAATTTTTGGCTTTGATCAGCCCTATGCTGCCTTGTGATATTTTATCATGTCATTGACTTTATATATTACATCATGATCAAAACTTGTTGGAGTCAGACATAGGGTGAGATATCACTCTGTTCAGGTACTGCCCTCCAGCTGTTTTCATAAGTCAAGAAGGACTTTCTTCTCCTGAGACAGACAAACTCAAAGACAAGTTCCATCTGATGATTACTAGAGTATATCTTAAAAATAAGTCATCATTCTTTTCCTAGAAGTCAGGGTACAGCCTAACACTGAAACCATATTCAAGTTAATTTGAGTGACTTAGAAATAGTTTTTATCTTCACTTCTTGCAATGTAGACGTCAAAGAAAAATTACTAAGAAAAACAAGGGGGAGCAATTAAATGAATCTGAGAGAACTATGAGGTGTTGCATATACGTGCATTTCAAACTCAATATGGAGGTCTCTGAAATTCTGGTCCAATGAAGATACTCTGTTTTACCCATATGTAGAAATCTGGCCATTTATCAAGTTTCTAGAAAGGATCATTTATGGATATTTTAAAACTAGTTGCTAATAACTTTTTGCCCCAAGAATAAACAAGCATCAAGCCGAAGAGCTAGATTTTCTTCTCTTTTCTGCATTTCAAAGTCATAAAGCCAGATATTCAAAACCTAGATATCTCATATGCACTTTACAAGAATTGATTANGGATATTTTAAAACTAGTTGCTAATAACTTTTTGCCCCAAGAATAAACAAGCATCAAGCCGAAGAGCTAGATTTTCTTCTCTTTTCTGCATTTCAAAGTCATAAAGCCAGATATTCAAAACCTAGATATCTCATATGCACTTTACAAGAATTGATTATTTGCCAAGTATACTGTCTTTATCCCAAATCAGAAGTAACTTGAGATTGAAGTGCTCACAACAGATTTCAAATTGATAGGACTTAAATAATTATTTTTCTTTTTCTTTTTTGATAGTGGAAAATTGTTTTACAGTTTTGTGTTGGTTTCTGCCATACAAAACATGAATCAGTCATATATATATATATATATATATATATATACACACATACATATATATATATATGTATATCTCCTGGAGATATCTCCTTTAGAAGAAAATGGTAATCCACTTTAGTATTCCTGGAGAATTCCATGGACAGTGGAGCGTGGTGTCACAAAGAGTCAGATACGACTGAAGAAACTTAGCATGCACACACACATTCATATATATGTATGTATGTATGTATGTATGTATGTATATACATGTGTATATATCCTCTCCCTTTGAGCCTCCCTCTCCTCCCCACATTCTAACTCTGTAAGTTATCACAGAGCACCAGGCTGGGCTCCCAGCGTTATTTAGCAACTTCCCACTAACTATCTACTTAACACATGATAGTATATATGTCAGTACTACTTTCTCAATTCTTAAGTGACCTATCAGGTGGTAGGAAAATTTGGAAAGAGAAGTGTCCCAGAAGATAACCACGGGGTTTTAAGTAAGAGGAAGTGTCTAACAATGTTAACTTGCTGCTGAAAAGTTGAGTAAGATGAGAGTGAAAATATGACCATTGGATTTGGCAGCAACAGATATGGTAAAATAAAATGAATAAATGTCTCATTGAACCAGCTTGAGGAAAGAATAGGAAGTGAAGATATCAGTTCAGTTCAGTTCAGTCACTCAGCCGTGTCCGACTCTTTGCGACCCCATGAATTGCCGCACGCCCAGGCCTCCCTGTTCATCACCATCTCTCAGAGTTCACTCAGACTCATGTCCATCGAGTCCGTGATGCCATGCAGCCATCTCATCCTCTGTCGTCCCCTTCTCCTCCTGCCCCCAATCCCTCCCAGCATCAGTCTTTTCCAATGAGTCAATTCTTCGCATGAGGTGGCCAAAGTACTGGAGCTTCAGCTTTAGCATCATTCCTCCCAAAGAAATCCCAGGGCTGATCTCCTTCAGAATGGACTGGTTGGATCTCCTTGCAGTCCAAGGGACTCTCAAGAGTCTTCTCCAACACCACAGTTCAAAAGCATCAATTCTTCGGTGCTCAGCCTTCTTCACAGTCCAACTCTCACATCCATACATGACCACAGGAAAAACCATAGCCTTGACTAGATGGACCTTAGTCGGCAAAGTAATGTNTTTTTTGAGAACAAATATATAATTAGAAAGGGGGAATATGTTAATAATTTTTTTCAGATAATTGTGGCCGCTCTACTAAAACTAAACTCAATGAGCAGTAGTTTCTTAAATATTAGTTGTAACATGGATTATGAAAGCATATCAATAAACTTTTTGTATTCTTTACATTAAAATCTTGCACTTTAAATGGAACTTTTACCCATGCATAATTTTGTAGCATTATACACTTGCCATTTGCAAAATAATTGTTCACGGAGATATACAGATATTCCAAATGTTAATACATTTCATTAAACAATATAAATATTAAAAAAAGTCAAATACATCAGAAAATCCTTTAAGTATTAGAAAGTTGTCATCTTCACCATGGTGAATAAAATTTTTCTGAATTCCTAATTATCATTTGGAAGCTTGAATTTAACCTTTAGTAACAAATACTGTCAATTGTTTTACTAAAAGTGACAGGCTCACTTTATTTGATATTTTGTGAAAATATTTGCCAAATATCCAAGCCTGAAAAACTATAGTTTGTCACTTCTTTCAAATAAAAATGTCATTCCTTGAATCAAGTTGCTAGGTTAGCTTACAACTCAACTGTGCAAGTATTTTTCCTGAAGACCACCATTGTATTTTAGTATGTAGGATTTGCCACAGAAAATATAAAAAATGATGTACTCAGTGCTTTCGTTGATTAGGTGCTAAGTTGTGTCCAACTCTTTTGCAACCCTATGGACTGTAGCCCACCAGGCTCCTCTGTCCATGGGATTTCCCAGGCAAGAATACTGGNGCCACAGAAAATATAAAAAATGATGTACTCAGTGCTTTCGTTGATTAGGTGCTAAGTTGTGTCCAACTCTTTTGCAACCCTATGGACTGTAGCCCACCAGGCTCCTCTGTCCATGGGATTTCCCAGGCAAGAATACTGGAGTGAGTTGACATTTCCTTCTCCAGGAGATCTTCCTGACTCAGAGATCTTGACCCATGCCTCCTGCATTGACAGGAGGATTCTATATCACTGAGACACCAGGGAAGCCCACTCAATGCTTGGGATTGCATAAAGAATAATCTCTCCTGATTCATCTAGGATATTCATAAGTGAAATTGGTGATGAAGAATACAATAAATGTTGGAATCGTTTGGTACCACTGCCCTCATGCTAATGTGCCAACCATTTTACTTATCATTGCTTTTGTACCTTCACTTCCAATGTCAATAAATTTTGTAATTTCTTTCTGTTGGAATTTTATAAAATTATGATTTAATTTTTTTGGGAAAACGGGTTAGCATTTACATACAAGTCAAGAAGTAGAATTAGGAATGTAATACACAACATGATAAATTAAATGATGTATGTTGTATTTGAAAGTTATAAGAGTGTAAGGAGAAGGCAATGGCACTCCACTCCAGAACTCTTGCCTGGAAACTCCCATGGATGGAGGAGCCTGGTAGGCTGCAGTCCATGGGGTCGNCCCCCCCCAAAAAAAGTCTGACACTGTTTCCACTGTTTCCCCATCTATTTCCCATGAAGTGATGGGACCTGATGCCATGATCTTCGTTTTCTGACTGTTGAGCTTTAGGGTAATAGCTGATAGAGACAATCTTTTCAATAAATTTTGCTATGAAAGGAAAAAGACAAATGAGAAGCAACTGGAGTGAGATTTAGAATCCAGAGTGTATCATCAAGATTTGCAAAATGCAGTAGTTTTTTTGCCTTGTTTTATGTTTTGCATTTGTTTAATCTGCTTCCCCAGTTGAAAAACAACTTGATAGAGAATTAAAGCCTCAAATCTAGAGTAAAAAGAAATATGGAAAAAGCAAAACCAGTCTGGTAAAATGTAAAAAGTGTTGGTTAATAATCAACAGATCTGGGTTCTAGCTCAAGTTCTACCAGCTGTTGGTAAAATGGCCCTAAATAACACCTGTGACTATCAGTCTAGTTATTTATTGATAACGTCTTAAGTTCATTTATGGTATCCTAATTCTGTGAAAGAAAAAATATCAAGCATATTTCAAAAATCTCTCTCTAGTAGAAACAGAATTTATAACCATTTACAGAGCACCTTATTATTTCAGAAGCACACACATCTTGCTAATTAACCCTCACAGAACTGCTACAAAGTAAATGATTATATTGGTGTGTTAACAGATAAGGAAACCAAGGCTCTGAAAGACTAAGTAATTGTCAAAATAACTTAATGTGCAGACAACAGAGGTAGGATTTTAAACATAAATTTTCAAACTATTTTAAAATATTTCAGAATATTTTTAACACAGATTTTCAAAGTTCTTCCCACTCTGCAGTGGTCTCCCTCTGTTTGTCCAGTAGTCTTTTGTTTTGTTTCTTCCCCTCACTCTTCAGCGAATGTGCTTTTTATTTTCATTTCTGGTCCAGGCTCCCATTATTTTTCTATCTTTCTATTCTACTTTCCCCGGGGCTTTCTGGGTATATCCATCTCCCTACATATCTGCATTTCTTCTTAAAACATAGCCAAGTGCATAGGGTTTGGGAGTTCTGTATTAAGAGCTTAGGAAGGACAATCCCACACCAAAACCATTTACTAGTCTAGTGAAATTGTGCTTCAAACAGCTCATGGAAAATCAATGCTCTGACCACAGTGACCAGTGTCAGCAGTGGAAACTTCATAATATCTCATCATTTGGGCTCATAAGCTTTTAAAACCAGAGAATGAAAAGAGAAGAGCAAGAAGGTAGGAGGGGAAAATGGGACATGGGAAGGAGGGGAAGAGATGGCACGGAGAGTACAAGTGTTGCTTAGTGTAGGCCCTGCAGACCAAAAATTATTGTGTTTCTAACACTATTGATTTTTTCAGCAGCTGATATTTCAATCTGGGTGCAGTGTGTCTGTGAGTCTACGCACACTGTCAAGAAGAAATATGATAGTGTCTTAAAAGATTAATAATATCGCTGGTCCTCTGGAGGCCTGTCTTAATTCACTGGCCTGTTCCCTGGCATGTACTGTAATTTATCTAGTCTGATTTGAATAGCAAATGGCAATCGGCTGCCATTAGGGAAATGGGCATCATTCTTATTGATCCAGCATGGGCTGGATTTTATTTAAGGAGAACTGCAAAATGTTATTACCTTCAGGAAGAGAAACTGAAAAGGGAGCTTTTCCCTCGTGTATTTTGGAAGTGTTCTACCTTAAAAAGCAGGGAATGGATTGTGAATTTGGGAGAATAGAGGGAGATGACGATCCTATTGTGTGGGGACATGGCACAGACTGTTTCAGCATCATTGTTTACCAGCAGGAAAGAGTGCTCATGGTTATGAGAAAGAAGCCATGGGGCTCAGAGGCTATAACACTGAAGAATTTCTCAGATCCAACCTGTTTCATTGTCCAGCTTTGTGAAAAGCCCCTAGTTGCTTAGAATCCATTTTTCAGTCTGTAAAATGGGCTAGAAAAATCTATTGGCCATATACAAGGTTTACTTCAGGTGTTTCACATCCTGAGAGTCTTGGATAAAAGGTGATATGGAAGAAAACAGAAAAATCAAAGAGATTCTGTTTAACATTGAGGGGTGGTTTTTCAATATGTATTATTGCTCTTCGATTAGATCTTTTGAAGGGACGCGTTATGCGCTGAGTGAAGCATGACGAACTAGCCTCATAATTCTCATTAAACATAATGGGCATCTCTGAGCTTAACACTGAATACATTACTTTAATGTTCACCTGTTAGTGGCAAATCTAAACCTGCACTTTTACCTTGTTTTACAGAATCAAGGAAAACTAGCAACATTATGGTGGCAAATGTGGGAGACTGTCAGATCCAGGCTTTCTGCCTGCCCCCAGTCCTCTTTGCCACAAGGATAGGGCCTGAATGTGCCATTCCAATCAATGCTGGTTGAAGATGTGCTGTGAAGGAGCACACGCAACCCTAATAACCTCCCTTAGCAGCCCCAGGAAGGGAAAAAGGTGTGACAAAGGTGGCGAGAGGAAGTGCTCATTTCTACTGAAATTCTTCTCCATTCCACCTCGGGTTGTTATGGAAAGAAACGATAATGTGCTACAGGAAATGGCCAAGTATAAAAACAATAAAATAAATTGAAAATGACTTTGTTTTTTTTGAGCGGCAGTAATTGCTATATGTTGTGATGTTTGCATAAGGAATTAGTTAATGTGTAGCAGAATGGCATGTGATACTTTTTATTTGCCTGATGACTATAGTCTCTGAGTGAATGACTTATTAAGGTTAATAAAGAAAAATTTGCTTGTGACTTGTAATGATCCAATTGCTAGAATTTAGCATCCCCTTATGCATTGTTGCCTAAAGGGGAGAAGGAAAAAAAAACCCACACACATTAATGGCCGACTGGCTATGATTTTTTATAGTGGTGTGAGAACAAACAATGTCTTCTAAATTGTTGGTCTGTCTATCTTTCTGCCTGCCTGGGCAGGAACGTTATGGCTTTCTTAATTCTCCTGTGTGATTTATCATCCTAAATTCATTGTTTTGCATAACTCTGCTCAAAATGAAGAAATGTCATTATTTTGCAGCGAAAAAGTTGTCATTTGCATAATGCCTGCCATTAATTATGGTGAGACTAATGCAGTTGTTGATATTTTTAGGGCACAGTGGTACAGCCTGCACCTTGTATAATGTCACTCTGAAAACATTGGTAGTTAATAGGTGCCACAACATTGCACAAATGGAAAGGAAGATGATGAAGAAGAAGGGGACACAATGGAACAGGCTGGGATCTTTATTTAGCTCCCCCCCCCACCCTCCACCCCCCCTGAAGTGCTCGGTGAGGAAAGACTATAAAAGGAACCGCGAATAGAGCAGGGAGCTGTGACATCCAAGAGAACAAAGGGATAGAAAAGCAGAGGTTTTCTATTTAGGCTGAATTAGCTCAACCTGGGTTCCAGCCAGTTAAATGGAGGGAAGGCATGTCTCCTCTGTTTTGGCTTACCTCCTTAACCAAAGCTCTGAACAGAATGTAGGGTCGGGCTTCCTGAAACCCTCAGTTAGAATAAGGGTTTGCTCTGAAACATGCTCACCTCGTGGAAGAATCCTCTGAACTGGGCGCTTGGTCAGAGTTCAGAGCACACGAGACAGTTTATAGAAGAGAGGGGAAGGCTATGATTTTTAGGTTTAGATTCATCAGTCTTCTGTACTTCTTGAAATTTGGCAATCGTATCTGGAACTTAAAGCTTTACTCCTTCAAAAACCAGAGGAATGCTATAGTAGCATATTAGGGTGACATTTTTTTTTCCTTCTGTTCCTTGCAACAGAACAAACTTTTGCATCTGATTCTGTAGGGCAAGAGCCTACCAAAACTTTCTATTTCACAGGTAAATGAAAGTCAGTTATAAAAATTCGATCAGAGATGAAACTCATTACACTGAGTCTAGGAGGCATAAATATTACAGATGTAGGTAACTGTTGATTTTCTTAGTCATGAGAGCTTAAAAAAAAAAGAGAGACTCACATCAAATAGAATTTTTCCCCTAATTTCTCTGTTTCATGAGCATTATAAATTTAGATATTTCTTCTTTATCATTAATTTAAAAGACACGAAAGAAATGGATCCTCAAAAGTAGGTCTAGTTGCTAAGACTGACCAGACATATTTAGAAAGAAGATATTTCCCTTTGATATTTAAAATCTGGCATTGTAAACTCTTGGGAAAATGCACTATTTTTCAGACCACAGGCCAGATTCTGATGGCTATTCTGTGCCCAAACACTGAGGCTGACTCTTTTGGAGCCTCTTAAAGCCAGATGATGATTGTGAGAAGAGCCATAGAATCTGGAGGAGATTGCAAGGGTCTGTCTCAGTTTGCCATAATAAATTCCTCAGCAGAATTTGGGCTGAGATACTTTTTGATATCTCACCTTGGATTATGGAACTTAATCTCCTTGTTTTCAGTGCTGGAATATGTAGAAAACACACATTCTGAGTTAGGAAAATTTTAATTCTCCACAGTGACATCACCACCAGTGATATAAATTACTGCATCTGGGACTGTAAAAAACAGATGAGCCCATGCGTCAGTCGAGACCAGTCTCCACTGCTGGTTCTCACTTTTCCCTTTCTTTTGAAGAGACAGTAATTGCCCTAACATCCAAATTAATACCTGTTGACTATAATAAAATCAATACAAGCATACAATTTTAAACATAAGTCAGAAGGTGACCATAGGAGGGAAATGGAGAGAAAATGAAAAGAGAAGGGATTTGCACTTCTTATGGTATACTACAACAAGGCTAATTCCTCACATGCCTGTATTTGTAGCCTGGTAATACCTAGTTATCTATCTTACATTCTATAGCTATATAGAAATCCTACATATAGATACCTAAGAAATCTGATCATTTATTTAGCAAGCTATATATAGATCCTACATATAGATACAAATGAAATCCGATGATCTGTTTGACAAACTATCTTAGTCACCTTGGCTAGTTCAGAATTTTCCCTATTTTATCCTTGACAGTTGCCCACCCCATGAATCTCCTCAATCTCAGGGAAAGCAAGGCAATTAATACTCTAACCATGATGGATACTCTCAAGACATTTGACTTAATGGTTGTATTCTATATTTCATCTTGTATTTGAAAAGGCTTTCATATTTAGTGAAAAAAACAGCTGTTAAGAACCCTTTTTTAAGCATCCATTTGCTAAAGCATTTTATCTTACTATAAGAGAGAGTTGAGTAAAGAGGTGTAGATTTTCATGCATTGAGTGTCTAGCACTTTGATCAGCAATATTCTGAAAAGTAGCAGTCTCATAGTAAATAATCAGAATCAGTTCTAATCCCCTGTGTTCAGTAAATAATTTTAGATCTCTAGTCTTCCATAGAAACAGGGTAGGAATCCATATGTTAGTTGGCATGGTTTTCATAACCTAACATCTGATAATTATGTCAGACTGCCATTCCTTAATATTCACAGATTCCTGCCAGGACTTCGAACTTCTTTATCCTTTGCTTTGGAATTTTTCTCCTTTTACATCTAGACACCATGCTAACAACCAAGGATGCAAGATAGATATGACATGGTCCCTCACAATGAGCTTTTAATCTAATCTATGAAGAGAAAAAAAGATTTTGCAGGAATGAATTTTACATATCATATGTCTAACTGAGGCAACCTCTTTATTTGCTGAGATTAGTTAATACTATCACAAAGCCTAGACAGAGAGGGATGGCACTTAAAATCCTGTTACTGTATGTTTTATGGATCAGTTTGTTCATTTGTTTAATAAGCATTAATTGGAGCTTTACTGTCTACTTAGAAATGTTCTGAACTTTTCAGACACAAAAGGGAATTTTACTTGGTACTTTCACAAATAAAAGGGTGTCTGACCTCCCCTCTAGATCCGGAATTCCTCAGGCACAAGATCGGCATGTCAGCATCCATCCCATGCCAGTCTAAGTCAACAGGGTCAGTTGGGCTGGAAAATTTTCGCTTTATAGACTCGGAGATAGGAATTTTAGTTAACCATCTAACTTGACTTTACTTTCCCCAAAACCAGTAATCCTAAGACCTGAACTATATAGCATGTAAGTGGGTGCCCACTTGATTGGTCTGTGCAGTCAAGTGGAAAGAACAGAGGCCTCTGGGACAGGCTAGGGCAGCCACTACATCAGGCAGAACAAAGGTTTTCTGTTTGAAGTTGGTGTGACTGGGATGAGAGTGATCAGTACTGGAACACTATCCATGCACTTATTCACTCAGTCACTTATGATATATCAACGAGCTATAATACTTCAGGTATTATTCTAATACTAATTATGGGAAATTAAACAAAGTCCCTATAAAATTTGCATTGTATTGAAAGGAGAGAGGGGCAATAATAAAGGAAGCAAAAGGAATGTATCACTAAGCCTTTGACTGTGTGGATCACAATAAACTGTGGAAAATTCTGAAAGAGATGGGAATACGAGACCACCTGACCTGCCTCTTGAGAAATCTATATGCACGTCAGGAAGCAACAGTTAGAACTGGACATGGAACAACAGACTGGTTCCAAATAGGAAAAGCAGTACATCAAGGATATATATTGTCACTCTGCTTATTTAACTTCTATGCAGAGTACATCATGAGAAACGCTGGACTGGAAGAAACACAAGCTGGAATCAAGATGGCAGAAAGAAATATCAATAACCTCAGATATGCAGATGATACCACCCTTATGGCAGAAAGTGAAGAGGAACTCAAAAGCCTCTTGATGAAAGTGCAGGAAGAGGGTGAAAAAGTTGGCTTAAAGCTCAACATTCAGAAAACTAAGATCATGGCATCTGGTCCCATCACTTCATGGGAAATAGATGGGGAAACCGTGGAAACAGTGTCAGACTTTATTTTGGGGGGCTCCAAAATCACTACAGATGGTGACTGCAGCCATGAGATTAAGAGATGCTTACTCCTTGGAAGAAAAGTTATGAGCAACCTAGATAGCATATTGAAAAGCAGAGACATTACTTTGCCAACAAAGGTCCATCTAGTCAAGGCTATGGTTTTTCCAGTGGTCATGTATGGATGTGAGAGTTGGACTGTGAAGAAAGATGAGTACCAAAGAATTGATGCTTTTGAACTGTGGTGTTGGAGAAGACTCT
>SJYV01028367.1:405578-449645 GCA_006410875.1 Neotragus pygmaeus | reverse complement strand
TTGAGCTTAAGCCAATATTTTCACTCTCCTCTTTCACTTTCATCAAGAGGCTCTTTAATTCTTCACCTTATGCCATAAGTGTGGTGTCATCTGCATATATGAGGTTGTTGATATTTCTTCCAGCCATCTTGACTCCAGCCTGTGCTTCCTCCAGCCCAGCATTTCTCATGTTGTACTCTGCATAGAGGTTAAATAAGCAGGGTGACAATATACAACCTTGTCGCACTCCTTTTCCTATTTGGAACCAGTCTGTTGTTCCATGTCTAGTTCTAACTGTTGCTTCCTGACGTGCATACAGATTTCTCAAGAGGCAGGTCAGGTGGTCTCGTATTCCCATCTCTTTCAGAATTTTCCACGGTTTGTTGTGATCCACACAGTCAAAGGCTTTGGCATAGTCAATAAAGCAGAAATAGATGTTTTTCTGGAACTCTCTTACTTTTTTGATGATCCAGTGGATGTTGGCAATTTGATCTCTGGTTCCACTGCCTTTTCTAAAACCAGCTTGAACATCTGGAAGTTCATGGTTCACATATTGTTGAAATTCTCCGTCTTGGAGAATTTCAAGCATTACTTTACTAGCATAGGAGATGAGTGCAATTGTGCAGTAGTTTGAGCATTCTTTCGCATTCCCTTTCTTTGTGATTGGAATGAAAACTGACCTTTTCCAGTCCTGTGGCCACTGCTGAGGTTTCCAAATTTGCTGGCATATTGAGGCAGCACTTTCACAGCATCATCTTTTAGGATTTGGAATAGCTCAACTGGAATCCCACCACATCCACTACCTTTGTTTATAGTGATGCTTCCTAAGGCCGACTTGACTTCACATTCCAGAATGACTGGCTCTAGGTGAGTGATCACACCATCATGATTATCTGGGCTGTGAAGTTCTTTTTTGTATAGTTCTTCTGTATATTCTTTCCACCTCTTTTTAATATCTTCTGCTTTTGTTAGGTCCATACCATTTCTGACCTTTATTGAGCCCATCTTTGCATGAAATGTTCCCTTGGTATCTCTAATTTTCTTGAAGAGATCTCTAGTCTTTCCCATTCTATTGTTTTCCTCTTTTTCTTTGCGCTGATCACTGAGGAAGGCTTTCTTATCTTTCCTTGCTATTCTTTGGATCTCTGCATTCAAATGGGTATAAAACAGGGATAAGTAATAGAGAAACTGTTGATTGACATAAGGACTATAGGAAATGTCTCACTGAGCAGGAGATATTTGAGCAAAGATATCAATAATGAGAGGGAGCTAAGTATGAGTTTGGAGAAGGGCATGGCAACCCACTCTATTTTCTTGCTTAGAGAATCCAGTGGACAGAATAACCTAGCTGGCTACGCGTCTATGGGTCTCAAAGAGTTGAACATGACTGGGCGATTAACTCTTTCACTTTTACAAGTATGAGGTGATTAGAAGGAAGAGGAATTTAGGCAGAGGGGATAGATGTTGTGAAGTAAGAACGACTTTTAAATATTCCAGGAAGACCATGGCAAAGCCTGATGGGAAGCCATAAGAGGGTTGTTTTTTTTTTTTTTAAGGGCATATGATCTAATTTATAGATTAAAGAGATCTCTGGCTGCTTTGTTGAGAATAGACCTAAGGGGTCAAGGGTGGAGCAGGAAAACTAGTTAGGACTTACTGTGGTAGCCAAGTATGAGACGGACCATGGCAGTTGAGAGGAGGAAAAGCGATTCACTTGTGAATAATTTAGCTATAATGTGGAGGCAGTTGCAGAAAGATTTGATGTGGTATAGAATAAAAAGAAATATATCAGGTGTGATGAGTCACAGGTATTTGGCCTGATCACCTGGATGAATGGCACTGTCAGTAACTCCAGGTTTGGGGTACTATAGGGATGTTGAGGACAGGGCAAATTTAGGGGCAGAGATAATTATGAGTTCATGTGGGGACATGTTGACCTTGAGATTCTTATCCAAGTGAAGAAACTGAGAGGGCAGTTAGATATGTAACTCAGGAGCTCAGAGGGGGGATTAGGGCTAGACATGCAAACTGTTTTTTTTTTTTTTTTTACTTCTACATAAGTATTTTCTTTAGAATGTAAGCCTATGGAGTGTAAGGAATGGACGCTGAGCAGTTTCTGAAGGTAGATGTGCACACCCTGTATTATTTGAGATGGATAAACAGGTGCTACTTTCATTCATTTGTCTGTCTTTGGAAAGTCTGGGACGTGTATAGTAAAGAGGTAACAACAAAACCATATGAACACTTCCTGAGGACACATATGGTTTACAATCTCACTAGAATATAAGACAAACATAACTTATTGTTTCCATAATGATGCAAAACAGAGGGGCAAACACCGTTTCCGTAATTTATTAATGTGAGTGGGATTAGTGTGAGTTAGAAGAAGACAGGTAAAACTGGAACCCAATTTTGGAACTGAGGAAGACTTAGGCAGGACGGAGCAGGCAGGGCTTCCCAGATAGGGAGAAGTCAGGAGGTCACTTCTAGAAATTCTGATTCCATAGGTCTTGGAAGGGCCCTACCGCTTGTTTTGTTTGTTCATTTTTCTCCTCACACGGGGAACTTCTTCCAGGGCATACCTCTTCCCTAAAACTATGATTATTTACTGCAGTTAACAGGGGCTTCCTTGATGGTTCCGTGGGTAAAGAATCCGCCGGCAATGCAGGAGACACAGTTTGATTCCTGGGTCAGGAATATCCCTTGGAGGAGGGCATGGCAACCCACTCCAGCCTTCTTACCTGGAAAAATCCCACAGACAGAGGAGCCTGGTGGGCTACAGTCTCGGGGGTCTCAAAGAGTAGGACACAACTGAGCAACTGACACTTTTAGAGGCAGTAGTCCTACTGAGCTCCTGGGTAGTGTTTCCAGTCACCATACTAGTGTGGGTGCTCATGCTGGGTCTTCTTGTTTTAGAAGATTTCTTGCCCCACCTTCACAGAACTTGAGGTGTGTAACTTTGTCTCTCTTTAGTTTGTGCTATAGGCACAAGTTGTGGCTTTATTTTCTCTCCTTTTGATCTACATTACTTTTGGAAGATGTTTGTAGGGCTCAGATTCAGTTTGCTGCCATTATCCAGAGCCTACGAATTGATTTCAAGTGTGACTCCCTATCTTTGTAAGTGGTTGCTGTGCTATTCTATATCATGGACCTAAATTTATAATCCTACAGACCCGACATACAAACTCGTGATGCTCCACTTCAGCTATGTGAAATTGCCATGGTGAAATCAGAAACTCGGGTTTCAGGAAAGTCTGTGTTTTAGATTCTAACGTAGCCTCTAAGTTTGGCTGTCAGATGTTATTGTTTTGTTATTATTATTATTTTATTTAAACGAATAGAGACACAGTTTGCTCGCGTGAGGATGATATGTTTTGAGATGGCACAATAAAGAAATTCTAAGGAGAGGTTCTGGAGAGATCATTCCAGATCCAGGAACCTTGTGCCAGAAGTTCATGAAACTTTACTCTACTAGACTAAATATCATGGCTTGGCCTTTCTCCACAGTTCTGCCTAGTGTTCTTTTAGCATTAACAGACTGTACATCGTTTTCCTGCTTTTTATAAATTGGAACCACCTGTGGCCTATTATGGCTCCTTCACTTTCTTCCTACTTTGTGGTTCCTTGCACAATCACCTGTGCCTGGGTGTGGGTGTGCAGGTGAATATTAATCTCTTACAAGGAGCAACCAGTATGAGAAGTACAGGGATTATTACATCAAATACCGCATAGGGAATTAGACGGCATTGGATTAAGCTCCTCCTTATTTGACCAAACCTATGATGATTTTTTTCTGGATGGTTGACTCTGTGTTTTATTTATTCTCTATAGCAGTGGTCCCCAACTTTTTTTGGTAGCAGGGACTAGTTTCATGGAAAACAATTTTTCCATGGACTGGTGTGAGAGGGGATGATTTCAAGATGATTCTCATTAGGTGTGAGCAATCTAGATTCCTCACATGCGCAGTTCACAGTAGGGTTCACAGACCTATGAGAATCTAATGACACCACTGGTTTGACAGGAAGCAGAGCTCAGGTGGTAATGCAAGCAGTGGGCAGTGGCAATAAATACAGGTGAAGTTTCACTGGCTTGCCTGCAACTCACCTGCTGTGCAGCCCAGTTCCTAACAGGCCACAGACCTTGTAACAGTTTATGGCCTGGGGACTGGGGGCCTGTACTCTATAGCATCAGCATCTATTAAACAATATAGCACTGGTGAAATAAATGAAAGAGTTTGGAAATCCTAAAGGGCATTACATATTAAGCTGTGGGACTAAATAATATATCTTAATGATATTAATTGCTGTTATAAAGCCTGAACTGAAATCAAAATTTTGGACTTTACGATAAATATGTACAGAAGCTCTGTTCTAATTTTTAAGATTAACTCGCAGGTCGTTGGAATGTTTTCAAGGAGACAACCAAGACAATCTTAGGGTTATCAAAGATTTTGATTTAAGAAATAAAGGATCTATTATAACTACATAGTCTCAGACACTGAAAATTTAGTCTCAGACACTGAAAATATACTATCTCTAAAAAATAGGAGAGAAAAACTACTGGGTACAAAAATTTCTATAGAAAATAACTTTATAGAACTTTAGGGAAGGAAGGTTAGTGTAGATTAATATTTTAAGTAATATTTTGCTGTAATGTTAATTATGGAAAAGTTCAAAATAAATAAAAATTATTCAAAATTCCTCTGTCCAAAAACAATGAATTTTAGTGTTTACGTATATATTTTCCAATCTTCCCATTATGTGTGTACATATCTACCACTTAAACAATTTTTAACATAGCAGTAGTTACTTATACAATAGACCTTTTCATATTATTGGTTAATATGCATTTTTTATTTATTCCATTCCTAATATTACTTTTAATAGCTGTATAGCATTCCATTATTTGAGCTCCCTAGGTGGCTCAGAGTTTAAAAATCTGCCTGCAGTGCAGGAGACGTGGGTTTGATCCCTCAGTCAGGAAGGTCCCCTGGAGGAGGACATGGCAACCCATTCCAGTATTCTTGCCTGGAGAATCCCATGGGCAGAGGAACTTGGCAGGCTACAGTCCATAGATTCACAAAGAGTCAGACATGAAGCGACTGAGCACACACATTCCACTATATGGATGTACTGTCATTTATTTAATCAGCCCTCTTATCATCAGACATAAGCACTTGCTTCTTAATCTTTGTGCAGATCTTTGATTATTTCCTTTAGATATATTCCTAGATGTGAAATTTCTGGATCAAATAGCATTTATATCTTTTAAAGTTTTATATACATATTGCTAAGACAGTCTCCCAGGAGTTGTGCCAATTTTATTCTGTCTGTGGTAACATCTGAAAGTTTCCTTCCAAAAGAAACTTAAAGTGGTACCAGTCACTCTTCTCTGAGTCCTATCTGGTCCACCAGTTACAGCAGACCCCACTTAACTCTTACCTTAAGGTTATACATAAACCTTTTCTAGATCATTTATGCTTTAAATGAGACAGATGAAAGAACATAATTTGACAGTGGAATTAGAATGTATTCCTGTCTTATTCCTGCTCTGTAAAAGTGTTCTGCTTACCCTGGACAAAAAAAAAGCAGACAAAGAAAGAAACAACGAAAAAATCCACCTCTTTATTTGGACTGATTGAGCAGTCCCAATGTGCTAGCACTGACCTGAACATGCAGGAGACATGAGTCCTGCCTTCTGAGACCATACAACTCCGTGTACCATTATTCATAAGGCGTTAAGTGCTTGAACCATATGACGCAGACAGACTGCAGGATACCTGTGATCCACCCTTGTGGGAGGATTGTGTGAATAAGTCTAAGTATTTGTGGAGTCAGGAAGAAGGAAAAGTGTGGCTATCTGCTTCAACTCTAGAATAACACTAAAAACTCAGAGGACCCCGTACTGGGAAGTTGACATAAGTGGTAACTAGCAGTTGGTGATGAGTTAGAGACAGAAAAATCTACTTATTCCCATTTCTCCTACTGTGTCTCCTCCAAGGGAGTCTGTGCCACTCAGAAGAGGTCAGTTTCCTCCATGTAGTAGCTTGGAGTTTCTGAGGCTTTCAGAACTGCTTAGGGAAAGGGTGTAGTATGAGGACGAGGGGAAATATTTGAAATTGGGCCTCTTATTAGTAATCAGAAAGGTTGTAGTGGACCTGGGACTTCCTGTAGTGTTGGAGTGCTGGTGTGCCATGTCACTGGGCAAGGAGGTTTGATGGAGGAATGGGCTTCCCAGGTAGCTCAGCTGGTAAGGAATCTGCCTGCTATGCAGGAGACCCCGATTCCGTTCCTGGGTCAGGAAGTTCCCCTGGAAAAGGGATGGGCTACCCACTCCAGTATTCTTGGGCTTCCCTGGTGGCTCAGATGATAAAAAATCCACCTGCGATGTGGGAGACCTGAGTTAGGTTGGGAAGATCTCTTGGAGAAGGGCATGGCAACCCACTCCAGTATTCTTGCCTGGAGAATCCCCATGGACAGAGGATCCTGGCAGGCTGTGGTCCATGGGGTTGCAAAGAGTCAGACACGACTGAGTGAGATGGATACAGGATATGGGTATTGCTTGACTGAGAATTAAAATGAGAGTCTGTAGTGCACTGCTTGGACCAGAAAGGCTTTCCCATGGTTACCCGATTAGCTGAAAGTGGCCTGAGTTAGAGGGACAGTTGTAACAGTGACATAAAAATTCCAAATAATCCTTCTGAATAGATATGCACACATTTAGAAAATGCATAATAAATGACATATAGTGAAAATGTAAGCAAGCCATTTAATAACATTTTAATGCTTGATTCTGATTTCTTAATTAAAATGTGCATAAAAGAAAACAATGGTGGAACATCTGTGTGTGTTATTGGGATGGCAGGATTTATGCTGCACCCTGGGCTTTTTTGTTTACGTCTCAGTGTGAACGAACACGGGAGAGTTTCCTCTGGGAGGCACAGATTTACCCATTTGAGCCCCACAGAGTCTGTGTTGCCACCCATCTCCTCTTGGCTGTGGCTGTCTCCCCTTTCCTTTCCTCTTACATTCAATACTGTATGGCTCATTCTCTGCTTAAATTAAACTACTCTCATCATTTGATCTGAAAGCCACTGTTCACCCCACCCCTATAACCTGAAACCCTGACCTAACCCTGACTCAGCCCTGTTATCTCAGCAGCTGTACACAGCATTACCTAATGTTTTTGGCCTCGGTGAATAATCTTTAAGAGCCTTGGGGAAAGCATGGCCCTTTGTATCTGTGACCTTGCAGCAGTTATTACTCAGCTGGACACTATGAGGTTTAGATGTTAGAGAGAGAAATTCTACTCACTCCTGCTGGTGAATTTTTTTATTACAAATCATTTAGGGGATGTATCCTGGAGCTTCATTTTGCCCAATCCTTAAATGAGAGTACCAGTAATCACAAAAGTCGAAGGTTATTAAGTACTTTAAGATCTTCCAGTAAAAATGTTACTCCTTGAAATGATTTTTTTTTTCTGTCATTACTTGGAACATACCTGATCACCAGAAAGTTTATCTTTGATTAAATGAACATAAAAAGTACTCCAGAAGAATTCTGTATCAGATCTACAATAGAAAGTCACAGCCAAAAGGCCTTCTTAAACATACAATAATTAATATTTAATGCCCCTCTTTATGAGTAGGACATTGCACTGGGACTATCTCTAATCCTCATAATGTTCCTGCAAAATAGGTAGTTTTATTCTTCATTCCACAGGTGATGAAACAGATTCAGAGTTGTTTAAGTGATGTGCGTATATTTATATTGCTAGCCAGCCAGAAGACCTGGGATTCAGACTCAAGTCAGTCTCTGTTTCAAGGCCATAATCTTTCCACAAAATCAGACTCCATCATACGACAGCTCCTGTTTCCTGTACACCCATATTGAGATGCTGTTCTGAAAGAGTTAACTAGAATAGATCCTGTTTGTGACAAATGTCTGAAACTTGTTTTTATAACTTGGATGTAATTCACAAATAAAGAGTAATTATCAATATGTCACAGATGAAGAGCTGCATGTATGGATCGGTGTAATTTCTGTTCCCTTGGCTTATGGATGTAGTATGCCCCAGGGAGTTTCACAAATCCACATGGCATCTCCTCGTACTGGGTTCTGTGTGAACTGAACAAAGTGGAAAGCTATATATTGGGATAGCTCATGACTGGTTACCAGCTGAGGAAATTTGTGTAAAATTACCTTACCATATGTAGACATGGTTTCTTTTCTGAATTTGTTCTGCACCATTCAGTGTAAGCAAAATACCAAGTATTGGTACTAGCTCTGTATTTCTTATTTATTTATTTATGTATTTATCTATCTTTAATTGTGGGATAATTACTTTCCAATATTGTGTTGGTTTCTGCCATACATCAGCGTGAATCAGTCATAGGTATACTATGACCTTCTGTCTTGAACCTCCCTCCCACCTCTCACCCCACCCCACCCATCCAGGTTGTCCCAGAACACTGGTTTGATCTCCCTGAGTAGTCATACAGCTAATTCCTATTGGCTATCTATTTTATGTATGGTAATGTACATGTAATGGACAGGGAGGCCTGGCGTGCTGCGATTCATGGGGTTGCAAAGAATCAGACACTACTGAGCGACTGAACTGAACTGAACTGAATGTACATGTTTCCATACTACTCTCTCCTTTCGTCCCATGCTCTCCTCCCCGATTCCTGTGTCCAAAAGTATGTTCTCTGTCTGCATCTCCATTGCTACCCTATAAATGGGTCCATCAGTACCATCTTGTGGTACATATACACTGTGAAATATTTACTCAGCTGGAAAGGAATGCGTTTGAGTTGGTTCTAATGAGGTGAATGAACCTAGAGTCTATTATACAAAGTGAAGTAAGTCAGAAAGAGAAAAACAAATATCATTATATGGAATCTAGTTTTGTCTATCTTGATGGGTGCTTGTTTTAGAAGCGTTGCCCCAGGAGAGGAGAAAGAGGCAAGGGTATCTGTCTTCCTTTTGCTATCTTCCTTTCTCTTTCTTGTGCCTCTGTTTCCCATCTGATCTCCTTCATCAGTTTGCTATAATCCTTTGATGAAAATGACATCAAACATTCATAGACTAGAAGTTATTAAGACTTTAAATCACATGAGACTACCCATGGGATAATTTTTCGATCTGCCTTTTGCATGTTTCAGCTTCCAGTAGTGGATATGCGCCGCATACTAGAGACATGTAACTTATACCTGTTCCATTCTTTTTTACTGTTTTCTTAGTCTGAGAGAATCTCTGCTTTAGGCTTGTTATGTGTCTGAGACAGACCAGTTATTAGGTTTGTATGATGGTTATGCTGTGGGTTGGAGAGGAATTTCATAGGATATTGAGGTGTGTATTAAGAAAAGCATTATAGTGTAGTAGAAAAAACATGGCCTCAGAGTATCACGGGAGCTCAGCTCTTTTACTTATGAGCTGTGTCACTCTGAATGAGTTATTTAACCCACCAAGCCTGTTTGTTTTTTTTTAATCTGTAAGAATAGTAATACCTGCTTTATAGAGATATTGTGCAAATTAAATGAAATAGCACATTTGGTACAATGGTACAGTGCCTGACCCTCTAATGTTGGTTTAAATTTCATGCAGCAAGGAAAGGGGAAACTAGAAAAGAGTGGAAATTAGATGATATTGGGTTTGATCAAAATGTTTTCATTGTTTCCATTCAGCGTAATAGAAGAGTGTCTAGAAGCTGCTGCTGCTGCTAAATTGTTCAGTTGTGTCTGACTCTGTGCGACCCCATAGATGGTAGCCCACCAGGCTCCCCCGTCCCTGGGATTCTCCAGGCAAGAACATGGAGTGGGTTGCCATTTCCTTCTCCAATGCATGAAAGTGATGTTGCTCAGTCGTGTCCGACTCTTCGCGACTCCATGGACCGCAGCCCATGGGGGTTCCTCCATCCATGGGATTGTCCAGGCAAGAGTCCTGGAGGCAGAGACCCCAGTTCTGATTCCAGGTCTGCCACTGAAAAGCTGTAACATCTTTACTCTTAGCCTCGCAGTGTCTGTTTCTCATCTTAAAAGTGAATAAATCAGAATGAATGCTCTCTATTTAGTTATATAGTTTTTCCTTCTGAAGACTTTTCTTCTTCCCAGAGTTGAACATAGCTGTCACTCAGCGGTGTGTAAAACCTCAAAGGCCAAGAGCCAAGTATCTAGACAGACCTATTGATGAGGTATCCTTCTCCCTGTGCAACTCTGTTTACATGTGCATTTATGTTCTTTGTATATTTGTCATGTGTCTGAGTATGTATGCACCTGCATGCTTGTTGAAGTAAGCACACTAGCATACATTCATACATTTTTGTGGGTATGTGTGTTTATATATAACCTATATATATATATACAGTATGTGTGTATATATATAAATATATGTCTGTGTGTATGAGAAACAGATGCTCTGTAGGCAGATAAAGCAGATAAATATAGATCCAAATAGAAGCAAAGTATATAAATATAGACCTTATATAGAGTGAACGCAAGCAGATCAGCACCATTTCATTATTGCTGGAAGTCTTTTTAATGAAAGAGGTGAAAATCCGAAACTGACTTTGAAATTATCGATTGAACAACACTGTCAGATCGGAAGGCATGGTGTAAGGTAAGAAAATAACCTTTCTTTCAACTTTGAGGAGCAATTAGCAGGAAGATTTGTAACTTTTAATTATTTGATTTATGAAAGTTTTTAGATGCTATGTAGTGTGGTGTTTTTAAGATATATCATCACCCTTCCTAAAAATACTACCAGAAAACAAAAAAATAATGCATAAGAAAAGAACACCTGTTCCAATCCTGAGAAAGGACTTGACAAAGGTGACAAGATTATTCTTCTTTGCAGGCTATGATTGGCAGCTCTTTCCCATTTCTAGGTATGGACAGATGAGTTAGTTTCATTCTATGCTATTTTTCACAAGCCCCCTGAAGTCTTTAAGGAAACCCACATAAAGGAGATATTTTGAAGCATAAGGCCATAGTCACCATTGTTAAGTTATTTTCGTGGGACTGCGTGTGATTGTGTTTAGTGAATATGTTGTGTGAGTAAAACTGGGCTTCCATCTGTTACTTTCATGTCACTGTTTGCACCAGTCAAAATAACTGGTTGCGAGTTTTGCTTTATTTTGTTTTGTTTTAGTGGGGAGGGTACTGTGAGTTATTTTAAGCAGGTTCGAGTTAACTGGGTAATTTTCTTTAATGTTGAAAGTTACATCTTGGTCATGAGTTGAAATACCATATGAAAATAAAGAATGCCTCCTCTTTCCTATAAATCTCACCTATTTCCCACAACAGGTCATGTGACTTTTTCAGCATCATTATAAGAATATCCAGAGAAGCTCAATTCTGAAGAAAATCCCTGAAATTATGCAGATGCAAATCCTGCTTTTTCCTCACACCACAGAACTGTCAAAGTCCTTGTCATCGCTTTTCCTGTTGATCATTTTACTATTGCTTTTCCTTATAAAGGGAGGAAATGGGGGCCCAGAAGGTGGTCTAGTTCTCTCCTCTTCTGTGCTTCTTTGAAGCCAGAAGCTACTGTTTCTTCCTTCTTGCTCTCAAACACATTCAGACTTGAGCAAGAAAAGGAGAGAGAACAGAGCAAAGACTCTTTAGAACTTGTGAAATAAATTAGTGATGCCTAAGAACTGTTCATTCTTCCTTTCAGGCCTGTTTTGCTGCTATTATTTTAACTTCCTCACCAAATTTTGACTTTAAACATTTATTAAGAAAAGTGTCCCAGAGGTCTTGAGAATAAAATATGTCACACACACACAAATACAGTTGTGAAAAATTCATTCCAAAGGTCTGTAGTGTGTGAAAAATGGAGTATGCTGCTGCTGCTAAATCGCTTCAGTTGTGTCCGACTCTGTGCGACCCCATAGACGGCAGCCCACNACCAGGCTCTGCCATCCCTGGGATTCTCCAGGCAAGAACACTGGAATGGATTGCCATTTCCTTCTCCAATGCATGAAAGAGAAAAGTGAAAGGGAAGTCTCTCAGTCGTGTCCGACTCTTAGCGACCCCATGGACTGCAGCCTACCAGGCTCCTCCGTCCATGGATTTTTCAGGCAAGAGTACTGGAGAATCTATGAAACTTAGGCCAGTCTTAATTCACAGGGGATTTGCATTAAATGAATCATATCATGGAAGGATGTAGCACATAATATGTATTCAATAAATGCTAGTTTGCTTCTGGCCTATTAATTTCAACTTCTGTCTGGGACTTCCTCCTCCTAACCCTTCTCACCATTGTGGCTAGCATCATGATATAGACATTAACCAATGCTAGAGACACAGGAATAAGGTGTTGAAAATATTATTGAGTATTATAGCTACCCTAGTAATGGGCTTACAAAGAAGGAGATCTAAGGAAACCACCAGGAATTTCTGCTTCCTGTAATTGTAATGTTTTCTAGTCAAGAAATAGAAATGATAGACGTTTACCAAAGTATTTCCAGAATCCTATTCATTCCAATAATGTGTAATGAAATATCTATCCAAGTGATGTACATTAAGCCTTTTGAAATAATAAAACATCCACTTATTGCCCATGCTTGTATCAGCTTCATATGCTTCTTTCCACAGTGGATGTTACTCACTTTCACTCACTATAGATTAGTCTCCTTGATTAGTACCTACTCTTTTTTAGGGCGAGGTGTGTGGCCAGAAAGGGCTTCCTAGGTGCACAAGTGGTAAAGAACATGCCTGCTAATGCAGAAATCTTAAGAGATGCAAGTTCGATCCCTGGGTTGGGAAGAACTCTGGAGGAGAAAATGGCAACCCACTCCAGCATTCTTGCCTGTAGAATCCCATGGACAGAGGAGCCTGGTAGGCCACGGTCCATGGGGTCACAAAGGGGTGGACACAACTGAAGTGACTTAGCACACATGCATGTGCAGTCAGAATCCAGATGACATTGTTATTGTTCAGTTGCTCAGTCATGTCCGACTCTTTGCGACCCATGGACTGCAGCATGCCAGGCTTGCCTCAAGTTTGCTCAAGTTCATGCCCATTGATTTGGTGATACCATCCAACTGTCTCATTCTCTGTCACCTCCTTCTCCTCCTGCCCTCTACTTTCCCAGCATCAGGTCTTTTCCAATGATTTGGCACTTTGCATCAGGTGGCCAAAGTATTGGGGATGTCATTGAAATGACTAAATAGTTGCTGTATACCTTCTTTGTTAAGGAATAAGTGAAGGCGGGGGCGGGGGGGGAACACCTCCCACTCTAAGATATCTAGAGCTGCATTTCAGCCTAGAGCCAATCATTTTAACTGAATTGTAAACCCCACAGGAGTTAAGCTTTATAAAGGAAACAGTGACACAATCTAAATGATTCTTGCAGCAATGTCCCTGTTATACAGAGATGTCTTTTTCGGGTCTAAGCTCACTCTGAACTTCCTCAGACTTCACTTTCTGTGTATCTGCAGATTTCATATGCAACTCTCTGTCTTTTTTTGGCATTGAGAGTTTGGCCAATGTCATTAAACCACATTAAGTCACTAGGACTTCTCTAGATCTCTTCCTGCTATGCCGCAATCGGTCTCAAAATAGTTGTGACTGTGGAATAGAAAGAAAGAAAAGGAAACAGAGAGGTGACCTGATGTGATAGAAAAAAAGAGTGGTCATGTCTGGAGATTGTGAGCCTTTGCTCTCTATCTTGAATGAGATTCCTGTAACACAAGGCCCACTGTCCTCCCTAGCAGTTTGGAAGTCTAGACAGCTGTAACACAGGCAGAGCCTACAGCTGTAGATTACCCTCAGGTTGTCAGGACCTTATTTCAGTTTACAAAACATTTACATGTATACCAAATACCTAATTATTGTATAGTGCTAAATCCAAACCTTTTCATCCTTTAAGATTTCTGAGACTCTCAAAACACATTTAAGAAAAGAAATCATTTTTATGAAGAAGACTAATAAATAAATGTAGAAGCAGATAAAAAGTGAGAAAAAGGGAAGAATTTAAAGCCAGTGTGTGTAAGTCAGTCCGTCACATCAGACTCTTTGTGAACCCATGGATTATAGCTCACCAGTCTCCTCTGTCCGTGGAATTCTCCAGGCAGGAAGACGGGAGTGGGTAGCCGTTTCCTTCTCCAGGAGATCTTCCCACCTTAGGAACCGAAACTGGGGCTCCTGCATTGCAGGCAGGTTCTTTACCATCTGAGTCACCAGGTAAAGCCAGGTATAGAGATAAATGAGTGAG
Source organism: Neotragus pygmaeus (assembly GCA_006410875.1). Lineage (NCBI taxonomy): Eukaryota > Metazoa > Chordata > Mammalia > Artiodactyla > Bovidae > Neotragus > Neotragus pygmaeus. Next base: position 435,450 of record SJYV01028367.1, on the reverse strand, counting down.
AAACAGTAAGGAGACTCAGTCCAAAGGTCTAAAGAATAAGGAGGAAGAAAAAAGGAAGGGGAGACTCAGATTAAAGATGGAAAATTATAAGATAGCTTTGAGGGCAGCATTTTACATAATGTAAGCAGTCTTTATCTTATAAAAAATCTTTTGAAATCTCTCTTTATAGCATTTAAAATAAGATTCACTTTATGCAATTTTGACTTACTCTGTCCTGTGGAGAAATGAACTGTGAGCCTTAAGGTACAAGTCTCAGCTCTGTCTCAAAATATAAACTCCTGAGAAAATTACCTTCTGAGCTTCATGATCTTCACACACATAATGAGGGGTCCAGGCATATTCTCATCCACTTTTAAGAATCCATGAAATGAAACAGCACATGGAATGATCTTGTTGACCTGCTGCTTGGATGCTTGATGAAGGAAGTTCTGAATTAGATTAGATCATACTAATGATAAAAATTTTAAAAAAAAAAACTTTTGGAAGTTTTTACCGATTTGTACATGCTTAGTCCCAGATGAGTTAACAAGAAGGTAGCCCCACTTTATAGAAAGTACTATGGCTACCATTGCCAAACACACTTTTAGTTAAATCTTCAACTGGAATATTATACTTGCAACTCTTTCTCTAAAGGTCTTATTCACCAATTAGCTGAAAGGTGGCATTTCTGACTTTCTAATCCAGAAATTTAAAACTCCTGTGTAACCAAGAAAATGGAAATCAGTACATTCTTGGTTGCCCTTCTATTAATTTAAATTTGCATAACCTAATCAAAACTCAACCTGCCTTGCCCTTCAACAAAAAGCTATATTTTTCCCCCATTACTAAATGGCTACATTCTTCTCAGGATTTTTTAAAAAATGAATTATGTTGCTATCCCATGACTTTTCCTTTAGAATGTGTCCATGGAAATTAAAATGGATTTTTCTGTGCCTAAGACTGAAATGAAAAATAGTCCAAAGGGATGGTGGAAATGAACACACAACTTTGCTGATATTACTAGTATTACAATTTTGTTAAGCTTTATTTCTAATAAAACAAAACTAAAGTCAACTGATCCCCAAATAACTGTTTGACACTTTATCTACATCATTATTTTGTGTCTACAGTCTAAGCACAGCCTAAGATTTCCTGTAAATCTTTGGCCTATGTTTTCTGAGGCTTTTCTAGTATACTATTCCTCCTGGGCTGTTTCTTCCATAACCATTTTACTGTTTCAACCAGTATTGCTGAACATAGAGACTGTGCCAAGCACTGTGCTAGGTGCTAGGTATCAGCTGTGTGCACACAGCTGCCAGTCATTGAATCATCCTTGAAAAATGGGTGGAGTAGGCATCTATTTTTATTTTCTAAGCTGAAATGGGAAAAAAAGAGAACATTGGAGGATCAGAAATGTAACCTCAAACTCTTGTTCTTTCCTTTAGGTGACCTCCTATGATTTTTTTTCTAGTCATCATTTACAAACACACTCAAGAAGGGTACTGCCTTGCTCTCTAACTGGCTGCTAATAAAGAGAATTTCTATTTCTTTTTATCACTTTAGTGATTGTCCTCAGCCATAGGAGGGCACTCAGGTACAGGATGGTCCCATGCCTAGCAGCACCGTCAACTTCACCTGTGCTTTCTAGCCTCAGCTTTAGGAACTCATTATGTGGCACAAGAAGCATCAGACAAGCTCAGAGGACTGGAGATGTCTGTAGTCATCCAGATCAAAAGTTAATTTTAGGTGCTTTCCATAAGCACAATATTAGAAATTATTGAAATTTCCCTTACAAACATCTTCATCAGTTTAGAATCTTTTCTCATTGACCGTTTCTCTTTCATTGCCCTATATTGGGCTGTTCTATTTAGTCAAATAATGTGTATATACCTTCTTCCAGGGCTTCCCTGGTGGCTCAGCTGGTAAAGAATCTGCCTGCAATGCGGTAGAACTGGGTTCGATCCCTAGGTTGGGAAGATTGCTTGCAGAAGGGAACAGCTACCTACTGAAGTATTCTTGCCTGGAGAATTCCATGGACTGTATAATCCATGGGGTCTCAAAGAGTCAGTCGGACACGACCGAGTGACTTTCACTTATACGTTCTTCCAAAGTAAAATAGTGACCTATTCAAAGATTTCCATATGCATTCTTCATGTGTTTTTAAAAGGGAAGGGTAAAATTGAAAGTATTTCTCTTTGCCCTGGTGATATCTCTGTGTGTTTTTCAAAAGATATTTGCTATTAAGTAAACTAGTTAGACCATAGCATTGGCTAGCACAGGTATGGATTCCCAAAGGTATCGAGAGAATGACAACAGGAACATATGGAGAAGTCTGACAGTGTAGTGGAATTGCTTTCAAGTGATTTGACACCTTAGTACTTTCAGACACTCTCCTGCCAGTAATCCTCATTAGACATACGATCAGAATATTGGGGTCACTAACTCAAATCCGTTTTTCTGAGACCTGAACAATAACTGAAAATCGGAACTAAAGTAATAAGAATGAAACTATTCCAGATATTAGAATTGTTTCTCTAATTGCCTGTTACTCTCACCCCTCTGTTTGGTCCTTTTTTCCTCTCCCTATTTCTCTTTCTCTTTTTTCTTCCCTGCTTTCCTGCTCCTTTCTTTTTAGTGTTCTGAATTCATTAGATGGCATAGTGTAAATCAATAGTAAACGCTAACCGCCTACTCTGTACTCAGTTACGCAACATCGCATAACCGGTACACAGAGACAAAAAGGGAAAAAGCACACACAGCCTTTACATTCAAAAGCTCTTGCATAATTTTACTTTTCCACAGCCAAAAAGAAAAAAAAAGGAAATAACAGATGGGGAAAACTTACAGTTTTTTTTTCCCTTTTTTCAGACTGTAGAGAAGGGAGGTAGCTAACGTTCATGACCATTTCTAGTTGCCCTGAGCTGCAGCAAAACATCCCATAATTGTCAGTGCCTTCACTGGCTTTAAAACAAGATTTTGTGACCCTCCGTGNTTTTTTTTTCCCTTTTTTCAGACTGTAGAGAAGGGAGGTAGCTAACGTTCATGACCATTTCTAGTTGCCCTGAGCTGCAGCAAAACATCCCATAATTGTCAGTGCCTTCACTGGCTTTAAAACAAGATTTTGTGACCCTCCGTGATGTGGTAAATTTTCCAGGTAACATAAGACTAAAATTATTCTGAGGTGTTTAGTGCTGACTTGGTTTTTACTTATTTTGTGAAAAATCAACAACATTTAAAGTAAGAAACGAATTTTAAAATAGAAAGGATAAGGAAGACAGCTGTGTGTGTGTGTGTGTGTGTTTTCATTTGAAATGTATCCTGATGTAATATTTATGTAAAAACTGGTTATATAAACCCTGTCTTTCTCCTTGCTTTTTACTTTGGGGGCTGGATAAAGCCCTACAGTTTTTTTCTGATGAGAAAGTATATTCAAACCTCAAAGTCTTAATGAAAGAGAAAACATCTAGATGCTACGGCAGACACTTAATTCAAACTCCCTACAGAATTCATCCCTTAAACAACAGATCCATTTAAGAACTTGTAGTTTCTGGAATTCTCATTTAAAACTTTCTGTCGCACTATTCCCTGGAACACCTTTGGATCATTGCACTGCCTTTAAGTCTCCAACGTATAATAAAGTTTGTTGTTGTTGTTGTTCTTCACTCCTTTCCTACACCCCCTACTTTTTCACTGGAATAACTCCCTTCCCAAATGGGAATATGGTGAGATTGTAGGAGGTTTATCAGTCTTCCTTCCCTGTTACAAATTTGTTTCACTTAACTGGCTGATGTCCTCTGGGTACCAGGCATTTGTCTGATGAGGGAGTTTAGAGGTCTTTGGAGGTTTGTTTTGTTCTTCCCTTTCAGCTTCTGCCTATCAAATGGTTCTAAAATAGATACAAAATGCTAGTGAGCACATTAGGTACTCTGAGGTTTATGCTAGAGGAAAGTAAGATCAGGTATGTGCTAGTAGTTCTGAAGGTTCTTAATGCAATCAGGAAAGGTAAAACAGGGCCAGAGAAAGGATGGATCTGAGTAGGAACTGCTAAAACTCTTGATCACTGTGTGTTTGGGATCAGTATCATTCCTTTAGATCATACTTTACTTCTGGATGGTAAGGCCGTATGGAATTGGTTCATTTGATTTACTAAAGGAAGGAGGTAGATTTTTCTCTACTTTTTATAAACGATTCAGGCTATTTCCTAGTTTGTTTGACTTTCTCTTATATGTTAGGTATTGGATTTTGGATTCAATAAAAAGCCTGGTGCATAAAGATAAAAATCAAAGCCAGGAGAGTTTTGTCTGGTTTTTCAGGTTTCATTATCTAAATGTGTGGTTCACTCTTGTGACAACTGAATGATCAAGATCACTGGGGTTGTAGTATCTCTGTATGTATGATGACATGGGCGCATCTTTTGTTGTCTGAATAGGAATAATGATTAAGCTAGCATATGTTTTTAAAGTATTTTGTAAATATATTTCTTTTCAAATTTTTTTCCTTGAAAGAATCTATAGTTCAGACAGATTTGTGTGTGAAACATAATGAAAATTGGTCACAATATTGTAGTCTTTAAGCAAGATATTCACATATATATTTACACATATATCTTTTCTGTGTCCTTCATATTTTTAATCTTTTTTATTAATGTATAGCTGATCTACAGTGTTGTGTTAGTTTCAGTTATACAGCAAAGTGATTTAGTTATATATAATTCTTTTTAAGATTATTTTTCCTTATAGATTATTATAAAATATTGATTTTTTTAATATTCAGTATTTTATTTTATATTTTTTAATTTATTTCTTTACTTTATTCTACTTTACAATACTGTATTGGTTTTGGCATACATAGATGTAAATCCACCACAGGTGTATACGAGCTCCCAATCCTGAATCCCCCTCCCACCTCCCACCCCACATTGCCTCTCTGGATCATCCCCGTGCACCAGCTCCAAGCATCCTGCATCCTGCATCGAACATAGGCCGATGCCTCGTTTCTTACATGATAGTATACGTGCTTCAATGCCATTCTCCCAAATCATCCCACCCTCTCCCTCTCCCTCAGAGGCCAAAAGTCCGTTCTATACGTCTGTGTCTCTTTTGTTGTCTCACATACAGGGTCATCATTACTATCTTTCTAAATTCCGTATATATGTGTCAGTATACTGTATTGGTGTTTTTCTTTCTGGCTTACTTCACTCTGTATAACAGGCTCCAGTTTGATCCATCTCACTAGAACTGATTCAAATGTATTCTTTTTAATGGCTGAGTAATACTCCATTGTGTGTATGTACCACAGCTTTCTTATCCATTCATCTGCTGATGGACATCTAGGTTGTTTCCATGTCCTGGCTATTATAAACAGTGCTGCAATGAACATTGGGGTACATGTGTCTCTTTCAATTCTGGTTTCCTTGGTGTGTATGCCCAGCAGTGGGATTGCTGGGTCATAAGGCAGTTCTATTTGCAATTTTTTAAGGAATCTCCACACTGTTTTCCACAGTGGCTGTACTAGTTTACATTCCCACCAACAGTGTAAGAGGGTTCCCCTTTCTCCACACCCCCTCCAGCATTTATTGCTTGCAGACTTTTGGATCGCAGCCATTCTGACTGGTGTGAAATGGTACCTCATTGTGGTCTTGATTAAAATATTGAGTATAGTTCCCTGTTACTGTGCAGTAGGTCCTTGTCGGTTATCTACTTTATATATAGTAGTGAGTATATGTTAATCCCCAAATCCTAATTTATCCCTTTCCCTTTTGGTAACCACGTTTTTTTCCTATGTCTTTGCATCTATTTCTGTTTTGAATATAAACTCAAGTGTATCATTTTTTTTTAAGATTCTACGTTTTAGTGATATCATATGATATTTGTCTTTTTCAGTCTGGCTTACTTCAGTTAGTATGATAATCTCTAGGTCCATCTGTGTTGCTGCAAAAGGCAATATTTCATTCTTTTTTATGACTGAGTAGTATTTCCCTGTATAAATATACCATATCTTTATCCATTCATCTGTCAATGGACATTTAGGATGTTACCATGTCTTGGCTATTGTAAATAGTGCTGCTATGAACATTGGGGTGCATTAATCGTTTTGAATTGTGGTTTTTTCAATTGTAGGTAAGTGTGGATTCCAATAGGCAGTTTTGTATGTGTGTACTTGATTATCAAATTGAATACTGCACCATGTAAAATGTTTCTTTTTAATGTAATTTTAACATGATTAATCATCTGTAGCCAAACACTTAGTTTTGGTGTACAGTTCTGTATACAAGGAATCATTTAAAATACCCTGATTTTCAAATGGGTTTGCTTGAATTTGAATGAAACCTTATTCCTCCGTGGAGGAGCATTTTCTTGATTGTCAAAAATATTTGGAGCTATCTGGTTATCAAAAGAGTAGGGAAAACGTCTTTGAGTAAAACATATTTGGACTTTTTCCTGCCTCAGTTTATCAGAATAACTTTCAATTCCCTCTCAGTCCATTTTTGCACTCTCTGAAACATACTTAGGACAGAACTGACCTTTCATTGCCCCACTAATTCCAGCTGCTTTTGAACAGCACTCTTTTTTGGTTGTAACCACAGCCCTGGGAACTTGTAAGCTACTTCTAGTTTTTCTTCTGCAGTATGGGATCCAGGCCTAGGAAGGGTTGACAAGCCTAAACTTTCTATTTCCAGGCATACAGGAAAATAGGACAAAATTTAAAGTTCTTCTGATTTTTCAGGAGTCCTTCACAACTCTTAGGGTAAACCTGGCTTCTCTTTTCTATTGGCAATAGTAACGCTGCTGCTGCTGCTAAGTGGCTTCAGTCGTGTCCAACTCTGTGCGACCCCATAGACAGCAGCCCACCAGGCTCCCCCATCCCTGGGATTCTCCATTTAAGAACACTGGAGTGGGTTGCCATTTCCTTCTCCAACGCATGAAAGTGATGTTGCTCAGTCGTGTCTGACTCCTAGTGACCCCATGGACTGCAGCCTACCAGGCTTCTCCATCCATGGAATTTGCCAGGCAAGAGAACTGGAGTGGGGTGCCATTGCAATAGTAATAGATATTTTTAAATGTTGCAATAAGAACCTAAGTCACTAACTTACACTCTTTGAACAATAATCACTCTAGTTGTGCCCAGCATATAGTAGCTGCTTTAGGAATAGTTTACCTAAATATTTTGGTGAGCTGCAGTGACTGTCCCCTCTTAGTGCTTATGCAAGTAAGCAGTAAGCCATGATAGTAATAAAGGGGTCAGATGAGATCAAATACAATGTTCTTCAAATTTCAGTCAGGGGCGTCAGTCAGGGGCGACCACCCCATTTTATAAGAAACCCCTTATTATCCTGTCTCTATCTTTTCTTGAAAAATAACAAATTGCAGAAAGAAATTTCATATCTTTCCTGGAGGTCCTTTTTAATGGTCAGTGATGCACAGACCATTGGATCGTTTAACAAACATAATTTTGAGCAAGGTACTTTAGGGATCCTTACTGAGTTTCATATGCAGATGTTAGGGCCATATGATTATGGGTCTCAAATATATTCCTCTTACACTCTGCCACAGGGTCTTTTGAATCTTGACCTTACTCACTTTCTTTAGGCAATTAGTTTTTAGGCTTCTTTTATTTATATAAGTCATAGGATGATGACAAATTTTATACAGAATTCTTCTTTTATAATATTTCATTATCTTTAGCTACAGTAACTCCTCATCTTTCTAAATCAATTTTGGCTTAAGTTATCATTCTGGTTATTTTCAGGGCTTCATTCTGATGGTGATATTGTGGGTGGGAAGTGATCTCTGGTAAAACCATCTATGGCATCTCCATTATAAAAGCAGTGGAAAGACCTCCATGTGGAATTGTTGATAGACTTGCTGCTTGTTAGGGAAGCAATTTTTAAAATGCAAATTATATAATATTTGGGGATTTTGCTGCTCCACAGTAGAAGCTTTTTAAATGTTAATTTGGGGTTTGTTTTGTTGCTCTGTGACTTAGCATAAAAGGTTTTGGTTTTAAAAGGTTTCAGTTCACTCATTCCAGTTGTCTTACAGGACTTGGAATATAATGCTATACATTTATTTATACACATGAAAGAGGATAAGGCCAGTAACTCACAACTCATGAAACCAGGGGTAAATAATCCATAGCTTGTTCCACCACCCTTGCCACAATATTTATATCCAGAACACAAGGAACAAACAACCCCAAACAAGGAGAAACCAGTTTGTTTTTATTTACAAAATGTTTAATCAAAAGTACAGTGAAGTTCAAATGGAGCTGCAAATCCTGGTGGTTCACAATGGTTTGATTTATTTTTTTAAACAGACCATGGATAATTAACCATAAAACATAACTTTCTCAACACAAGTTACAGTGAATTACAGAAATAGGCAGCAAGTCATTCACAACTGGTTGCAACTGGTTAGAGCCTTAAAGTTAAAACACACAGGCAAATACAAAAGCCGTTTCTCAGGGTGCTGTTGTATTTTCATTCCCAAAGGGGAGTATCCTTTATTTTTATGTAGTGTCAGTATGTCAGTGTCCTGAGTGAGAAGTAAATGTGTTAGTTTCTATGACTGCCATGTTATCATACATTTTACCTATACCTAGCACTAATGGTATTCTTTTCATTTCAGAATGCTTCACTATCACTAACTGGATATTCCTCATGACATTGCTGGCTGGTAAGCAACTTTTCATCATCTATAAACGGCGGCCCAAAATATTGAGGTGCACAGAAGTCAAGTATATTTCTCCCAACCTCAGAAAGAATTAGACCTAAAGCTGTGGCGAGTCCACCACCTCAAATGCTAAATTTGAACAGAAGGCATTTTGACACTGGTGAAGGATACCTGTTGCATTTCCTATTTATTCATTTGAAATACCATCATTTAGAATGATAAGATACATGATCTTAAGAACCTATCGTCACAGAGTTCAACAAACAGTTTACACTGATTTTGCTACACGGGGGAGGAAGTATTCAAAGGACTTGCTTGAAAAACTCTCCAGAGTAGTCTGTTTCCAAAGGAGTCCCCTGAGTGGACAGAGAAGGTGATTTGGTGAAGCTGAGCATGGATGTTTCCATGTGGAATACTGGGTGTTTTTGCCTTATGCAGACAAAATTCTCTAAACATATTTTATGATGTTTTGAATTACCTGCTATTATTTGATGATATGCTACAAATGTGAAATGCATTTGCTTCACGTAAATCAATGATTGCTCCTGGATATACCCACAAACACAAGGGCCATGAACACCCTTCACCACTACCACCAACATTACCAGTTAAGTAAGAGGATCAACATCAAGGCTGCAAGGGAACCTAGGTTTGAAACAAGGTCTATGTGTCTTGTGGTGAGAATTTGTAAAGTTTAAAATTGGGAATTTCAAGAATTCTTGAGAGTTCAGTGGCTGGGAAGAGAGTGCAGGTTGGGACTGAGGGAATATTGGTAGAACATCATCAAGACAGGACCTGAAAGAGTTGAGTGTACTAGAGATTAGCCTGCATAGAAATGCACTGACAGTTATACCTGAGAGGAAAGAGTGAAAGGGCGACTTGCCTAGCATCTGAACATATTCTGCCTGGCCCAGCCAGGCCTATTTAGTTATGAACATGATATTCTCCAAAATTTTAGCACCTATACTCTTGACTTCTGTTTGTGTGAATGTGTATAAGATGAGGAAAATAGTCTCTTGGGTAATAAAAATAGCTTTCTAGCAGAGATTTTCCATATCTATTGCACATAATCTACAGATGTCACTGTATTTTTGTTTCTAGTTCTGTTGTACATCTATCTATACAATAGATAGGCCCCTGTGCCTGTGTATATTACTTCAGTTTATCCTCAGAATATTTAAAGAGCCTCAAATCAGTTTCCCATAGCTAGATCACCTGCGATACATCCAGATCCACAAGGATGAATGCTTCATTTTTGTTTTTTCTTTATTTTTGTTTCTATTTCTATTATTCATTTATCTGTCTCTCTGAAGGTACTCATCTTGCCAGTGAAGGGCACAAGCCTTTAGGTTCTAACTCCCTACTCTCACTTCAAACTTTGCTTGTTATGCTGCCCGAAAAGAAACTCGTATCAGTGTGAATGTTTAGAACTCAAGGGAGAGGCTCACTGGGTGATTCCCTTTGCATTCNATGTTGGGGTGGGATGTGAGATGCACCAGGGCAGGGACCTCTTGTCAGGGCCTGATGGAGGGGTTAGGCTTGGGCCAGGGCTGTGTGGGTAGAGGGGAATTGGTGTGGAGGCTGGCCATGTGCTCTGGAGGAGGAGCTGACAGTCACTGGGGCACAAGGAACTGGGAGCCTGGGAGGCCTCCGTGTTACTGAACCAAACTTGAGTCCACACGCCTGAGTGCAGTAAAGCCAGTCTCCTGACACAAGTTGGGGTGAAGGAAAGTGCAGCATTAATTGTAAAGGCACCAATACGTGGAGGACAGGTGGCTAATGCCCTAAACCCTGAACTCTCCCAAAGGTTTCAGCAAAGCAGTTGTACAGGCCACATGAGGGAGGTGATCACAGAGTATGTGATCCGCTGGTGCACAGTTCTCTGGTTGGTCAGGTAACAGGCGGCTAAAGTCACAAATTCTCAGGCACTGGAAGCTCTGGGGACTACATGTTCGTGCTCATCAAGTAGTTAACTTCTTCTATCTGGTGGGGGTTTTAGCATCTCAGGGAGTGTGCATCAGGTACTGTTACCTCTGTACTTCAGAGAGGAGCTACAGCAGAGGATATGGGATGGGGTCTGCCCTGGGAAGGCTCCACTGGCTCCTGCTCAGTTACACCAGGTGTCTGGGCTCAGCAGCCGGGGAATGTGGGGCTGCCTCCTGAGTGTGGGGTGTAACAGGATCACAGTCCTCTGAGGGGCCTGTTAGCCCCCAAGGTGAGATGGGGAGGCAGTGGATGGACAGGTGCATCTGGCCTGGGGGAGGGATCCAGGCTGGAAATGTCACTGGAATCATCGCAGGGAGGAAGAGGAAAGGCCAGGAGGGGGCAGGTGGGTTATAACACTGATGTGCAGGTGATGGAGATCCTGATGGAAGCAACTCAGAGCCAGAAAGAGTGGCAGTCAGGGGCTTAACTTCATTCCTTTGTGTTTTGCTTATCTGTAACTTCCCACTCCTACAGTGAGGAGACTGGCCCCCACCATCTGCTATTTGTCAGTTCATTTCTCCTCTTCAGATTGCATGTACAGTGGCCTCAGAAATGCTAGCTACCACACTCTGGAAAGAACTCCATAAAATGAAGCCCACTGTTCATGTGCAGGCCATTTTGCTTTTTGTGTATAGATTGCATTCATTTCCAAAGTCAGCACATTTTGCCCCATCTCCTACAGTGAGATGTTTTTCTGAGCATTTCTAATTCAGTTAGGTTCTGTTGTATTGTGTATTCCATCCTGTGACACGCCTACACTCTAACTAAACTTGAATAGATGATGACTAATTCCTTGGGCTATACAAATCGATGAGGATAGATAAATGCATAGTAATAGGTGTCCATCCTAAAGCATCACAGGGAGTACTTCAACCCCCTTCAGCAGATGATCTTCTTATCATCTAAATAGCTTAGCTTTTCCTAGAATGTCATAAATGGGGTCATACTGTGTGCTGTCTCTTCAGACTGGATTCTTTCACTAAGCAATATGCATGTGAGATTTAACCATGTCTTTCAAGGGTTGGTGATTCATTCCTTTCTACTGCTGAGTAATACTCCACTGCATGTGTATGGGAGGAAANCATAAATGGGGTCATACTGTGTGCTGTCTCTTCAGACTGGATTCTTTCACTAAGCAATATGCATGTGAGATTTAACCATGTCTTTCAAGGGTTGGTGATTCATTCCTTTCTACTGCTGAGTAATACTCCACTGCATGTGTATGGGAGGAAAAACAATTTTCATTCTGCTCTTCCATAATAAAAGGGCTTCCCTGATAGTTCAGTTGGTAAAGAATCTGCCTGCAATGCAGGAGACTATGCTTGATTCCTGGCTCGAGAAGATCCACTGGAGAAGGGATAGGCTACCCACTCCAGGATTCTTGGGCTTCCCTTGTGGCTTAGCTGGTAAAGAATCCGCCTGCAATGTGGGAGCCCTGGGTTCAATCCCTGGACTTGGAAGATCCCGTGGAGAAAGGAAAGGCTACCCACTCCAGTATTCTGGCCTGGAGAATTCCATGGACTGTTTATTCCATGGATCACAAAGAATCGGACACGACTGAGCAGCTTTCATTTTCCATAATAAAAGACAAATTACCGGGAGAAAAAACAGAAGCATACCTTTTCTATGCTTCCCTGGTGTCTTTAGTTCAGTTCAGTCGCTCAGTCGTGTCCAACTCTTTGAGACCCCATGAATTGCAGCACGCCAGGCCTCCNCTTTTCTTATTTCTCCTCTACTTTAATACAAAACAACAACATAAAAATACAAACCAGCTACAACAGCACAAATATTATTGCCATGAATTCAGAATGTCAGGAAATTTTCAGTAGGCCCAGTCATGACAAAATGATGCAAAACTACATCACTGTTTTTGGAAAAAACTCCCTAAAGCAATTCAAAGATTTCTGTCCTGAAACACAAGGAGAGCAATACACATCAATTCCTAGAAAATAATTGGTGAATGAGTGTCAGGATTTTCATAGGAACTGCTAAGAGTCCAATCTTGACCTCATAGCCAGAGAATCAGATAGGCCCATGAGCAAATCATCATTTTTCTGTTTCTTAGCTGGACAGTGTCAGGATTTATTACCCCAAAGTTTGACTGCTTGCAGGAACCAGAGACACTTTCTGTGGAATGTAATTTAGTAAGATGTCTGTCTAAGCTTTCCTCAACCATTCTTTAGGTCAGATTGTGCTAGATCAGATCCCAGATGTCCTTACAGGTTACTCTAGTCAATGTATTGGGCATTCTGTTGTTATCCCTCAGCTCACCTCTAATTTTGAAGTGCTCACCTCGAATTTTGAAGTGAAGTGAAGTGAAGTCAGTCGTGTCCGACTCTTTGCGACCCCATGGACTGTAGCCTATCAGGCTCCTCTATCCATGGGATTTTCCAGGCAAGAGTGCTGGAGTGGATTGCCATTTCCTTCTGCAGGGGATCTTCCTAACCCAGGAATCGAACCCGGGTCTCCCACATTGTAGGCAGACGCTTTACTGTGTGAGCCACCAGGGAAGCTCAGTTCTGTATTAGCCTAGACTCCAGCCTCTGTAGTGCTCTTCCACATTCTGGCCCAGGGTCTTTTCTAGTGCTGGGAGAGCTCAACAAATCTACTTTGGATTTAGGGGAACTTGCATGGCAACTTATTTCCCTGTGGGGGTAACTCTTAACTAAAGGAGGAACAGAGCTGGAAAAGAAATATTCCAGCCTCTACCAGATGTATATCTTTGGAGGCACTGTCTATATATCTCTGAGATCCTGATGACATTGCACTGCTGGTGCACTCTTTGACATAGCTTTACTATTGCTAATTCTTCTCCCTGATTCACTCATCACTGCTTCACTCCTGCCTTCTGAGGTCCCCTTCCCAATTACTATCTGCACCAAGTCCTTGTACCAGACCCTTCTTTGGAAGGAGCCCAAAATGAGACAGGTAGTCAGATGACTTTTTGTTTTAATTAGGCAGTTCAAAGCATCTTCTTTTCTACTGTTTATACTACCTTCAATGAGTTATTGCTCATTTATAGCCTGGTTCCCAAAGCTAGATAGAAAGCCCTTTACTCATATCAATAGATTGTAACCTTTGGAGGGGGAGATATTGTTTATTCATTTGTGGTCTCCCATGTCTAGCACTGCCCTGACACATGTAAGTAAGTACTCAGTGTTCGTTAGATGTGATGCATAAACAATGATTTTTATTTTCGTATTAAGAAATACTCTATTTCAATAAAGTGAGATGTGTCCCTTGCAGCATAGTTTTCTAAATGTTCTCATCTTTTCTCCAGTGATTATTGATCAGCCTCCTAGGAAACCCCTTTCCACACTAATGTCTTCCAGAAAAATATCAGCTAAATCATCAAAGCAAAATGAGGTTCTGAGACAGTGATTATAATGGCTGATACTGTTTGTGTTCTGAATAGTTTATGGTTTTATAAGGGGTGTAGTTTGCCAAACTTTGTAGGATACTTATTGATCCTCTCTGGGAGACCAAGGGGCAGTCATATCTGTCCAGGGCTAGTCATATCTTTCCCAGCAGAGCCTCCCTCAAGGCTCCAAATCCCTCCCGGTTTATCCCAGCAAGCACACGAAACAAATATTACCCTTTTTTATGTGTACCATAACATGAAAAAGTTCGGGAAGTGCTAGTGTTATGGACTGAATGTTAGTACCCCCCTCCAAATTCATATGTAGAAGCCATAACTTCCAATGTGGTGGTAATAGCCCCCTACTTGCAACTTTATTCAAACCATCACGTTAAATACCCTTATAGCCTAATAAGGCAGTCTAGCATAGTAGTTAAATTCTATGAGCTATAGAAAAAGTTTTACTATACAGCCACTTACCAGCTTAGTGACTTCATGGGAAAGTTTATTATCTTCTCTATGGCTCAGTTTCCATCCTGAAAAGTGATAACAGTACTGCTAAAAATATTGTGCTGTTCAGTCCTAAGTTGTGTCCGACTTTGCCACCCCATGGACTGCAGCACACCAGGCTTCCCTGTTCTTCACCATCTCCAGGAGTTTGCTCAAACTCATGTCCATTGAGTCAATGATGTCATCCAACCATCTCATCCTCTGTTGCCCTCTTCTTCCCTTGCCCTCAATCTTTCCCAGCCTCAGGGTCTTTTCCAATGATTTGGCTCTTTGCATCAGGTGGCCAAAGTATTGGAGCTTCAGCATCTGTCCTTCCAGTGAATATCCAGAGTTGATTTCCTTTAGGATTGACTGATTTGATCTCCTTGCAGTCCAAGAGTCTTCTCTAGCACCACAGTTTGAAAACATCAATTCTTTGGTGCTCAGCCTTCTTTATGGTCCAACTCTCACATCTGTACATGACTACTGGAAAAACCATAGCTTTGACTATACAGGACTTTATCAGCAAAGTAATGTCTCTGCTTATCAATATGCTGTCTAGGTTTGTCACAGCTTTTCTCCCAAGGAACAAGCATCTTTTAATTTCATGGCTGCAGTAAAAAAAATCCACAATCCACAAAATCCACAGTGATTTTGGAACCCCAAAAAATAAAATCTGTCACTGTTTCCACTTTTCCCCCATTTTTTTGCCATGAAGTGATGGGACCAGATGTCATAATCTTATCTTAGTAATAATAATGTTAGTATTAATCACCTCCAAAAAACGCTGTAAGGATTAAATGAGTTAATACATCCAGAATGTATCTCTTCCATCTCCTGCAAGAAAGATTCAATAAATATTCCCTATTAATCTATCTTTTGATCTTTACATTAAGATCCCACTGTTCCATGAATGCTTCTATTAAAATATATACCTACATTGATTTCAACTTCTTTGATTTAGAAGTCGATCCTAATAAATAACATAAATGGAAAAGTCTAAGGTTTCTATGCTTTTTAATTCTGGCTCTTCGGCCTCCTAATATTATGGCCTCTGGGAATTTGATTAAAATTTTCATACTCAGTTGTATTTTTACTTAAAGTGTGTAAACTTTAGCCATTTTAGTGTTTTTAAGAGGATTTAATGAGATAATCTGTTTGAATTCTATAGTCTTGTCTGGACAATAAATAGTTTTGTAACCATTAGCCTTTTCTCTCTTGTGGTGCTATGAAATTGTTTTGTTTGTTTTAATATCTATATATGTCTCTTAGGGTCTCTGGGCAGGTAATTCATACACTTCTGCCAGTACCACAGTACGCATTAGTTTAAGCCAGTCAATAAATATCTACAGGCTGTGTGGAGGCAGTGATGTTAAACAGTGAACTGGTGCAATTCTCCATTTATCACAAGTTTTCCTGCCTCTAAGACAGTATGTACTCTTCAGATGGCCCACTGTTGGATTCAGTAATAGTAATTATAATGGATTTTTTTCTTAGCCTGTTGATTTGTAGAAGAGTTTTATTCAAATGAACAAAAACTTTTTTTTTCTTTTTACCAAAGCAGCCTTTAAGTGAAGTGAAGTCACTCAGTCGTGTCCGGCTCTTTGTAACCCCATGGACTTCCAGGTTCCTCCATCCATGGGATTTTCCAGGCAAGAGTACTGGAGTGGGTTGCCATTTCCTTCTCCAGGGGATCTTCCTGACCCAGGGATTGAACCCAGATGTCCTGCATTGTAGGCAGACGCTTTATGGTCTGAGCCACCAGGAAAGATTAAGCAGCCTTTATTTTCTACTAAATATGAGCACACGGAATTGTTGATTGAATGAAAAAGTGAGAATAAATGATTGAATGAATGACCATCTCATTCACCATTCAGTTACTGAGCATTCATAACCATTCAGTTGGTTATGGCAGTACATTGTTTGGACACCATTACTTGGCCAACAGTATGATACACTTTGCTTCTTTTCTGGTGTTTTATTTATTTATTTATTTTTTTTTGTAACCTTAGATAAAAGATTCAAGACCACTACTCTCAGGCTATTTACCAAATAGATTCTGTCAACAGAAGGAGGGAGACTCAGAAACAGATAGCTTCAATATAAAGCAGAATGAAAAGGTGCTAGTGTAGAAGGAGTAAAAAAAGTAATGAAGGAGGCTAGGGAAAAAAATAAAGTGGTTGATCTAAGATGAGTGAGAGGTAAAACTCTGGAAAGAAAATGATCTTTAAGTAGATGTTGGAAAATGAATGACGTTTTTCACCTGATAGAAAAAAAGAACAAGGCAGTCGAATTTGATGGAACATCAGGAGAACTAAGGTCCGGAGCCATGACAGAATCTGATGTGTTCAGAAACAGTGAGGAGACTGGTATAGCAAGACTTTTAGGGCTTTAAGGAATTTAGTGGGAGACAAGACTGTTCAGTTTTCAGGAGTTGATCATAGATGTCTCAGAATGGAGTTCAATTGGTTAATTAATGGGAACCATTAAAGATGACCATGAAAAATATAAAGAATAGTGATATCAAATCTATGTTTTTTGGAAATCATATAGTATTTAATCCATACCGGGCTTTATAGGCACTGCAATCTGGATTAGTTAGAGAATTACACAGTTTCACCCAAAATATCATACCTTTGTGTAGTGGACATTTTAGCTAGTGAAAGTGATCAAATATGAACTCAACACCAAAGTTATCTTTCTAAAACAAAAGGTCGATTCTGTCATTCTTCGTCTTGAAAATGTTTCCTTTTACATACAAAATAAAATATAAAATTTGTTATATGTCATTACAAAGTCCTTTATCAGCCATCAACCATTTGGTTTCTCATCTCTGAGATTATGAGTGTTGGTGGGAAGTGGGTTTTTATAAAGTCATAGTATGTGCCCTCAATATGTAATAGGACCTCACCTCATGACAGCTACGATTATAATCACTTTATTATCTCATCTCTGTTCTCTCTCACCAGCATTATCTATATACCTCATACTATTTTTCAGATCAATTGGATTACTCTTTGTAGTTTCATTGTCCATTAAATGCCTAGTATATACACAATAACTGTAGCTTTAATTAATGAATGAATTTAACATCCTAAGGTCATTCTCATGTGTATGCACTCTAGATAAATAGAGAATGTTCTTCTTTGTTATTATATTTTAAATAATTCTGCCTAGTTGAATCATTTAATGACAGAAGTTTAGGGACTTTCTTTTATTATAAACTCAATATAACTTAAAGTCATACATAAGAAATAATGATTCTACAAAGTATACCTGAAACCTATTGACTTTTGAATTATCCACTTAAATCCTTAAATAGATTTATGTTTAATTCACAGATAAATGAAATACTTTCTGAACAGAGGTGAACAAAACATTCACAAAGTTTGTTAACATCAATAATCATGGTCTCCCATTGCCCTTAAACATTTTCTCTTCCTAAGATAGTAGTCTTGGTTTTATGTGAGTTCTATGGGTGCATTTTCAACTCTTTCTTTTTTTAAAGAATTGAAACATAGTTTTCAGAGTGATGCTGATATTAGTTGATGATGCCAGGGCACCAACGACATGTGTATTTTAAAAATTGAATATGCTCTTGTTTTCCTCTTTGTTGACTTTAAAGGAAATCCAAACATGTGAAGAAAAAAATCAAATTTTGCCAATTTGAAAAGAACAAAAACAGCTAAAACCTTCTTTTAAAATTTCGAAGCTTTTATGAGAATATTACAGACAAAACATTGTACATGAAAGAATTTTTTAAAATCAGGTTGCTTTGCCTTTATTTAGTCACTTCAAAAGTGTTTGTCAGATATGAAAAAGAAATATCCTCAAAATGAAGAGTAAATATAATTAAAATGGTTCCTTGCCTTGACATATAAGCTTCTTATTGGTGAAAATCTATATGAATTTAATACTATGAAACTTGGGTTTAAAAGGAAAAATAAGAAAGAGTGGGCAGGGAGGGAAAGGGAGAGAGGAAGAAGTTTGATTTTTATAAGAATTGACATAGAAAATAATAGTAAGTGAAATTATATTAAATTCTTAATTACATTTGATGAGAAAATTTTAGATCCATAGTATTTTTTTTATTGCCAGTATGTGGCATGTACCTAGCAAACAGTAATCTCTTTTCAATAGTTAACTAATGAATGAATGATATTAGCTGGGCCACATTAGTTTGCTTTAAGCACGGTTTTCTGGTACAGAAATAATTAAGATAATAGTCAGTTCATAATCAGGAACAAATATTTATTGAATACCTACCTTACATTCATTCTTTACCAGATTGTATAGGGTTATGGTTAAAGATTCACATTTTTAAATGCTTAGCTGCATGACCTGAGGGCCTCGGTTTCCTCTTGTGTAAAATGGAGATTTTAAATGTCCTTAGTTCAGAGGTTTGGGGAGAATTAAATGAGATATTGCCATAATGCACTTGGCAGAGTTCCAGGTAGATAGTAAGTGCTCACTTAATTTTGGATATTGGCCTAAATACTTTATTATTTATAATATTATAAATACATATATTTCCTGACAGAATTGTTAATGAAATTTAAGGAGTTGTGTGTATGTGTGTACTTGGTTGCTCAGTTCTGTCCAACTCTTTGCAACGCTACAGATTATAGCTCACCAGGCTCCTCTGTCCATGGGATAATCCAGGCAAGATACTGGAGTGGGTTGCCATTTCCTCCTCCAGGGGATCCTCCTGACCCAGGGATCAAACCTGTGACTCCTGTGTCTCTTGCATTAGCAGGCAGATTCTTTACCACTGCGCCACCTATATTATTACAGTGATGCCCAAGACAACTAAGATTTCAGCCACATATATTAAACAGTTGGAAAGCCCAACACAAAACAATGAGAATTCATAGTGATAATTTCTGTGAAAAGAAATGCAATCTAATTGGGGAAAGGGATTATATATATATTAAGAGATTAAGCTCAGTAATAATGAAGTTAACATTTATTATTCATTGACCTTCCATTGAGCTTTAAATGTGTGTTATCCCATTTAACCTTCACAACAACGAATGAAATTGGTATTATTATTACCATTTTACATAGGAGGAAGTCAAGACAGATATTGGTAGAGTTAAACACTGCTGATATATAGGCTAAATCTCTTATATACGCCTCCAGATACTGAGCTTTTAACCATGAGTGTTATTCACAACAGGCTATGTGTCAACACATACATAAGTGTTCAGCAGGGGAGGTAAACACTGAGTACTGGCCACTTGGGGAAGAGCTCCTGGAAAAGAAGGAACACTCAGCCCTGTGGGGTCAAATGCTCATTATGTGGCAGACTCTGGCTCCCTCCATTTGAATCCTGACTCCTCTACTTACTGTCTGTGCAATCTTGCATAAATTTTCATCTCTCTGTGCATATATTTTCTCATCCAAAAAATGGTAATAATAATACTATTACCTGGTAGAGTTGTTGTGAAGATTTAATGAGTCAGTTCCTATGATGGTAGTGGTGCCTAGGGCATCTAAGGTGTTAGTTGCCCAGTCGTGTCTGACTCTTTGTGACCCTATGGATTATGCACCACTGGGCTCTTCTGTCCCTGAGTTTTACCATGCAAGAATACTGGAGTAGGTAGCCATTTCGTTCTTCAGGGGATCTTCCTGACCCAGGATCTCCTGCCCTGCAGGCAGACTCTTTACCATCTGAGCCACCTAAGAGTTCAATAAATGTTGGTGTTAATATCACTGTCATTACTGTTGCTGCTGCTGTTATTGGTGACAGCAGTACATTGAAATGTTTTCCTTCATAATTGGCTAGCATTTAAAACTAAAGAGAGGCTAACATTTCAAAGGTGTAGATCACGAGAAGACTGAAAGTATGTTTTTTCTACTTTTGCCCAAGAACTATCCTTCAGTCTAACATGATGGGAAAAGAAAACATATTGTACAGAGGATTCCATTATATATTTAAGTGAAAGAAATTCAGTAAGAGAGTATGTTTGCTAGCCTCATGTGCTTTATTCTTTGCTTTGTGCCTATCCATTGAATATTTAGTTAGCCTTCTTAAGAAAACAATAATGTCAAGTGAAAAATTAGTGTGATTTTATTTCTTCTGGACAAAGATAATTTTTCAAAAATATGAACACAGAGGCTTTAAAACAGAATCTTGAGACTGTTAGGCCAAAGCTCACACTGTCAAGTTTAGTCCATCTCATTAAAAGAATAGTATAGTGTGCTTAGTGGCTAAGTGTGTAGAAAAAAAAAAAGTACAGTAAACTTATTCATGAGAAGAATATGATAATATTCATTGACAGGGGAACTACAAGGAGCAATTATCCCAAGCTGTGTCTTTCAGACAATGCTGTCAGCTTCTCCACTTTGATGAGTACAGCTGAGCTTGTGATGCAAGGGCAAGAAATGCCAATGTGACTAGAAGATCAGGGCACTGGCCACCATATTAGCTATACTGGAGGAAAGGACATCTGTCAAGAAAAGATGGATTTTTAAAATGTTTGTAATAGAAATGATTATTGGCAGCACTTAACTGGATTTGGTCTCTGCTGGTGACCCCAGTTGATTCATTTTTTTTGTATACCCATTTTCTTCTCCCCTTTTTAGAGGTCCTTTAAAGTGAGAAATCTATACTAGAACACCGTATTTTTGATGTATGTGCGGATGTGTGCACATGTGTGTTTATGTATTTATGTGCTTAAACACATCACATTTGGAATATTTTGTAATCTTAGAGATTAGGTATCACATGATTTCTTGTAAATCAGAATAAATGTAAATGTGTATCTCACATTAACTCGGAGAAGGCAATGGCATCCCACTCCAGTACTCTTGCCTGGCAAATCCCATGGACAGAGGAGCCTGGTAGGCTGCAGTCTATGGGATCGCTAGGAGTTGGACATGACTGAGCGACTTCACTTTCACTTTCCACTTTTATGCACTGGAGAAGGAAATGGCAACCCGCTCCAGGGTTCTTGCCTGGAGAATCCCAGGGACAGCTGCCATCTATGGGGTCACACAGAGTCGGACACAACTGAAGCGACTTAGCAGCAGGAGCAGCAGCATTAACTACTTCCAGGCAAGAGTACTGGAGTGGGTTGCCATTTCCTTCTCCAGGGGATCTTCCCAACCCAGGGATTGAACCTAGGTCTCCCACATTATAGGCAGATGCTTTACTGTCTGAGCCACCAGGGAAGTATTAACTTCTTCAGGCTAAGAAAATTCATCATAAACTCCGTTGTTGTTGGTTTTTTATTTTCTGCCTTTCTCCCTATAGAGAGAGTAAAGCTTAATTTTAGTACTTATAAGATAATTGGAAATTATACTGATTAACTTTATTTTCTGGTATTCATTCACCTTAGTCTACACCTGTTTTTACACATTCAGTATTGAATAATTTGAAAGCGTAAATCTTTGAGGCTGGAATTAATAATGAAAAATAGAACAGGGTACCACATGCTCAATTCCTCTCCTAGCTTTCTTTCTTCCCTTTCTCCTTTCAATACTCAACTCAAACTTTGTCATGTGAAGTACAGTACCGCCTTACATACACATCGAAACTGCTGTGTATGTGTGAGCTATAAAACAACTAGAATTAAAACTTGTCCAAGGCCCCAAAGCCTATTCTTCACAAAAGAACCTTTCTTGCCCGATTTAGAAAGTGTTTTTGAACGATGCATAACTAAGTAGAGTAACTAAACAATTGCTTTTGAGCATCTGAAGCTTGCCCGTTAAGATTTCTATAGCTCTTTCTTTTGCTTTTTGTGGTTTAAGAAGTGATTCATGTTCAGTATATGAAAGTTCTGGGTTTAGCCCTTTGAGATTTTAGTGGAAAAATCTGCATGAAATGAATCAAATAAATACAACGAATAATGTAAGAACTGAGGACAGTTGAACTTATGTAAGTTTATGTACTGAAATATTTTCTTACTGGGAAGAAAAGTTATCTCCAATAGGTTTTAGTTTCCTAGGAAGGAAACTAAATCCCTAGTGTTCCTGGGAAGATACATGGGAATCAAATTGTTTGTAAATAACTGATTTAAATATTACCTGGAATTTCATAGAATAACATCAATATCTTTCAGAGAGGAAAACTATTAGCTACCAATAGGAGTGAATTGTGAACATATTCCAACTGAACAACAGCACAGTCAAGGGCCTAAAAAAGTGAAAGTGAAAGTCGCTCAGTCGTGTCTGACTCTTTGTGACCCTTTTGACTATACAGTCCATGGAATTCTCCAGGCCAGAATACTGGAGTGGGTAGCTGTCCCCTTCTCCAGGGCATCTTCCCAGCCCAGGGATCGAAGCCAGGTCTCCTTTATTGCAGGTGAAGTCTTTACCAGCTGAGCCATCAGGTAAGTCCAATCAAATGCCTTAATAATGCTAAATTTCAGATGTTGCACTGGTAAGATATTTTCTGTACAAATATAAGACCAAAGTGTGTAAAATCTCAGGATTTTTTGTTTTTTAATCTCAAGATTTTATACGCTGAGTTAGAATTACAATGCAGCTGTCATTTTTACATTTCCTGGCTTTCATGAGCCATTACTAGTGATCCTCTGTCATTTAAATCAGTGGAGAACATGGATTTATCTTAATTTTCACCCTTTGTTTCCCCTTTTTGTGATAACAGTTATGAGATATGATGATGTACAATGTTCCTGCTTATAATGGTTTCAGCCTTGTCCCTTGGCAGCCTAAATCTTCTGGCTAATTCACTGATCAGTTAAATAGTTGAGGTTATTATTATTATAATTATTATTTTACATTTATATAGCACTTTCCTCCAAGGGGCTCAAGGCATTTTACACACAGTAAATTACCAAATAGGAATTAATCCTTATATCACCCTGTGGGGTAGGTATAGTCACATAAATGAAATTCTGCAGAAGTCCCATCTGTGTCACAGCCCTCAGCTCTACTCCCCCCACTAACCCCCAGTGAACCTACCTGTGTAACTGAAGATAAAGCGGAATGCTATTGGCATGGCAGGAATGGCTTGAAGCAAGATCTTTGGGAAAATGGTCCTGTGTCCTTGCTTTCATTCTTTGAGCTACCCTAGAAAATATCACTAAATGAGAACAACTAAGCACACACATCTTGATTTGCAGTTAACAGATAAATTTCTTCCATGTGATAATTAGATTCTGATCCTTTGGTCTAAAAACCTTAGCATGTACAAAAGTCACCTGGGAAGAGGGCTTTGAATGCAGATTCCAAGGCTTTCTAACTTGCAGAGAATCAGGAAATTTGTATTTTCACCTCAGGTGATTTTTGAGATGGGTGATGCTTACCTATGAAAAGCTTGAACTGATTAAAGAAGAATTGCTAGTTCCCATTCTACAGATCAGAAAATGATGGCTCAGGAAGGCAAGGTGTCACAGTGTTTGGCAGAACTAGAAAGCAAGATTTCAAATTTCAAAACTTTCCATTATATTAGAGTGCTTCCCAGAAAGGGAAAGCAAAGAGAGAAACAGGTAAAACAGCATATAAATGTAAAGGAAACAAGAGAATAGTTTGAAGTGCATATGAAACATTTTGCACTGTTATTAACTGGTGTCTGCTGGGTCCTTTGGAACTTGGAGTTGATTTGCGATGCCTGGATGGAGAAGCCCAGCATGCACAGGGCAGGGCTAGACCAAAGCCTGTTCCTTGATCTCAGAGCAACCTTGTCTCCTCTCGTCAACAAGACCCTCAACTAACTCTAATCCGGTGGCTGCCTAATGGATTGTAATGTTTAATTTTTCACCCTACCCACAAAAAGACCTCTACTTAAATAGGTGCTGCCACCAAAATAAAAAGTAGTCTTTGCCGGGAAGCCAAGAGAAGCTCTTTTAATAAGCTTCCTGTTTACGTGAGTTAGCCCTTTATAGGATGGGATGGGCTTTACATTTTTTATTTGAAGCATTCTTAACTCCATTTCTAAGAGTGAAAGAAAAAATATAACAGGAAATAGTCATGAACAATTTAACTATTATTTTTCAATTTAATATTTCATTTGGATAATTTCATTCGTTTTTTGAGTTATCTTTTATTCAGTTTTCTTTGACAAGCAGGAACAGGGCATTATAGGAAAAGCTGTAGACAGACATAGTGCATCCAAAGTTTTTATTTTCTTCTGAACTCCTTACTCAGAAGTNATTCGTTTTTTGAGTTATCTTTTATTCAGTTTTCTTTGACAAGCAGGAACAGGGCATTATAGGAAAAGCTGTAGACAGACATAGTGCATCCAAAGTTTTTATTTTCTTCTGAACTCCTTACTCAGAAGTGTCAGAATTCCATGGTGGCCTTTAGAGGTGCTTGTGGGATTTATTTGGGGTTTTCAGAAACCAAAAAAACAGACATGTGGTGTTATTTGTGGTAAAAATTCCCACACTCTGCGCAAACTCACCATGCTTTTCAGTAGGTGCCACTGTAAATTGTATTGAGAGAGTTTCCACGTCCTTCCTTTTCTCAAATGCATGTATCCCTTAGCTGTATATAATAAGTATTACTGTTTACTTAAAAACATTTTCTGTCTCTCTTTTTACTCTTAGAAATTATCTTATGTCTCTGAGTTTTTCATCTTTTACTGAAACACTATGATCATTCCCAATCACTGCACAGACAGATTTTATTTAAAAGAGTCTAGAGACCTTGTAACAGTAAGATGGCATCTAGCCCTTGCCTGGAGGGCAGGGAGTTGAGGTGGAAGATGACAACAAATAGGAGAATACATTTGGAAATGTCATTTGTATATGCTTGTAAAAGTATATCTTGTATCACTCTTTGAATTGGCCTTTCAGGGTAGTCAGGTTTGACTCCTTCAAGATTGTTTTATACCCAAGGTGGATCAAGATTTTGCCAGAAATTTAAGCTATTTTGGCGATACTCTTTAAGGAAAAGAATATAGAAGTATGATTAAAAATTATGTACAGGGTCTTTGCGGGGGAAGGGGGGGACTGTGCAAGTGAGGGACCCTGAAGTTTAAGTTCCATTAAATTCATAGTAAATCCACCTCTGCATATCCCCATTTGGAGACTTCCAGAAGCATCCTTAATAAATATTACTGTTTCATATAATAACAAGATTATTTGAGAATAATGTCTAGTCTTCAGGGTGAAAATGTTAATAAAGCATTGTAAAAATAGTGAAAGCTTAACTACAAACTATCTGACTAACTGGTTACCTGTATAGTGTACATCTCCATTTATTCAGGCTGACCCAAACTTAATGTAGGTCAATAAATACCATTAGAGCAGACCTCCCTGCATGTAGCCTGATATTTCAAGCAGTACTTGAGACAATAAACTACAGGGCAGAAAAAAAATGTCATCAGTTCCTTGAAGTTCTTTGTAATGGGATTATAGCTGTATTACAAAACTAATATCAAAAACTAGAGTAGCTTGCATTTGACCCACTATCTCTTTCCTCTAGTTGGAAAAGATGTAAAATACACGACTTTCCCATAGCATTTTGCTTCTACCACACCTTGTTACCTGTACTGCTTCTTTTTGTTATTTAGCTATTTAAAGTGGAATTCTTTTTTTTCTCTAGAATAAGATTGTAAGTATCTTGAAAGCAGATATCGGATTTTTTTTTTCCTAAATCTTTCACAGTGCCAGAGTTTTGTAGTTTCCTTTCAAATTTTGTTACCCATATTTAAATTTCTGCCTTTGCCTTGTTCTGTTAAAGAAACAATTTTAGTGGTGGTCTCTTGGTTCAGTTCAGTTCAGTTCAGTCGCTCAGTCGTGTCCAACTCTTCGCGACCCCATGAATCGCAGCACGCCAGGCCTCCCTGTCCATCACCAACTCCCGGAGTTCACTCACACTCGCGTCCATCAAGTCAGTGATGCCATCCAGTCATATCATCCTCGGTCGTCCCCTTTTCCTCCTGCTCCCAATCCTTCCCAGCATCAAAGTCTTTTCCAATGAGTCAACTCTTCGCATGAGGTGGCCAAAGTGCTGGAGTTTCAGCTTTAGCATCATTCCTTCCAAAGAAATCCCAGGGCTAATCTCCTTCAGAATGGACTGGTTGGATCTCCTTGCAGTCCAAGGGACTCTCAAGAGTCTTCTCCAACACCACAGTTCAAAAGCATCACTTAACAATTTTGAATTAAACTACTATAAAAACCTAAAACCACCTCTACCCTCCCCTCCACTAAACTTCTGACCTTAGAATTTCCCCTTAAGGGAGAAAGAGCAAATGTTTTGGAGCTAAATCTAGAAGTTAAAATGAGAAAGGGGAGAAGAAAAGATATCGGCAGCTCAGAAATCAGTGATCTTCCTTCCATTCTCTTTGTGGCTAAGCCAGTTATTTCACCTTGGATTTCATCATCAATAAGTACCTGCCTAGGAAGCAACTAATTGGGGTTCCAAGTGGAAATAAATAAAAGTCAATTTTTCTGAGACCCTCAGTTCATTTTAACTCCTGGTACCATGAACCAAAATAAAATTCAAAAGCATGAGGATAATTCTGGAGGTTAGTAATTTTGTGCAACATCACACACTGGTATTGTCCAAATGCTCACCTGAATGTCAATTTCAGCCATCCTTTTTCATTGGAAAAATATACCTGTTTTCTTTAACAATGAAACCTTTTTTAAAATTCCATATTTGAATTTTAGCCATGTTAAAAATAACTTTCACATATTTTATCTTCTTCATTTTCAAATTTCATTTATGTTGGTCTTCCTTTCATATGGAGTCAATATTCTATAACAGCGGTGTGGTTCTGAAGTAATGTTTGCAGAATAGTTGTGGCTTAATTTAAAAATAAATTTCACACCTACCTTAGAGCTTGTGTTGTGCTCTCTTAGCTGAAAGTTACTCTGATACAGAAATGGTTCTTAAATTCTTAGTTTTAGCTTTATTTGCCATCAGAGAGAAATACTGTTAGAAGTGTAGTTTGTGATTTGCATGAATGAATGCTTGCAATACATTTGAAAAATACAATCAGTAGGGGAAAAAAATCTGATGTAGAAAAATGACTTCTCATTCTTCATACCTCATTTGGGCTATCTTTAAAATATATATATATATATTTACTGCTTTTTATTAACTGTTTCAAAATATCTGTGTCAGGATAAATTTGCATAGTCCATAACTTCATATTATTAGACCTCCTGGGGTTAAAGAAAAAAAATTAGCCTGATTTACTCAGTAATGTAAAATTATGTTTTTATAATTTTTGGCATAAGTAGCTACCAAACAATTATTTGCTTTACCAGTTCTTTCCTTAGCACTGTATCCATATCTGCCAGTTATACATTCAAAGTGGTATTCCTTCTAAGTGTATCCTTCAACTATCAGACTACTCCATCAACTGAGTATCTTAAATGTTGACGTGGCTGATAGTTCAAGGCTAGTGTCTTTGTGATATCAAATCAAGACGGGGTTTCTCAGCACAGTGCTATTGACAGTTTGGACCAGAAAGTTCTTTGATGGGGGCAGATTGGTACTATCTTCTGCACCATAAGATGTTTAGCAGTTTTCCTGGCCTCTACCCACAAGATGCCAGTGGTACCCTTCAGTTGATCATCAAAATTGTCTTCCAACATTGCCTATTGTCCCCTAGGGATTTAGGGAAGGATGGGACAAAATTGTCCCCCTGTTAACCACTAGAATAGTAGTACACATACAGCCACTATACATACAAGCAGAACCACTGTTGTTGTTATTCGTTTGTATGGTTGTTGTTGTTGCTGTTAATGAAATACTGAAAAATATGATCCAAAGAAACTCGGTAACTCTCATCTGCAAATTTCTTCCATAGAACATGATAGGTTCTATTTTAAATGTTGAATTAATAGGCAGGACACAACGTTTCCTTTAATGACTTATGTGTTAGAGAAAGGGTTCTAAGATTCTGCATAGATGTATATTTTATACCTTTAATTTATTTATTGGTCTTTTTATTACAGTGATCTTTCTGAGAGGCAGACCAAGCTAGCACACTGCTATTGACTTAACTAAATTCCCCTTTCAACATTTGCCTGCTTCAAAGAGTTTAATAGTTGATATTTCACCCTTACTGCACACAGCTGAAGAGAGATCTTTAGTGAAAACTAAAACTAACAGGTAAATCCATCTTGGCTTTGAGGCAGAAAGATGGCAATTATACAAGCAGCTGTTTGCCCCTCTGATCTAAGACTTGGAAGTGAATTTACCAAACAAAAACACCAAAGCTTAGTCAATCTGATTTCAAACACCTCCAAAGACTCAGAAAAGCAACTTCACACTGGCTATATGGTAATCTTTAATCCTCCTAGTAACCATAGGAGGTAGGTACGGTTATCATGGCATTCTCAATAGGGCAGGAAACTGAAATATTAAGAATTTTAGTAGCTTGGTCAAAGTCACACAGCCAGTAAGGGATGGAGGCAGGTTCTGGGTTAGTCAGGACTCCAGAGTTCATGATCTTCTAATGTCCCTTAAAATATGTTAAAGGGAAACGGATGGGCTAGATTTCAACCATCTATGAACATGGCATTTATCCAAAAGAGTAGATGAAGAAATTAATCAACTCTTTAGATGTAAAGGAGAAGGATTGTTAGAAAGAAATGAAATACATATTTAATAATCAGCTATGTTATAGTTATACTATTTTTAACATATATAGCACTTAAAAATTTTTCAGAGAATATTTCAGTTCTTTCTAGAGTCTCAGATTATTTTATATTATTCCTTTCCTTTCAAGGATTGAGAATATTGTTTGTTCATAGGCCTAGTTGGCATAGAACGGATGGTTTCCATTTTCCTTTCGTAACTGTCAGATAATGCTCCTCTCTCATTAATACATTTTCCAGAAAACACAAGGGCTTAGATGATAAGTAAATCAGATATTATTATTTTTAAGTATGTGTATCTAAGCATTTTTCTCCTATACTAAGCCCACTAAAAATTACTAGATCTGGAATACTGTGGTTGAAAGAACGTCTTGACACCTCTAATTTTCTAAATATCAATATTAGTCAGCAGATTAATACCCTGAATTATCCAGTTACACCTTGAGTTCAGTTCAATTCAGTTGCTCAGTCATGTCTGAATCTTTGCAACCCCATAAATCGCATCACGCCAGGCCTCCTTGTCCATCACCAACTCCCAGAGTCGACCCAAACTCATGGTGTCATCTGCATATCTGAGGTTATTGCTATTTCTCCCGACAATCTTGATTCTAGCTTGTGCTTCTTCCAGCCCAGCATTTCTCATTAACTTAACATATAAGTTAAATAAGCAGGGTGACAATATACAGCCTTGACGTACTCCTTTTCCTATTTGGAACCAGTCTGTTGTTCCATGTCCAGTTCTAACTGTTGCTTCCTGACCTGCATATAGGTTTCTCAAGAGGCAGGTCAGGTGGTCTGGTATTCCCATCTCTTTCAGAATTTTCCACAGTTTATTGTGATCCACACAGTCAAAGGCTTTG
>SJYV01028367.1:348832-404743 GCA_006410875.1 Neotragus pygmaeus | reverse complement strand
AAGCAGGGTGACAATATACAGCCTTGACGTACTCCTTTTCCTATTTGGAACCAGTCTGTTGTTCCATGTCCAGTTCTAACTGTTGCTTCCTGACCTGCATATAGGTTTCTCAAGAGGCAGGTCAGGTAGTCTGGTATTCCCATCTCTTTCAGAATTTTCCACAGTTTATTGTGATCCACACAGTCAAAGGCTTTGGCATAGTCAATAAAGCAGAAATATATGTTTTTCTGGAACTCTCTTGCTTTTTCCATGATCCAGTGGATGTTGGCAATTTGATCTCTGGTTCCTCTGCCTTTTCTAAAACCAGCTTGAACATCTGGAAGTTCATGGTTCACGTATTGCTAAAGCCTGGCTTGGAG
The DNA here is from genome assembly GCA_006410875.1 of Neotragus pygmaeus. NCBI lineage: Eukaryota > Metazoa > Chordata > Mammalia > Artiodactyla > Bovidae > Neotragus > Neotragus pygmaeus. The sequence continues at coordinate 404,384 of SJYV01028367.1, read as the reverse complement.
AATTTTGAGCATTACTTTACTACCATGTGAGATGAGTGCAACTGTGCAGTAGTTTGAGCATTCTTTGTTTGGGATTGGAATGAAAACTGAGTTTTCCAAATTTGATGGCATATTGAGTGCAGCACGTTCACAGCATCATCTTTGAGGATTTGAAATAGCTCCACTGGAATTCCATCACCACCACTAGCTTTGTTCGTAGTGATGCTTTCTAAGGCCCACTTGACTTCACATTCCAGGATGTCTGGCTCTAGGTGAGTGATCACACCATCGTGATTATCTTGGTCGTGAAGATCTTTTTTGTACAGTTTTTCTGTGTATTCTACCCACTAAATATTTAGTAACCACTAAAACATTTGTCATTTCTTTTGGCTATGTATGATTTTTTTAAAAGCAATACCAAATTGATGCTTCATCCAGTTTTCTAACTTGTTAGCTAGACATTAGGCTGCCATAGATCTGTGGTGGAAGAGGAAAAGAGGTGTGGGCAGTTGGAGGAATAGAGGAGAGAGTCATTTCTTTCCAAATGTGTGTAATCACTGTAATCTATAATTAAGTCACATTTTGGTTGATATCAGAATAAGTTGGTTTAACCCACTGATTATCTTCAAGTCTAATGACATCCATGTTTCTAGAAATGATGAAAGTATATATAGAGACTCATCTCTTAAAAATTATTTTGCTTACAGTTATGCCATCTTTATCAAGGTCATTCTTCATGAACATAACAAAGTTACTTTTGATATACATTGTAAAAGGCAAGATTACAGTGGAAGGGAAATTCTGTTGCAGCTTTTTAAAAATTAGAGACCTTTTCATTTTACTCTGTTACACACTTCATATGTTTTCTAGACTATCACAGTAGATTTTATTATTTTCTACTTGTATTATAAAATTATCTTGTCTAGCTTATATGATTTTAGTATGTGCATCTCACTGGAAAAGGCATTGGTAGCATATCTGTTGGAGAAAGAAATGGCACCTCACTCCAGTATTCTTGCCTGGAGAATCCCAGAGACAGTGGGCCCACATCTATGGGGTTGCACAGAGTTGGACACGACTGAAGTGACTTAACAGCAGCAGCAGCATGTCTCTTTGCAAAACACTATTAGAGATGGGATATCCACTATAGAAATAAGATAGTCTCTCCTATTTCTAAGGACAATCTCATGAATAGATGTTTAAAAGAAAGCCAAGTTTATCATATTTTAGATACTCTAAAACCCCTTTTAATATGCCTATTTGTCCCTTGCAGGTGAAGAGTACAGTCTCATCTTCCATGTGGGAAATCTTTAGCAATTTACTAATCCTTAGTAGGGATGTAAAATCACAGAACAGAATCGGTGTTCTTCAATTCTGAACTTGGAGTTCCTGATAATTGAACTGTGGTTGCCAAAAGAGAAAGCAAACCTATCACCACTTACCAGAAGTTCTAATAAGCAAAGAGAAATCATACTTCTTTCTCTTTGAACACAAAAAAGAAGCAGCTGATTAATCTTGTTGCCAGGTGAATTAACTGTATTCAGAGGAAATAGGCGACTTGTAGAAAGAAAACAACATGGATCTTAGCATTCTATCAGGATACAATTTAGCAACTGATATTGGTAAGCAGACCAGCTATTGTGGTTTATAACAGGAGACCTCTGTTAACTTGTAATATTTCTACCTAGGCAAAAAAATAAAATCATTTCTTAACTGTGGAAAGTACATTATATCTCTGTAACAAGGCAATGTGTTTGGGACTGATGGAGTTCCACGCTAGAAGCACCATGGCCACTGCTAAGAAATGTACAGCCTCTTATTACTCATAAGAAGAAAGACATATGGTGAAGGGAAATAAATTTTTTTTTAGTAAGAAAGGAACTAGGATCAAGGATCTTAATTTGCAATCATGAGAGATAGCCTCCAATAAAAACAGAAAATGCAAGGGGTAAAGGAAGTATGGTGTTCATTTATATAGTGACAATGTGTAAAGAATCCAATCTGATCTTACCAGACTGGTACAATTGGAGAAGGCACTCAATAAAAGTTTGTTGAATGGATAAATGAATATAAACATCCAGACTACAAGTCCATAAGACACTAGTCCATAAGCTCAGAGAGTGGGGGAAATTGGACTTATTAGGAGACTGACTTGATAGCCAGTTACTAAGAAATGTCAATATGACATCAGCTAAATAACATTTATTAACAACCATGTTTGCTTGCATTTTTCTCATAGTCAATGAATTGTTATGAAATCACAAAATTTCTCTCTACTAGAGAAATTGTTCTCTACTAGGCAATGGCAAACCACTCCAGTACTCTTGCCTGGCAAATCCCATGGACAGAGGAGTCTGGTAGGCTGCAGTCCATGGGATCTCTAGGAGTCGGACACAACTCAGTGACTTCACTTTCACTTTTCACTTTTCTGCACTGGAGAAGGAAATGGCAATCCACTCTAGTGTTCTTGCCTGGAGAATCCCAGGGACGGGGGAGCCNGGCTGCAGTCCATGGGATCTCTAGGAGTCGGACACAACTCAGTGACTTCACTTTCACTTTTCACTTTTCTGCACTGGAGAAGGAAATGGCAATCCACTCTAGTGTTCTTGCCTGGAGAATCCCAGGGACGGGGGAGCCTGGTGGGATGCCGTCCCTGGGGTCGTACAGAGTCAGACACGACTGAAGTGACTTAGCAGCAGCAGCAGCAGCAGCAGCTTACATTATACTAATCTAGTTTGAATTTAATGACTGCCCTGTGTAAGGGGCTTTGGGATGTTATGTCAGAAAAACTTTGTATTCTAAGTGCAGATGATTTTACCTAAGTGCAGAGAATTTAATATAAATGAAGTATAACTTTTATTTTAATACTTGCCTTAATAATGACCGAGTTTTTGAAGTACTGTTTTTATTGTTTTCGTTTTTTGCCTGAAAAAATTCAGTGACCTTCAAGTCCCTTTCCTGGTTAAGACTTAAAGCTATCTTTTTCATATATTTGAATATTTTGGTTGTCCTTGTTCATACTGCCACCTTTCTGCACACCTGGACATATGCTGTGCTCCATCAGCTAGCTTAATCCTGCTCAGGAAAATCTAATTCCATCCATATACTTGGATAATTTATTGAGTACTTTTAGTTTCAGATTACTCATTGGTTAATTCAGCAAAAATTAACTGAGCTTCCACTACATGCCAGGCCTACTGCAAGATGCTGGGGTGAGCAAGTAATTTATACAGGTTTTAAGTAACATTAGTCCTGTCTTCAGTTCCTAAGGAATCCTAACTTGTTCTCTATACTCATCACTGTCCATTTACCTTTAACTTGCTCTAAGCCTATTTTCTTTGTTTCTGATAGTATCCAAAAACCATGGCTACACCCGTCTTCTCACTTTCATTCTTCTATGTTGTATATATAAAGCAGCTGCTGACTGTTTCACAGATGCAAATTAACACAGTAGCCATAGTCTACTACTACATGTACATATACGTGTATGTGTGTGAGAGAGAGAAGGAGAAGAGGGAGAACACACCCGTGAGAACGTTTCCTACAGATCAGTGCAAGTTGTGCTTCAAGAACTGTACACAAAAATATCTCCATTGACGTTGAGGCTGTCCTTCAGTTAGTTTTGCTGTAACAACTGGTGCATAATTACACACTGATACACTACTACTCTTGTTTCTAAACCCCAATATTGTTTTGTTGTCCTCTCCTTCTTGAGTTGGTATATTTACAGACTCTTAGTTCCTTGGTTTTCAGCATTAATCCTAATGTTCTGTCTGAAGTATAGTCAGGGTTTCCTTGTCTTTCAGTTCACTGTGCTTGAGGGAGAGTCACCATAAGTAATGATGTTGCTTTACTCCTTGGCAGCACAACCACAAACTAGACAGTGGTTCAAAATCTCAGGGTTTCCAAGGGTCTGTGAGAGACCATATGCAGCCTCAGGGAACTGCTAAAAAGCTCAGATTAATTGTCAAGATACAAGTTCACGAGTCTCATGAACATTTACTTTAGAGTTAGAAGAAACTCTAAAATCACTAAATCACTGTTAAATGTCAGGGTAAATCACTTGGTTTTACTGGAAGAAAATGGAATCCATTTAAGCAGCAAAATCCTAATATCTAAGAAGAAGTTGATGTAGAATAGTGCATGCAGGAGGGAAGACCGTGAAACTTATGGCAGTAATTTTGACATCTGTAGACTTTGTTCCATGCAGCTGCTCTTTCCTTCTCCAAATTCACATTATAGACAAAATTTTGTTTATTCACATGAGTAGACAAACCCATGAATTTATCTAAACCAGCAAATGGTTTTGGAAGCCAGGTAGAGCAAACCCGTCTTTGGTTTATAAATGTGCTGTGATGCTAATGGGACGGCTGCATTAACAATCAACTTTAACAAGGAAACAGGGGTTTGAGGATAAGAAGCTAAAATGAGTGAAGAACAACAACAAAGCAAATGACATGCCTGAAAAATAAACTTCATGATTTAAAGGAAGATTATGCAAAATCCACTTGAAAATAATGAATGAGAGGGCCAGCTTGATATGTTCTAAAGAGTTGGTTGAGATAAGGCCTCAGTTTGGCTTTGACAGGGCTATTGTTAATGTGGGGAGAGTGGGATTCACAAACCCCCAAAATCACATCTTTCAATCTTTATTTATTCTGAGAAAAGATAGCAAGAAGGTACATTGTTCCTCCCTCATTACCAGACCTTTTTTCTTTCTTTACTTTCTTTGTCCCCAGACTATAAATCATTTAACTAGGCAGGGTCATTTTCAAGAGCTTTCCTAATGCCAAGAGACACCAAATGGTGAGGTACATCAAAGGGACAAAGAATTATAGAGGCATTGATCCATTTTCCTTAAGACCCCGAGTACAATGTGAACAGACTACTTAGCTCCAGGCCGCAAACCAAGTGTTTTGCAGCAAACCCAGCCTGGATTTCTTGGGAAGTTCTCCCTGTTGCTTTTCATAGTTTAGATAATCCACATGAACAACCGTGATTAAATCAGTTGCCCCAAGGCAACAGGCAAAGGCATAAATGGTTTTCAGGAGAGAATGGTCCAAAAGCTTGCCTCTTTCTCTCTCTTCTCTTCTGTGTACTTCCTTGTTTTTGTTTCTTTTAGTTACTCAGTTACATTTTCCCCTTTAAAATTCTCTCTAACCAATGCAGTGGTAAGCAGAGTATTACTGAGAAGGCGCCATTCCCCTCTTCTTTCACGATTCAAGTTTTGATTTGGAATTACGTTACCTGTCTTGTACTGATTAGGAACCGTTAACCGTTTTTTGAAAGGCTGTTATCTAGGGAGTGGTTATCCAAGAATATTATGTAAGGTCTCCAGGCATTTGTTTCTCACATCTGATTCTTTTTAAACCAGGCAATTACTCTATCATTTAATAATTCTTACCTCAAAGTTCACTCGAAAGAAAGCTCATAAGATTTGAGGGGGAAAAAAAAATCCCTAAAAATAAGTTAGGCTAGTCTAGGCCAGGGTGGGAAATTCCATTGTGGCTAGAAGCCCATGGCAGGTAGAGTGGAATTTAATGAAGGAAACTGCTGTGTTTTTGTGTCTTTCTGTATGTTTTTCCTTTAAAACCAAGAGCTGGGCAGGCATCCCATTCGACCTGACGTGACCCAAGCAAATTGCTTCTTATATAAAAACAACTGCAGACTTTGAGAATGTGAAAATGCACTGTATCCTTCTCCAACTGAGGGAGACGAAACCCTGAGAAACAGGACGGCCTTGTCAATACTCGCTGAGCAGAACTATCACTCAAACCTGATAAAGGGAGATTAGAACAAGCTTCCTTATGCCAGAGGGATTCATTATAAGTTAGACTTCTTTATTTATTTTTTATTCTCTTAAACAAGCACAAGTGGTAGATAGAAACTGCATTTTTTAAAGGCAGGTTTTATGTAGGAAATGATAGTACACACACTTTTTAAAAGTCTTTTCACAGAACTCACATTTTTAATTTAAAAAATTATACTAAATTTTAAAAAAAGACAAAGAGAAGCATTTTCTCTTTCTGCCACAGTCTTGGACAAGCGAAGGAGAAGAGATTCAGGGTGTGTCTGATATTGCATTCAGATGTGTTGTCTTGGCTTGTGTACTGACAGATTTATTTAAAAAACAAAGTTTAAAAAATGCATTGTGTGCTAGTGAAGTCACTTCATAAATCTTTTCCTTTATGAATTATTTTGATCACAAGGCTCGTTGTTTGAATCACTGAAGGACTATTCTCCCTAAAAGAAAAATGCCTTCATTTTCAAACTCTCAGTTCAAAAGCCAGCAACTTCCCCTGAACAGCATACAGGGATCCAGAGGGGCAGAGAAAAAGGGACCACATGAGTCCTGACTCTAATATGAGGCATAATTCAGTTTAGATTTGTCGTGGTTCACAGAAGAGACATGTTTTGAAAATTTGGACCCAGAGTCCTTACTTTTCTAATAAATGACTTAGTTTGAAATACTGATTCTGCTTTAGGAAAAAACAAACAAATAAGGGAACACAGCCTTTGATGCAGCTGGTTTGTCAGATGGCGGAAGGTTAGGATTAGAATACCCTTCAAGCTGTGGCTGAATAATGAAGGGTAGGGCTTCCTAGCTGGGCAGTGACCACAGTCCCCTGGGAGTACCGAGGACAAATATTACCTAATGTGTACAAAGACTTTAACAGTTAAGTTGATTACAAGCCGAGTGTGGAAGGCTGGATGAAGTAGCAAGGACTGAATTCCTCCAGAGGGACCTGATAAGTTCAACAGGGCTCCACTAGGCCCTCAGTTCTCAGGGCTTAAGTGATGAGCACCAGTAGAAAGCCAGTCAGGTTCTTGAAGTGAATAGCCTGCATGGAATTGTTACAAAGAAGAAAGAAAAAAAATGAAACAACATATTAGAATATATACATACATAAAGATTGAGAAAATAAGTTGGATGAAGGTTACACTGTAGGTGACTGTGTGATGGGTAAGAATTTCCCTAACCAAAATGTAATTTGTTTGTAGCTAAGGACCTTGTCTTATTTTTTATTTGTTTTCCTCAGGGCACCTGGAATGTTGTTGAGATATAAAAATAAATAATTAATAATTGATCTGTTATATCAGTTTGCCATGGAAATTGATGAGATAGAGTAATAGGTTAAATACTCCAAGTTAAATACTGGAGGCTATCTGGAAGAAAGGAATTTGAAACTGATTTCCAAAGGACAGAACTGCACAGGTTGCTTCAGGTTCATTGATTCCAGAAGTATTTTTTGACCACGTACTGCTTCAATCTGAGATCTCCATCTCTCTGCTGCTTTATGAAATGAGCAGGAATTGTCTGGGAAGGATGGGGAGCACGTGTATAAGAGAGAAAAAGCAAGTTGCTAATATAAGAGATGGGAAAAATATTAATAGGAAATGCATACTGTTAGAACAGGTGATAAGTACTGTGAGTTTGATCTCAATTCTAAGTAGGAAATTTGAGAGAATGGTTGAAATTTAACTCTGGAGTCTGACTACCTGGGCCATTGTATAAATTCTCTACATAAAATATGTTGTAAACGCTTACCTTAGAATAAGACTTTATAAATGGTGAGGATGAAGTTACCATTTTCCCATCACAACTGTACCACACGTTCAGGTTCTCTGTCATGATCAGAAATATCTCACACTACTAATCTCCTAAGCAAGCTCATTCAGGGCCCTTTCTTTGGCTGTAACTGTATTTCATTTCACTCATATATTCTGTTGAATTTAATTATACAACTATTTCCTAGCCATATTTAGTGGGATACATACCATTTTCCTAGGCACTGTGAATTACTTTTTTAAATGATGAAAAAATTATGACCTTTCTCATAAGGAAGAAGCAGTCTATTGAAAGAGGAAAATTTGCTGACACTTTAATTATGATACGATTTTCCAAATCAATTTCTAAATAATATCTACCATAAAACATGTTTGGTAATTCTGATTTTGTTAATGGAGGAGTAGCTTGTACTATTTCAAGACAAACATATCCTCACATAAGAATTTTAAACTCTGGTTACAATTAAAAAAAAAAAAAACTACAGTTGAAAACTGATGAACACTTATTTGAAGGCACTGGAAAGTGAGCAAAGGCAGACAGAATCTGGAGTGAAACGTACTGGGTGACATCCACATTTATGATAGCTTTTCCCCTCAAGGAACTCCCTAGTCTATGTGATGTGGGGCAGTTAGAATTGAAACAGCAAGCCAAAATCTTATTGGATTGAGGTGTCAGAGGATGGAGTTTGAGTTGGCAGAGTGACTGAATTTGAGGAAGCAAATTTTGGAAAGGATGGAGCCACAGAGGGAGGGAACCCATAAGTCTTCATGTAATGTCTCCTAATGTCTTAGCTGATTTGTGAACTGTGTAAGTAGAGGGGAGTCTATAAGGACTTGGAAAAAGAAGTGAAAAAGTGAAAGTCGCCCAGTAGTATCCGACTCTTTGCAACCCCATGGACTGTAGCCTGCCAGGTTCCTCTGTCCATGAAATTCTCCAGACAAGAATATTGGAGTAGGTAGCCATTCTCTTCTCTGGGGGTCTTCCTAATCCAGGGATTGAACTGAGGTCTCCTGCAATGCAGGCAGATTCTTTACCATCTGAGCCACCAGGGAAGCCTGGAGAAAAGTAACAACTAAAATTTGGCTAAAAGAGCTGAGGAAGTATCTGATGAAAGGAAGATAAAATTAAGAGTATGAGTTTAACTAAGTTGTAAAGGTTTGGTAAATGTCTAACGCTTCACTTAAAACACAGAAGAGCCACACTATACAAATGTAGATGATGAATCGGGACTAAGAGATTAATTTGAGAAAAAGGGACAAAACTGCAACATTGAAAGACCTAACAAACACAAATCTAAGCCACCACAATGTCAAGGTTGTCAACCAGTAATTTGCCTACTAGAATTTTTTAAAAAAATTCTTTAGAGGAAGATAACAGAACCAAGGGTCTTATACATAAGGTAAATATGCACTTAAATAAATGATTGGACATTGGACATGGAAACAGGAAAATGTGACTTCTAACCTAAAATACAAGACAATTAACAGAAATAAATCCCTAGGTAATCCAGATGTTTAAATAAGCATACAAGAACTTTAAAGCAGAATTTATAAATATATTCAAGACTCAAGAAAAATATGGTCATAATGAGGAAACAGTTGAAAACATAAGCAGAGAAATGGAAATGATTTTTAAAAACCAAAAAACTAAGGTACAATGTAAGAAACAAATGAAAAATAATTGGAAAGGCTGAACAGCATATTGAAAGCAGGAGAAAGTGTCAGTAAACTTGAATAGAGATTAATAAAAAATATTAATATAAAGAAGATAAAGTAAAATATTAATATAAAGAACTGAAAATGTGCAGAGTGTCAGTGATCTGTAGAACAACATTAAACCATCTAATATTTTTGGACTATCTCAGAAAAAGAGAAAATCGGTTGAATTATTAAGAAGAGCCAAAGGGGTAAAGTACAATAGCTGAAATAAAAATAATTCATTGGGAAGACTTAACAGCAAATTGGAGATGGCAGAAGAGAAAATGAGACAAAAATGACATTTGAAGAAATGATAGCTAAAATTGTTTAAAATTAAATGGAAAGCAAAATTATACAAAGGAAACCACATGTAGGCCTTGTTTTCAAACTTGTATAAGCCAAATATAAAAAGGAAAATCTTGAAAACAGCCAAAGGGATTTGGGAAATAGATTGCCTATAGGGGAACAATGGGCTTCCCTAGTGGCTCAGATGGATAGAGTCTCCCTGAAATGTTGGAAACCCGGTTTTGACCCCTAGGTTGGAAAGACTCCCCTGGAGAAGGAAATGGCAGCCCACTCCAGTATTCTTGCCTAGAGAGTTCCATGGACAGAGGAGCCTGGCTGCAGTCCCATGGGGTCACAAAGGGAGCTACTGACACGACGGAGCTACTGACACTTTCACACTAGAGGGACAATTAGATAAATGTCAGCTGACACCTCATCATAATTGAAGGAGGCTAGAAACAATGATAAGAAAGAAAAACTACCAGCCCAGAATTCTATTTGCAGTGATAACATCTTTCAATAACAAAAAAAAATTAAAATTTTCATATAAATAAAATTTGTCAGCAGAACTCATATAGGAAATGTGAAAAGAAGTTGTTTAGGCTGAAAGGACAGCAGATGTAAACTTTGTTTTAAAAAGGGGATTAAAAAAACTAAGAGTTGTAAATCTAAGTACATGTAAAAGAAAATGTTTTTTATACTGGTAATTAAAAAATACTGTCTAATCCATAAATTATAACTTTATCATGGATCTATAATATTTATAAATGTTAAAATATATAATAAAAGTGCCATAGAGGACAGACTGGTGATAAACAGAATTATACTCTTGTAAGACTCACGTATTTACATGAAGTGATACAATATTAAGTCCCACTCCAGTACTCTTGCCTGGAAAATCCCATGAATGGAGGAGCCCGGTAGGCTGCAGTCCATGTGTCACTGAGGGTCAGACACAACTGAGCGACTTCACTTTCACTTTTCACTTTCCTGCATTGGAGAAGGAAATGACAACCCACTCCAGTGTTCTTGCCTGGAGAATCCCAGGGACGGGGGAGCCTGGTGGGCTGCCGTCTCTGGGGTCACACAAAGTCGGACACGACTGAAGCAACTTAGCAGCAGCAGCAGCAGCAGACAGCAATAAATTAAAGAAACATCCTGTAATCCCTAGAACAACTGTTAAAAAATAATACAAAATAAATGCATTTAAAAAGCCAATAGTGGATTTTAAACGAAATAATAAATTACCTGCTAAGCGATTAAAACAGAAAGGAAAGCAGGGTAACAAAAAAGGAAAAAAAAATAGAAAGAAAATAATCAAATGGTAAATCTAAACTCAACCATAGCAATAACTCCATTCAATGTAAATGGCCTAAATACTACAATTAAAAGACAGAGACTGTCAAACTGGATTAAAAAAAAAAAGTAGGACTTGACTATATACTGTCTACAAGGAAAGCACTTTAAATATCAAATTATGGTTATACTGAGAGTGGAAGAATAGGGAGATATACACAATAAACATACAATATGAGTAAGCATAGAAAAGCTGGATTGGCTATATTCATATTAGACAGAAGAGACTTTAAGACAAGGAGAATTATTAGAGATAAAGAGGGATTTTTCATAATGACATGTATGTAGTTATCATGAAGATATAAGTAATATCTATGTTTGATGCAGGATGCAGGATGCTTGGGGCTGGTGCCTGGGGATGATCCAGAGAGACAATGTGGGGTGGGAGGTGGGAGGGGGATTCAGGATTGGGAGCTCGTATACACCTGTGGTGGATTCATGTCGCTGTATGGCAAAACCAATACAGTATTGTAAAGTAGAATAAAGTAAAAAAATAAATTAAAAAAAAATAAATAAACATCTATGTGGAAACTGACAAAAAATAAAAGAGAAATGGAGAAATTTATAAGAAAACTGAAGATTTTAATATCCTTCTCACAGTAATGATGGCATAAGTAGATAGAAAATCAGTAAAGACATAAAAATTTTAAACGCACCATCAAATGCCTCAACCTATTTGTATTGAATAGAACACTACTCCCAAATGCAAAACATGCATTCATTACAACTCCTCATGGAATTTTTATCAAGGTAGACTACAATCTGGGCCATCAAATGAGTTATAAACATTTTCAAAAGATTGAGATACTGCAAAATATGTTCCCTGATCATAATGTAACTAAAGTATAAACAAAAAATAATAATAATAAGTAAATAAATGAAATTTTAAAATAGGCAAACAACGTGAATAGGCACTTCACAATGAAATATCTAAAAATGGCCATAAACTCATTAAAAGGTACTCAGCCATCATTAGTCATCAGGAAAATTCAAATTAAAACCACAAGGAAATCATAGTTCATGCTTACTAGAACGACTAAAACAAAAAAGACTAGCACATTCAAACATCGCCAGGGATGAAGAATATTTGGCATTCTTATATCACTGCTGGGAATGTTCCACTTTGGGACACTTAATATCATATAAAGTTAACCATGTATCAACCTACCCTATTGCTTGGTAATTGCATTCCTGGGTATTTACCAAAGAGAAATGACAACTACGTCCTCAAAAAGACTTTCATAAGAATGTTTATAGTAACTTTATTCAGAAGTGCCTAAAAATGGAAATATCCAAATATAGAAAATGGTATACAAACTGTGGCATATTCATAGAAACTCCTAATGGGCTTCCCTCGTGGCTCAGTGGTAAAGAATCTACCTGCAGTGTAGGAGACACAGGTGCAATCCCTGGGTCCAGAAGGTCCCCTGGAGGAGGAAATGGCAGAGCTCCAGTCCTAAGGGCACAGACATGACTGAGCAACTGAGCATGCACAGCAAGCAAACAGAACAAAATGGACTGTAACACAGACAACAATGTGGGTGGATTTTAGAGATAGGTAGAACCCTAAAGACTACATATTGTGTGATTATATCTGTGTGAAGGCAAAATTATGGTGATAAAAATCAGAATGTTGGTTATTAAGAGAGGTGAGAATTGACTGGAAGAGGGCACAAAGAAACTTTATCTTTGCTGGGATAGTGGTTACACAGGTATCTACTTTATCGAAACAATTACACTTTGTACTATATATACTTTTAAATCCATGGACTTGGCTTCATGTAAATTTTACCTCAATTAAGAAAAAAAAAAAAAAAACTACATATTCTTGACTCTAATCTACTCTCACCTGAAGTACTTTATCCATTTTTGCCAGCAGTTTCCCTGGACTCTGTCCTAATTAACCTTCAAAGCCATGTTAAAACATTTATTTTTGCCTATTGTCTTAATTTCAAGGGATGTGGTAAAATATAAGTGGTCAAGATTTGAAAACCCAAGAAATGTTGAAGGTTAAGAAGTTTAAGAAAAGAGCAGTCTGGTAAGTCCAGATATAGCCTTGGCTAGGCATTGCTACTCCAAGCAAGTTTTCACTGATTATGTTCAGTTTTCTTTTATTAATGATATTGTTTTCTAGATTTGCTTTCTTTCGGAGCAAAAAGTATATAAAGTCCTTTACATGTACTTTTTGTTTGATTACATATTGCAAAGTTAATAGCAAACTCTAAGCTTAAAAACTTCAACGAACTTCAGAGCTTTAAATTTTTCCTTTCTGCTGTCAATGAAAAGTTTTGTTTATTCTCTGGTTTACTCTATACCTTTAAAGAGTCATAGTCAAAGAAAAAACAATTGAATATTCAAAGCTGACAATAAGCAAGATTTCAGTTTCTTTGCAGATGTAGGCTTACCTCTTACCTGCAGTTAACCTTAAAGCTGTTGTTTTGGCAATATTATATGACTGAGATTCTCCTTTACCTAAACCATATTGTTTTTAGCTTACATGAGTGTCATCAGATCTTGTCTTATTTTACTCCTCTTCATCCACCCCCAACAAATACACTGTACAAGTCAGACTGTAGTACAGTCTTTCTTTTGTAGTGAATATTTTTTAAACCACCTACTACCTGAATTATGAAACATAGGCAAGAGCATATTAACCTGGCTGAGTTATTTCCTCTCTTGTTTTTTTGTAAACACATATTCTAGCCCAGTCTATCAATGCCAGATGGCAACTGCATTTTGATACACTGAATATTTACCAAGTTATGTGACGTGCTTTTGAAGTATTTCTTACCCTTTCCGTCAAATGAGCTGACTCATCCCTCATTCATTTATTCCTGCTTTTAACAAGTTGCATTTTTAGAAACTTGACCTCAGCTTTATCAAAATGATAAAAAGATGTTTTAAAATTATGCATCAGAAATTCTAAAATCCTGACTACATGTTATGTCCTATGACTATCGTGTATATTGTTACATTTTTAAATGTCAGTAATGTACTAATTTCCCTCACATATTTTAATTAATCTTTGTTCCAGCTACATTACTGTTTTAGCATAGAAGAATGTGGTGGGAGTATATTTGTACCTAGACTGCTTTAGGATATTCAGGAAATTAAAGCATTTAAGGTTGAAATCACTTTAAATGACTATGAAAATAGCAACTGAGCAACTGATATTTATGTCCAAGTCCTAAATAAAAACTGCTATATTTGGGGTCTAATGAAAGACTCAGCCTATTAGAAATAGGCAGTAGGCCTAATAATAGTGATAGTAATAAGAAAAAAGACTAAATGGCCTCAGAATACTATGACCCCCATATTTTCTTGGTCTTCCTAAGAATATGCATTTGTGGAAGGACCCTCAGTAAACAAATGCTGATATTCCTCAATCTAAGAATATAAAAACAACAAAAGAAACAGATGAAAGTACATGGCTTTGAAAAATGTGCATGGAGGCCAATGCATATTCTAAGAATTCTTCTTGGCCTGTTAATCCCTGAAGACTATTTTAAATTATTTAAGTTTTTATGGCTATTTGTCAATGACTTTTCAGAAGCAGTAGAGAATACTGTGTGTCTTAAGAAGTTAAGACTAAGACCTTTATATAAAAGAGTTGAGAGTTTTCTTTGTGAATATTTTTTTCAAAATTATTATTTTTTTTTTCTTTTTAAGAGCAGACATTAGGGATGTTTGGAAAGATTCAAACAGTGAAATATGAAAAGACCTATTCAGATTTACCAAAAACCTCCCATGATACCATTATCCATTATATTTTCTAGCTCTGTTGTGTAATTAAAATTGCTTCTGTCTTTTGTGTGTGTGTGTGACACATTCTGTATAGTTTCTAGTCTAGAGTAGGATCTCAAAAGTATTGATTGCCTTATTAGTTTACGAATGCATATAAAACGCTAATCATAGGGCTTGATACACAGTGTGCGTCCAGTTGTTCATTCCTATTCTATATATTAGTATTGCTACTGTTATTATTGCTACTTTTAAAAGAATATTTCCAAATTGCCTTTAGAAGTTCTCTCATTAAGCCTATCTTTTTATAAAAGATTTTGGAAATATATAATATAGCTAGTGTAAATTTAAAGCAACTTGAGTTATATTCTAGAAGCAAAGGAAGGGGGCATTCTAGAGGCAAAACACCACTAACTTTGGGTTAGAAATACTTTTTAATGTACATAGAACTTGAGGTCAAATCCGTTTTATCCCTAGGACATGTGTAGACTTCTCTCTCTATAAACTGTGTCAGTTCTCTCACCTACATGATTCTGATGAAGTACAACCTGATAAAGCATACCCATGTGTCGCAAAGCAGAGACTCGAATCCACTGTGCACCCTTTTAGGTTTTGTAGATCTACAACATTGTTAGTAGTTTCTTTAGAAAAAAATCAGCTGGAATTCCACATTTTCGTATTTAAAAAGCGCAGAAGATTTTCTAAATCTTTCATTTTTAATAACCCTTTTATGTGTAATTAGCTTCTCAAAAACTACACTTCTGGAATCTATTTCTCTTTTTTAATTTATTAATTTCTCTTGAATGTTTCTGACTTTGTGGGGACACATACACACATACACAGAAAAGTAAGGTTTTCCATATGGTTTATATTGTATTCCATGCCCTGAAGTAAAGCAACTATGAAAGAATATCATGGCTTCTTTGGTCCCTCTGCCAGATTAAACTATGGTATAAGTAAATTATTATATTATCTAGGGAGATAGGAAATTGATATGTGTGTGCATGTGTGTGTGTGTGCGCGCGCTCAGTCATATCCAACTCTTTAGGACCACACAGACTGTGTAGCCTGCCATGCTCCTCTGTCCACAGTATTTTCCAGCTAGAATACTGGAGTGAGTTGCCATTAAACGAATGAATATAGGTTAAATTTTTGAACTGGGAGACACTTCAAATGTAATTGGAATCTTACTTAGTAACATACTGGTCAACTGCTTAAAGTTGCATTGTTTTAAGATACTGACATATTTTTGAGCCTTCTGGTTTAGTCAACTTTTTACATAAGAGCTGGAGTAAATCATAATATTTGCTCTGCTTTTATTTTGGAGGCATTACTTTCTGTATTTGCCTTGTTTGAATTTGTTGCCTTTGTGTTGAAACTTAAAGGTAATTCCTTTGACAGTGACCTTTGCCAACTATATTATGAACTTTAAAATACATTAGGACAAATTCTAGACAACCTAATGTATTTGGATTTTCTAAACTTTCTCTGTACTTTAGACAGAATTTCATTCCTCTATTAAGCTGATATTCTAATAATTTATTGTATATTATTTATCAGTGCTGTCTTTTAGGAGGAAGCTAGTCCTCTGTAATATAACTTTGCTATTGTATAGAACAAAAATTAATAAATAAAGAAGTTAAGAGTACACTTTTTGATTGGCACTTTCAAATTTAAGATACTACCATTCTAGCCTATCAGTGCTTGGAAGATAGAGTGTGCTGAGTTTTTCCTTAATAAAAGATTATCATGTCTCCTTGTTTATCTTACTATACTTAACCCATTAGGTTAATGAAAACTATTAACTATGAAAATGTTAATTTAAAATGTATATAAAATGTTTAGCAGAATGTGGTACACAATAATCATTCAATAAATGGTTCCTATTTTTATACTATACATAATATATCCATAATTGTTAATAGAATTAAAATACTAATAAGGCTGTGATTAGGACAATGTGTAGTATGTAACAAATAATAAATATTAGTTATGTTAACTAATAATTTCTTTAGTAAACTTTTTATTAACTGGAGTGCTAAGGCAATAATGGAAAGACTGTCATAACAAGTTCATTAATATAGGTAAAATGACTATAAAACAGCACAAAATTTAGGGAATATTTATATTAAAAGTACATCTTTTTACTCTTCTGATATTACAACCATATGGCCGTATAAGTGGAAAATATGTTCTGTAATGTGGGAACCCCAGACGTGATATAATTGTGAAAAATCTCTAAAGGATTAACCTTAAAAATAATCTAGTACGGTTTTCTGTTTCTTAGTTCTGATCTTTAGTTTATTTTCAAATGATGAAAATTAATCTTTTTTTTTCCTACTTCTAACATTTTATCAATTAGCAAATGAAGGGATGTCAACAAAGTGCCATCTGGTCAATTGTCAAATGACTGTTACAGACAGTGAGTGCTCTCAGGACTAGACATCTTTCCTTTCTCTCACATAAATGCCATGATTACTAGCTCTTTACTTCATATCTGGTTTAGAGAGATACTAGAGAAGTACTGGCACCCCACCCCAGTACTCTCGCCTGGAAAACCCCATGGACGGAAGAGCCTGGTGGGCTGCAGCCCATGGGGTCGCTGAGAGTCAGACACGACTGAGCGACTTCACTCTCAATTTTCACTTTCATGCATTGGAGAAGGAAATGTCAACCCACTGCAGTGTTCTTGCCTGGAGAATCCCAGGGACAGGGGAGCCTGGTGGGCTACCATCTACGGGGTCGCACAGAGTCGGACACGACTGAGGCAACTTAGCAGCAGCAGCAGCAGCAGCAGAGAAGTACTTAGTACTTAACTAAGTACCTGCATAGTATGTATAACATATAGGTAATCACCATCTTAGAGATGATTATGGTTTAAACAGGCTGGTTAACTTGCTCAAGGTCATACTGGTAATAAGTAGTAGAGTTGGTTTCAAATTCACAGCTGTCCGACCCAAAACCAATGCTTTTCTTAGCATATCACTTGGCTTTTTCCACTCAACCTTAGTAAATTGCCAAAAGCTTTTCCTAGAAGTTTAACCTCACTTTGAAAAGAAAGTGAAAGTGAAGTCGCTCAGTTGTGTCTGACTCTTTGTAACCCCATGGGCTGTAGCCCACCAGGCTCCTCCATTCATGGGATTCTCCAGGCAAGAATACTGAAGTGGGTTGCCATTTCCTTCTCCAGGGAATCTGCCCAACCCAGACCCAAACCCAGGTCTCCTGCAATGCAGGCAGACGCTTTAACCTCTGAGCCACCAGGGAAGCTTCATCTAAGCTTTCTATTCTTAGTTCCTATTCTCGGTTACTAAAGGAACAGCTTTAGAGGTAGAGGGAAGAAGAAAAGGAACGTTGTAAGGCGAGGAGTGATGAGCATTCCTCTTCAGCTTCCTCTGTGATAACTCTTACCTTTATTCCTAAGAGGAAAAACGTAAAAGTCCTCCCTTTATAAGAAGTGTATAACTACCTTGACAAAGTTTCTTCTAGTAAGTGATTAACAACGCTAGCCCAGAATTCTAAGACTTTTCTTTTGCTTACTAAAGGTAACTCTTAAGCCTTTCCCTCTACTTAATCTGCATATTGTACTGAGGTTGTTTATCTTCCAACATTTTGCAGTTTCCCTTAGGAATACCCTTAGCAACTGACTTCCATACAAACTGTCTGGGAATGTTTAAGAGAATCATATCCCTTGTAACTAAACAAAATAGAACATTTGAATGGAAATTTAATAGCAAATTAGATTGGCATGATTACAGAAGATTGAATGAAACTTTTGTATTCTTTATATTTGCACTATAAAAGTCAACTAACTCTCCAATATACAATAGAAGGGAAGAAAGAGATTATTCTATTTTGGGCTTATTGTTCAATGTAGCTTGAGCACATTCTACCAATTTAACCTCCAAAGAAGATCTTAAAACTGATCTCTCTTTTCCACTGCCATTGCCTTGTGCCTTGACTATTGCAAATGTTCCTAGTGGAGTTTTCATTAGGAGAAACTCGACCCTTTTCCAAATACAAACTCTAGTATAAGGGAGAAGAGATGGGCTTTTTGCTCTCTTTAGACTTTCCATGTTTTATTTTCATCTCCACATCAATGTTTTCCTAATTTCTCCCATTCACTATAATCCTATGAGGGAGAGTATCATGGCAAGAGGCGGCTTGGGTAACCTCCTTTTTGGTCTATAGACTCCTGTTGTCTTCCTTCTTAGCTGCTTTTCATATAAACTTTTTTGTGTAGAGATTTTTTGAAAACTGAGAAATTTGAGAAAAATTTGTTCCTAAAATATTTATGCCTTATTTTTTTATATAAAAGGCCTTAGGAAAATGACTAAGGATAAAAGTGACTCTTCTGTCAATTTTTTGATCAGCTTCAATAATCCTGCTAATCTTCTGCAGTCTTTTCTGACCATGTTCTGGACTTGATACCATAGTTGAAGGTTCTATTCCATCAATCTTTTTTCCTCTAGTCCTCCAACTAAATAATTTGTTCAGTGAAGAACTGAGCATGAAATATCTCCTGCTCTATAGTCTTCGTACACATTCTTTGTGATTTTATCAAGTCAGATAAAGTGGTTGTGTCTATTTTGTAAAGCCAAGTGGCTATATAAATCCTAATTTAATGGATAAAATTAACTTGGCTACTCTATAACAAAAATCTACTTGGATTAGAAGTCTGTTTAGCTTCAGTTCAGTTCAGTCACTCAGTCATGTCCAACTCGTTACGATCCCATGAATCACACCACGCCAGGCCTCCCTGTCCATCACCAACTCCCAGAGTTTACCCAAACTCAGGTCCATTGAGTCGTTGATGCCATCCAGCCATCTCATCCTCTGTTGTCCCCTTTTCCTCCTGGTCCCAATCCCTCCCAGCATCAGAGTCTTTTCCAATGAGTCAACTCTTCGCATGAGGTGGCCAAAGTATTGGAGTTTCAGCTTCAGCTTCAGCATCAGTCCTTCCAGTGAATACCCCGGACTGATCTCCTTTAGGATGGTTGGATCTCCTTGCAGTCCAAGGGACTCTCAAGAGTCTGCTCCAACACGACAGTTCAAAAACATCAATTCTTTGTTGCTCAGCTTTCTTCACAGTCTAACTCTCACATCCATACATGACCACTGGAAAAACCATAGCCTTGACTAGATGGACTTTGTTGGCAAAGTAACGTCTCTGCTTTTAAATATGCTATCTAGGTTGATCATAACTTTCCTTCCAAGGAGTAAGCGTCTTTTAATTTCATGGCTGCAGTCACCATTGGCAGTGATTTTGGAGCCCAGAAAAATAAAGTCTGGCACTGTTTCCATTGTTTCCCCATCTATTTCCCATGAAGTGGTGGGACCAGATGTCATGATCTTCATTATCTGAATGTTGAGCTTTAAGCCAACTTTTTCATTCTCCACTTTCACTTTCCTCAAACAGCTCTTTAGTTCCTCTTCACTTTCTGCCATAAGGGTGGTGTCATCTGCATATCTGAGGTTATTGATATTTCTTCCTGCCATCTTGATTCCAGCTCGTGCTTCATCCAGCCCAGCGTTTCTCATGATGTACTCCTCATATAAGTTAAATAAGCAGGGTGACAATATACAGCCTTGACGTACTCCTTTTCCTATTTTAAACCAATCTATTGTTCCATATCCAGTTCTAACTGTTGTTTCCTGACCTGCATATAGGTTTAGCAAGAGGCAGGTCAGGTGGTCTGATACTCCCATCTCTTTCAGAATTTGTTTAGCTTGCTGCTGCTGATGCTAAGTCGCTTCAGTTGTGTCTGACTGTGCGACCCCATAGACAGCAGCCCACAAAGCTCCTAGTCCCTGGGATTCTCCAAGCAAGAACACTGGAGTGGGTTGCCATTTCCTTCTCCAAAGCATGAAAGTGAAAAGTGAAAAGGAGTCATTAAATAGCTATGACTCAACAAACCCCCTTGAGGCGCTGGGTGGGGGTGGGGAAGAGAGTGAATGTAGGGGAAATAATAATAATATTAAAATAAAATAACATTGAATTCCAAAAAACACTATCCACTGTAAACTGATGCTAGCCTAAAAGATACCAGGAAACAGCTGACTGAAACAAATATAGTTGAAACATTTCTGGAATTAACAAACGAGTCCAGCTTCTGGATAGTGCTATCAAGACAAAGGAACATAGTCTTTGAGTGATTGGGAAGAGGGTGAGAGGTGAGTTTGAGAGATCCTCATCATTTGGCTAGATATTTAATTAGATTTGTCAGTAATGCTTTGGATTGTAGTTATAAGGTCTAAGGGAGCTATTAATTAATCATATACAGGAATTCTTTGATAATGTATATGTGTTTGAGAACAGTTGGTAGTAAAGAAAATTTCTGTACATATTTATTATTTACATAAAAATGTATTATGTGAATTTTTAAAGATAAGAGTAGGTGATTTTTGTATTCACTCACCAATATAGTCTTCACAACGAGTCCTTTAGAATGTTAACATTTTACTTTTATACGGGGAACTTTTACTATATTTTCATATGCCTTTGATATTTGTAATAATCACTTCAACAAACAACAGTGGGGCCCACATGTCTGTATATAACAAACTATGTTATATTTATGATGTGTGTAGGGTTTAAAAAACGTGCTATTGAATATCCATTATCCATAGAGAAAGATTTTTTAATTTCCATATTAATTTTCTGATTATTTTTTCATTTCTAGAGCTAGTGAATTCATTTAAATTATATCCTAAATATACTTTATCCTGCCTACTCAAAATTACATAATTCCAAAATATAAGGGCTTATTAGTCCCACTTTTCTGGCTTTCTTACCACATCAATAGCAACATTAGCAACATCAATAGATGGATAGTTAGACACAGAATGAATGAACTACAGTGATATATGAACCTGCCTGCGAGTTAAGTCACTTCAGTTGTTTCCGATTCTTTGTGACCCTATGGACTGTAGCCCGCCAAGCTCTTCTGTCCATGGGATTCTCCAGGCAAGAAAACTGGAGTGGGTTGCCATGCCCTTCTCCAGGGGATCTTCCCCACCCAGGGATCAAACCAACGTCTCTATGTCTCCAGCGTTGGGAGGTGGGTTCTTTACCAATAGCACCACCTGGGAAGTCCTTCAGTGGTGTGAAACATGGATAAATGTTAACATAATTAAATCTCCAAACATTATATAGTGCATAATAGCATTTTATAAAGCTAAAAGTGGGTTTACCGGGTGGCTCAGGGGTAAAGAATCCACCTGCCAGTGCAGGAGACACAGGATATGTAGGTTCAGTCCCT
The DNA here is from genome assembly GCA_006410875.1 of Neotragus pygmaeus. NCBI lineage: Eukaryota > Metazoa > Chordata > Mammalia > Artiodactyla > Bovidae > Neotragus > Neotragus pygmaeus. The sequence goes on along the minus strand of SJYV01028367.1, from coordinate 382,497 downwards.
GAGTGGGGAATATCTCCTGGTGTAGGAAGTAGAAACCCACCCCAGTATTCTTGCCTGTAAAATTCTATGGACATAGGAGCCTGGCAGGCTACAGACCATGGGGTTGCGAAGAGTCCCACATAACTGAACACTCACACACACAAAGTTAAAAGCAATCGAACTATATACACACTGCATACATAATAATTGTACATATACAAATGCATGCCTGTTTGCTCAGTTGCTTCAGTTGTCTCAAACTCTTTGTGGTCCAAAGGACTGTAGTCTGCCAGGCTCCTTTGTCCATGGGATTCTCCTGGCAAGAATACTAGAGTAGATTGCCATTTCCTCCTCCAGGGGATCTCCCTGACCCAGGTATGGAACCTGCACATCCTGCAGATTCTTTATCACTGAGGCACCAGGGAAGCCCATGTATGTGTAGTTGTATATTGTATACTTATATACATACACAAACATAAATTTAAGAATACCAATAGATGAGCTGAAACTACATGAAAAGGGAAACAAAGAAATGATTGACTTAAGAATCAGAATAATGGCTATCATGGGTGGAAGAGGCAAGAGTGTAAATGAGAACAGCTAGAATGATAGATGTAGGTTATTAAAAAGCTCATAACTCTTCTTTGAGGGACATAGTTTGCTGCTGCTGCTGCTAAGTCACTTCAGTCATGTCTGACTCTGTGCAACCCCAGGGACTGTAGCCCACCAGGCTCCCCCATCCCTGGGATTCTCCAGGCACTGGTGTTTATTAATTAATTTTTTTTAATGTGAATAAAGTAGGCTAGATGAGATCCAGTAAGGAGTATGTATCATGTAACCAAGGATTATGATTCATCTAATTCCATATACCAGATGTACAAAAAAAAAAAAAAAGCCACAATCATTATCTTATTTCAGTTCAGTTAAGTCACTCAGTCGTGTCCAACTCTTTGCGACCCCATGAATTGCAACACGCCAGGATTCCTTGCCCATCACCAACTCCCTGTCCTTCCAATGAGTATTCAGGACTGATATCCTTTAGGATTGACTGGTTTGATCTCTTTGCAGTCCAAGGGACTCTCAAGAGTCTTCTCTAACACCAAAGTTCAAAAACATCAATTCTTCTGTGATCAGCTTTCCTTATAGTCCAACTCTCACATCCATACATGACTACTGGAAAAACCATAGTTTTGACTAGATGTCCCTTTGTTGGCAAAATAATGTCTCTGCTTTTTAATAGGCTGTCTAGGTTGGTCATAGCTTTTCTTCTAAGGAGCGAGTGTCTTTTAATTTCATGGCTGCAGTCACCATCTGCAGTGATATTGGAGCCCCCAAAAATAAAGTCTGNGTTCATGAACTGAGCCACAGTAAGCTCCCAGTCTTGTTTTTTCTGTCTGTATAGAGCTTCTCCATCTTTTGCTGCAAAGAATATTATCAGTCTGATTTTGGTATTGACCATCTGGTGATATCCATGTGTAGAGTCTTCTCTTGTGTTGTTGGAAGAGGGTGTTTGCTATATGGCCAGTGTGTTCTCTTGGCAAAACTCTGTTAGCCTTCGCCCTGCTTCATTCTGTACTCCAAGGCCAAATTTGCCTCCAGGTATAACATGGCTAAAGGAAGATGGGATCAGAATAATTTTGTCAGATGTATTCTTGAAGGACTCAGGCAAGTGCATGCTTAGACTTTAAACTATGCAAAATTGGCAAACATGGAACAGCAGGAGAAGGAAGCTCCTGGTAAATTCCTAGGTAGACTGAGAGGAGCCCTTCACAGACTCACTGAGATTGATTCTGAAAGTGAAGAGGGAAGAGTGATCTTAAAGATAGGTTTCTCACACAGTCAGCTCCAGATATACACCGTAAGCTATTAAAACAGGCGTATGGACCAAATCAGGCTTCCCTGGTTGCTCAGACGGTAAAGTGTCTGCCTGCAATGTGGGAGACCTGAGTTTGATCCTTGGGTTGGAAAGATCCCCTAGAGAAAGAAATGGCAACCCACTCCAGTACTCTTGCCTGGAAAATCCCATGGATGTAGGAGCTTGGTAGGCTACAGTCCACGGGGTCACAAAGAGTCAGACACGACTGAGCAACTTCACTGGTTACCAGGTATCTCTTGACTTCCTACTTTTGCATTCCAGGCCCCTATAATGAAACGGACATCTTTTTGGGTTGTTAGTTCTAGAAGATCTTGTAGGTCTTCAGAGAACTGTTCAACTTCAGCTTCTTCAGCATTACTGGTTGGGGCATAGACTTGTATTACTGTGATATTGTATGATTTGCCTTGGAAATGAACAGAGATCATTCTGTCATTTTTGTGATTGCTTCCAAGTACTGCATTTTGAACTCTTTTGTTGACTATGATGGCTACTCCATTTCTTCTAAGGGATTCCTGCCCACGGTAGTAGATATAATGGTCATCTGAGTTAAATTCACCCATTCCAGTCCATTTTAGTTCACTGATTCCTAAAATGTCGGTGTTCACTCTTGCCATCTGTTTAACCACTTCCAATTTACTGTGATTCATGGACCTAACATTCTAGGCTCCTGTGCAATATTGTTCTTTACAGCATCGGACTTTATTTCTGTCACCAATCACATCCACAGCTGGGTGTTGTTTTTGCTTTGGCTCCGTCTCTTTATTCTTTCTGGAGTTATTTCTCCACTGATCTCCAGTAGAATATTGGGCGCCTACCAACCTGGGGAGTTCATCTTTCACTGTCCTATCTTTTTGCCTTTTCATACTGTTCATGGGATTTTCAAGGCAAGAATACTGAAGTGGTTTGCCATTCCCTTCTCCAGTGGACTACGGTTTGTCAGAACTCTCCACCATGACCCATCCATCTTAGGTGGCCCTACACGGCATGGCTTATGGTTTCACTGAATTAGACAAGGCTGTGGTTCATGTGACCAGTTTGATTAGTTTTCTCTGATTGTGGTTTTCATTCTGTCTACTCTCTGATGGATAAAGATAAGAGGCTTCCTGATGGGAGAGACTGATTGACAGGAGGAAATTGGGTCTTGTTTTGATGGGTGGGCCATGCTCAGTAATTCTTTAATCTAATTTTGTTGTTGTTGATTGGGCGGGGCTGTGTTCCCTCCCTGTTGTTGACCTGAGACCAAAGTATGGAGGAGGTAATGAAGACAATGGCAACCTCCTTCAAAAGGTCCCATGCGTGCACTGCCACACTCAGTGTCCCCAACCCTGCAGCAGGCCACCGCCAACCCATGCCTCTGCTGGAGACTCCTGGACAATCACAGGCAAGTCTGGGTCAGTCTCTTGTGCGGTCACTGCAAAGGTTCTGTTTGTGCCCTCCAAGAGTCTGTTTCCCCAGTCCTGTGTAAGTTCTGGTGGCTCTATAGTGGGTTCATGGCAAGCTCCTCCAGGAGGGTTTATGCCATACCCAGGTCTACTGCACCCAGAGCCCCTGCCCCTGTAGCAGGCCGCTGCTGACCCGTACCTCAAACACTCAAAGGTAGGTCTGGCTCAGTCTCTGTCGAGTCTCCTGGTGTGCACATAGATTACCGTAGTTTTCCATTGCTTAAAAAAAAAAACACCTCAAGACCATAGTAACTTAAAATAGAACATGTGTTATCTCTCAGGAATCTCTCATGATCAGGAATTCAGGAGCGGGTTAGCAGGTTCTGGTTTCAGATCTTTCATTTTTGTGATTCTGATTTCAAGATGTCAGCAGAGGCCGCAACCATCTGAAAGCTTGACTGGGGCTAGAAGATCCACTTCCAAGGTGGCTGACTCACATGGCGCAGAAGGCAGTGTCGACTCTGTCTCAGTTTCTTGCCAGTTTCCTCCAATTTGTTAATTTGCTTAAGTGTCTTTACAGCATAGAGCCTGACTTCACATGAGAGATCAGAAAGCAGAGAGGAGCAATGGATTTCCTAACCTCAAACCAAGAGGCATACAAATCACTTCGGCCACATTGTTTTGGACACAAGTCAACCCTGATAGGGGTTGTAGGTTGGACTATACAAGGGTGTGAATACCAGCCAGCAGGGATCATTGAGGGTCATCTTGGAAGCCAGAACCACACAGCCCAATGTGGCTTACCTTGAACAACTAGCATTTTTATATACTGCAACTCTTAAATCCCAAATGTTATGCTCTATTCTGCTCTTGGTGACATTAGAGAATTTTATTTTATCTTTAGAGTTGGAGAAGAAAGAAATAACTTTCTGCTTTGATACAATAATGCTAACATTCTAATTTCAGTCTTTCCATTGAATTCTGTTAATAATCAATATATTAGCTTCCTTCTGCATGTGCTTTCAATTGTATCAAACTGTATTTCTTTCTTTCTTTTTTTTTCCCCCTAATTCCATGGTTTCTAATTTTTAACTTTCTGGCTTCATCCTTCCTGATATACTTAAAATTATTAATCATTTTGTTTCTTTCATGGATTTTTTCCCTCAAGGTTGTAGATTTGTTAATTTGCTTATTTTAAAGTTTTTTCTATCTTTTCTTTTAAAATATTTGTTCAAGTGGACTTGTGCATTCAACAAGCATTTATAGAGAATCTTTCATGTGCCAAAACAGTAAAGCCTCTCTATCAAGCAGAATTGAGAAGATATGGAAGTAAATAGATGTAGGGGGAAAAGGAGGAATATTATGAGGAAAGGTAAGGACAAAATATTAAGTAAGGAAAAATCACATTAAATAGTTGGAGGGAGTCTCAGTTTTTCTTCAACACCTTTCTATTTGAAAGACCTTCACTTCAACCATGCCAATTTAACAGTTGACTATTATACTCAAATATCAACTGAGAATCATATACTCAAAGTCCAAGATTAGGCTTTGTGAAATTTTAATACCTTTGGGACTTTTCACTGTTGGTTATTGGTGACATAGCTTAAAATGGTAGTTCACTGATGGGTAGATAGTAAGAAATAAAAAGAAAAATGTGTTTAGCACTTTACAGGTAACTGAAAATTAGCCACACCAGTGATCCCTTTCCCACTATTGCTTCACTACTTCTCAAAATACATTCAGGTGAATAAACCTCAAAGAGACCGATTACTTGAAGAATGTGTGACATAACGTTTGTTGTCCCTCAGTGACCTATGTCAGTTCCCAGCCTGCATCTACAAGAAAGAGATTTTCCTTAAAGGGATTCTTTTTTTTTTCCTTATTAGAATTTATTTCATTAAGTATGGAAAAGGAAGAAAATTACTTAGAACAAGAAGCCATCAGCACAACAAACTAGCACATGGAACAACTAAGGAAAATTTTGCAGCCTCAAAAGAATACTCATGAAGGAATAAGCATGTTCCAACCATATGTTTTCATGTAATAGTTTACAAATGTATCCAACCACATAAAAACTAAAATTAGCCATTTTGGCGGAAAAGATGACCCCCTTCCTTAACAATAAAGATTTTAGCATATTTATTTTTCATATAAAAAGAGAGGTGATTAATAATAGTTTAAGATGTCATAAAATATTTTTCTTTGAATTTCTAACTAGGACTTGCAGTTTAATTCAACTGAAATCTAATTCAAATTTTGCAATCTTTTGATATCAGATTGAATGGCACTTACTAAAACAGATATATAAATATCATCTTATATTCTTCTGAAACTTCTTACAGTGTTTTCTAGGATTACATACTAACCATAATCTCCAAAACTGTGAATGACNAATTCAACTGAAATCTAATTCAAATTTTGCAATCTTTTGATATCAGATTGAATGGCACTTACTAAAACAGATATATAAATATCATCTTATATTCTTCTGAAACTTCTTACAGTGTTTTCTAGGATTACATACTAACCATAATCTCCAAAACTGTGAATGACCAGTGAGACAATGAAAAAGGACTGGACTGCACTCAAATTCTTTTTTTGGGGGTGGAGTGGAATTCAGTTGTGCGTTGAATCTGGGAGGCTGAACCATAAATCTTAGAATCCAAGGTTGCTGTTGGGGAAATAGTGAGAATTAGCTAGAAAGGTTTTCAAGAAAGAGTAAATTCAATTAACTTGCTATGGCTAAATATTTCAAACCTGAAAATTTTCAGGCTTCTGGACTTGTTCTGATCTCAGTCAGGCATTGGCAATCAAGAAAAGTGCTCGTTTTGTAGTACGCCAAGCTACTGCCACTCCCCTGGATAAAACTGCAAAACATCAATATGCCCCCTTGCCTACAAGGACTTCCCTGGTAGCTCAGCAGGTAAGAAATCTGTCTGCAATACAGGAGACCCCAGTCTGATTCCTGGTTGGAAAGATCCCCTGGAGAAGGGAAAGGCTGCCCACTCCAGTGTTTGTGGGCATCCTTTGTGGCTCAGCTGGTAAAGAACCAGCCTGCAATGTGGGAGAACCGGGTTCTACCCCTGGGTTGTTAAGATCCCCTGGAGAAGGGAAAGGCTACCTGCCCCAGTATTCTGACCTGGAGAATTCCATGGACTCTATAATCCAAGGGGTCTCAAAGAGTCGGACACAACTGAGTGACTTTCACTTCACTATTGCCCACAAATGAAAGCCTTACCCTACCACCTCCAGCCCCACTCTACCCAAATTTCCCTTTTCCCACCCTGAGCTATTTGTTCATTCCTAAATTGCAAATATCAGTTAAGTGTTGGTCAGATTCTAGAAAGTAAAAGTAACTAACAATAAGGTGTGAATGAGGTTTACCAGTTCACAAGGAAGATTTACATTTTAAAAGAGGAATTTGTTAAACACAAATGAACTTTTAATAGATGGAATGTGTAAGAGAGATTTTTTTCTCTAAGGGATGGGAAGATTTCCAGAGGTCTTTGTCAGCTCAGGGGTTTCAAGTATAGCCTTGACATTCCTCTTCCATCTGCAAGCTCTTACCATTCACACCTCTATTTATCCTACCAGTAACCTTTGCAAATAGTACCTATTTAAAACAGAATTATTAGAGAGTTGCTTGATAGAACTTTATGTAAACCTGGAGGTTCTTGGGCCTCCAATTAGGTACTAGAGCCCTAAATTTCACAGTAGTCCATTTAAACAGACAAAAATGCCATACATTAAAAGATTAACTCTCCATTAGGTATATTTATCTATTTAATTATTTAAATAAAGAAGAATTTGTCAGAACTTTCCTATAATTACTAAAAGAAATAAATGGTTATTTTTCAATTGGGGGGAAGGTTCAGATCAGTTCAGTTCAGTCGCTCATTCGTGTCCAACTCTTTGCAACCCCATGAATCGCAGCACNGGAACTCTCTTGCTTTTTCCATGATCCAGCGGATGTTGGCAATTTGATCTCTGGTTCCTCTGCCTTTTCTAAAAGCAGCTTGAACATCTGGAAATTCACGGTTCACATATTGCTGAAGCCTTGCTTGAAGAATTTCGAGCATTACTTTACTAGTGTGTGAGATGAGTGCAACTGTGCAATAGTTTGAGCATTCTTTGCCATTGCCTTTCTTTGGGATTGGAATGAAAACTGACCTTTTCCAGTCCAGCGGCCACTGCTGAGTTTTCCAAATTTGCTGGCATATTGACTATAGCACTTTCACAGCATCATCTTTCAGGATTTGAAATAGCTCGGAGAAGGCGATGGCACCCTACTCCAGTACTCTTGCCTGGAAAATCCCGTGGATGGAGGAGCCTGGTAGGCTGCAGTCCACGGGGTCATGAAGAGTCGGACATGACTGAGCAACTTCACTTTCACGTTTTCCTTTCATGCATTGGAGAAGGAAATGGCAACCCACTCCAGTGTTCTTGCCTGGAGAATCCNCCATGGATGGAGGAGCCTGGTAGGCTGCAGTCCACGGGGTCGTGAAGAGTCGGACATGACTGAGCAACTTCACTTTCACGTTTTCCTTTCATGCATTGGAGAAGGAAATGGCAACCCACTCCAGTGTTCTTGCCTGGAGAATCCCAGGGATGTGGGAACCTGGTGGGCTGCCGTCTATGGTGTCGCACAGAGTCAGATACGACTGAAGCGACTTAGCAGCAGCAGCAGCAACTGGAATTCTATCACCTCCACTAGCTTTGTTCATAGTGATGCTTCCTAAGGCCCATTTGACTTCACATTCCAGGTTGTCTGGCTCTAAGTGAGTGATCATACCATCATGATTATCTGGGTCGTGAAGATCTTTTTTGTATTATTCTTCTGTGTATTCTTGCCACCTCTTCTTAATATCTTCTGCTTCTGTTAGATCCATACCATTTCTGTCCTTTATTGAGCCCATCTTATATAATTTACAGTTGTCTTATCATTAGTCACTCCCTTATTACTCCAAACCTCTGTTACAGTTAATAATTCTTTATATTAAACTTCTCCTCTTCAAATTACTGTGTGGTTTCTATTTCCTGATAGACCACAACTGCTCCATGACTAAAAAAGATTGAAATAATCTGTATTGTTTGGGAGTAGGTAGCAGTAAATCATCTCTTTATGGAATGGATTAGCATTAGTATGATGGGCCTTATCCCAGCCTCACTGTTAGAGGAAAAAGGAGTTTTGAGAATTTGATGCTAGATTGAAAAGTGACTTAAGAATATGACGCTGTGTACTATTTTTAACTGTACATATGGTTTTAAGGATCTGATTTTAAAATATTTTACTTGATCTCACTGAGAGTTTCATAAAATGTAAACTGTAGAAAGGCAGACAACAAAAGCCTGGACTCAAAAGTAATTTGTTGGCCTTGAAAAGATGTTGCAAAATAATAACACTATAATGTGAATATTTAGATTAGTAATGCTAGGGAAATAATGATTCCCATGGTTTTTTTGAGAACTCATAGCAACAGGGGTAAATGAGGCTTCCCTGGTGGCTCAGAGGGTAAAGAATCTGCCCGCAGTACAGGACATTCGAGTTCTGTCCCTGGGTCGGGAAGGTCCCCTGGAGAAGGGAATGGCTACCCACTCCAATATTCTTGCCTGGAGAATTCCATGGACAGAAGAGCCTGGAAGACTACAGTCCATGGGGTTGCAAAGAGCAGGACACGACTAACACACACACACACACACACACACACAGTTATTATCCTTATTTTACAAATAGAGGTCAGTTAAGGAACTGACCTAACATGCTTTGTGTAGTACATCTCAGGGCAAGGTTTTGAGCTTAGATCTGACTGTGAAGCCTGACTCTGAACCATTGCCCTCTGCTATCAGAACACTAATACTGAAATAAATAGCAAGCTACCTGGGAGAGCAAACACAGAAGACTTGCTTGTGTTGTTTTAATCAAAGATCCAGAAAGAGATACTCTAACATATCGTTAAAATGTATAGCACACTTTGAGATATTTCTGAGACAATCTATTACTCTTACCTAAAAATATATGGACAAGCTGGGTGAACACTAATGATCAAATCCCCAGATCCAAAGTGTTAACTGTGTATCAAAACCCCAGCAGCCTTGATTCAGAGCTGAATTGAAGGCAGATGAAATATTAACAGCAGTTCTAGCAGCACAAAATGAAATATGAGATCCTGTATCAGAAATTATTAGTAACCTGTTAAAAGAAATGCTGAAAAATGGCAGTTACCAAATTAAAACTGGGAAACAGAGCCCAAATGGGGAATTTTGAAAAGTTTGGAGGAAAATAAATGACAGATTGTCCTCTTGGCTCTTATTACTATGCCATCCTAAATCCTACTTGGCAATACATGGTGGAGGTGAAATAAGAACTGCATCACTGCCAGTGCTGGTCCTCAAATTTGTAGTTCTAAGTGTCTGTGAGGGTGTCTGCGATTGATTGGAAAAGGAGCTAGAATTTGGTAGCTTTATCTAAATTGGAGAGTCTAGAGACTCTTATTATGAAAGGCTTCCTCTCATTTGTGAATTGGCCCCTTTGCTCCACTTTTGGATGCCTGGCTTCCTCCATGCCGAGCTGCACTAAATGTTTCTACATGGGAAAGCTATTCTCCTTAAATGCTTTCAAATTTAAAGCATCTATCTGGATATGTTCATGTTTATGACTCAAAATGTCTAGCATCAAAAAAAAAAAAAAAGAGAGAGAGAGAGAAAGGTTACAGATACCAAATACTGGTAGTAAATGAAGGCGATATTTTTCCGGCAGTAACTGAGAGCAGAGAAATGACTAGAAGCAGAGTTGCTGAGCAGTTGGTGCCAGAGAGAAAAAGGAAATGAGCTATAGAACCATAGAATCTTCATGTTGGCAGAGACTATGGAGTTCCTGCAGTCCAACCCTATCATTTTTCAATGAAGACACTGAGACATGGGGAGTTAAGGGACTTGACTTGTCCTAGACACAGAGCTGTTTACTGACAGTCAGGCCAAAAACATTTCCCAACTCCCAGTCTGGAACTCTGTAGTTCAGCATGCTACTGCCATTCTCTACTGAAAATTAACACTAACCCAGCCTGGAACATAGAAGAATTCAGCATCTGTGAGAAGCAAGAAAAATGAATTCTGAGATGAAAATCAGTCTGAGAAAAAAGAGAGGGGAAATGAATGATTCTCTTTCACTGTGATTCTTTGGCCAACTTTTCTAAAGATATTTTATATCAGTTTATTCCTCCATCCCTTTCTACAAAAAAAATAAAATAAAATAGTTTGGTTGTAATTCCCAGGGTTTATATTTACACATTCAGATTTGATTTACTTTGAGAATTCTCCCATGTACAAGTTGTCTTGATTAGTTCGTGTGTGGCATCGCCATTGATTCCTGTTATTTACATGGGCTTGACTCTTTTTCCTAGCACGTAAATGTGCTCCAGAGTCCTTGTAGGGAGAATCTTCTCCCGGGGGCACCCTAACTAAGGATCAGATGTAGATTTAAGATGCAAGAATTATATTCTATTAACCTTTGTATTCTGTTAACCTCCTGGAAAGCTTAAGCCATATGTGGGCCTTATAATAAGGCTCATGAGTTAGGTGAAATAATTTCATTTGGAAGCACAGGATACTTTGAAATAAACCAGTAACAAAGGAGAGACAATAAAAATGTTTCCGTAGGATACCCTGTGAAATTGCAGTATGGGTCTTTCGGACAAGTTGAATATGTTTCAGAATAGAGCAACCGGAAATGAGAGAGTCAGACAGTATGATGAAAACTACAGATGGAATGCTTCGCATGGGAAGTGATTATATACAAGAAGAGGGATCAGGAGCAGGTAGGCGTGGAGTTGGAAAGGAGTGGGTAACTGGAATAAGAGAAGATAATGCTTGACCAGGTCTAGTAAAATATTCCCTGCCACAACCACTGTTCCATGAAGAGACTGAGCCAGGAGGCCTGAATAAGCTAACCTGGAGTTCAGCGTTGCCATTATTGTGGGAGGCAGCAGGCAGAGCACACCCGGATTTGTGTTACACAGTAATCACTGCTGGGTGTCAGCATTCATCAGCCAGATGGTCAGACCCACAATTAATCAATTAGGCTGGGATGATCAACTGGACCAAGTTTTCCCCTTTGGTAAAAAACCCTCATCATGCAGGCAAGGCCAATAGCACTTTTATCCTGTTGCTTTTGGAGATGCTTCTAAAAATCCCTCTTTGCTTTTTCAGGCTTCTAGTTACTTAGTGTTATTAAGTTCCAAGCTGCTTGGACAATATAGATACCCCAAATCGAGATTTTAACATAATAGGTTTTTAACATTCTCTGTGTTCATACATAACGTTTCAAATCTCCAGGTAGAAACAAGCTTTTTGAAGCAACATTCTCTGAGGAATTTACTAGATTTAAGGTCTTCCTATTGGATCCTCTGAATCCATTGCAACAACACTGGAAATGATTCTTTCACTGAGTACTTATGAAGATGACATGTTAATAAGATACAAACAATTAACATTTCATTGAGTATCCAACCTGTGATAGATACTGCCATGATAAGGATCAGCAAACATTGATTCCATCTTTATAATAATTCAAGGTGATAATGTTCCATTTCAAAGAAAAGAAAACTGAGGCCAGAAAGTTCATTTTCTTAAGGTTAAGCATTTATCAAAGAGGTGGTGAGATGATTTAATGATCTTTGGAATGAAAACTAAAAAATTATTCTACATTTTTTATACATATTACACAACTGTTCATCTTTAGACAATAATAGTTAGGAATATATAGTGAGTCTTTATTAGCTCTGTCTAAAGCTCTGGAAAGAAATCTTTTACTAGTGTCTCCCAGCCCTGTTGATGGTGTTCTCTTTTTCCTGCAATTCTTGCTGTACCCCATCTGACTTTTCAAGTTGCTTTCTCCCTTGTTTGGGGGCCATCACCACTATTTGCTGACCATTCTGTCCTCACCTCAGTTTCCTTGTCTAGAAACGCTTCCTCTGAGTTCGCTTCCTACACTAAGTCTTTTCTTTATCCATTGACTCATTCAGGCTATTAGCCTCCTCCAAAAAAATGTCTGTTAATTGATTTATTTTTTATGTTGAACCTGTTTTTTTGCCTCTGGCTGTTTTCTTTTCTTTCTCCTCTTGCTATGTAACAGTACTACTGCACAGGAAGAGGCGCTGGGAAGTCCTGTTGACAAGAAGTGTCACTTGCTGATGGAGGTCCATGCTGACCCCAGGGAACAGAAATATAGACGCAATCTCATATTCCCTTTTGTGTTTCAACACTGAACTTACTTCTCTCCTTTCTCTTAGCTCTTCTCTACTGCCACCCAAGCTTAACTTGAGTACTTCTCTTTAACCATTTTGTGACCAGATTTTGTGAGGATGTCATTGACCCAAATGCACAACTTTGAGATATTAGGCTTTTACTTATAATCACATTATTTTATGGAACATGAGGCTTCCTGTTGTGATTTTACTGTAGTGGTTTTCTTTTGTTTGTTTTGCTACTTATCAAATAGGGAAAGCAATACCAAAATACCACAGGATGTGCATAGGTAACCACTTTTTCTTAAATCAAGTTTAGGAGCACATGGGGAAAAAAAGGTATTACAGAGATCTTAATGAGCGTCTTTTCTCCTCCAGGGCTCTCCTGATGCCCTCTTTTTTTGTCTGCGGTACTCTAATTTGTTCTTGCTATGTTGGGTAGGCAGCTGTTCTAAGTTTTTCCCTTGCTGCTCCTTTTTGTACAGTCCTTCAATCTTCACCCCAGAGCTGATGAGGCTCTTTCATTTTGACCTGCAGTATCTCTGTGAATTGCAGAGCTGAGCCCTGCCATCTAAACTGCCTTTCTGCTTCGTTTTGCTCCTGACCTAACGCCCCCCCCCACCCCTGCTATTCCAGGCCTGGCCTCTCATGACCAGAGACTGCTGACTCATCCTGGCCTGTGCCAAGCTGTGCAGTCGCTTAGCGATGTGGACAGGAGTCGAAGGACTAGAATGAGATCACTGAGCTCATTTCACTTGTTGCTTACGGTACAGTCCAGCATGAGCTGGAAATGTAGGAACCTCAGCCTCTCGAGCAGAAAGAGTAAGTAGATTAAACACACTGCATCACCATGCCCTCAACAAGCAATAGTAGGGTGGTGGGCGGGGGCTGGCTTTTTCATGGCCGTGTCTAGGGCATTCCGGTTCATCAGGAATGTTCCTTTGTCCTCTCTTCTTCCTCTGCTCCACAATCGCACCCTCCCCCCCTTCCCTGAACTTCCCTTCTGAAAATGTCCGGATGGCACAGCAGTCATCTGGGCAGAAATGAAATTTTGCTAATAAGCAGCCTCCACAAGAAATCCTAGAAGAGTGACACTTTTGAAACTGCTTATGTGTCTACTGGGAACTGACATGAACTTCCCAACAGAATTCAAGGAGATGAAAAAAAAAATTTCTTTTTGTTCTCCTTTTCTTTCTGATTCTCTTTTCCTTTCTGTTTTGAGGGAGGTAGTTTCAGGAGAAATGGCTGCATTCTGGTGTGGTGTAAAGTTTTCCGTTGGGAGACAATAATGTACATTCCTCTGGCAGGACGGGATGGGTTTTTTTTTTTTTGTTTCTCTTGCTGTTGTTTATTTATAAGACATTTCCTCTCAGTTAGTGGAAGTTAGATCGTAAGAGGCTCCAGTGATTTTCCTTCCACCTCCCCTCCCTAATTTCTGTGCTTCAGCACTCTGGAACACCGTGAACTCGACGAACTAATCAAAGCAGGGAGCTTAGCAGCCAGGCCTGGACAGCCTCGGGAGTCTGTGCTGATTCTCAGGCGACACTCCTTGGATCAGGAACCACAGTCCTGGTGAGTGGTGAGGTTCCAGAATTTGATGTGTCAAGGATTCTATTCTTGGTGTCTCTGAGGCAGTCAGAAAGTAACGAGTGTTTTTTAAATGGAAAAAAATATGGAATTTTTTTTTTAAAAAGCTACCAAACAATCCAACAACCTGATGAAGATTTTACTATGTACAGCTGAGAGCACTCTATGGACAATGGCTGAGCCTTGAGTCTGTGCTCAGGAGGAGCCTGCAGGCTTAGGCTTCATGCTGCCACTGATGGATGTCAGCCTTGACATGCCTAGCAAACATGCTGGTGGGAGGAGAAAGATAGGTGAGTGAGTGCGGCTGGGAGGTAGCAGATGGGGTTATAGGAGGGGGAAGTGAAAGTGGGATTCAGGATCCGTTTGGAGTTTCTCTCTACCAGCCTTTCATGCATCTCTCCTCTGCACATTTACGTTATGCTCAGAATACGTAACGTACCCAGTTAAGCAAGGAGTAAAAGTGGCTGCGTGGAACAAGAATATTGTTTAATACTGTTCTTCTGAAGATCACTTTGCTAAGAACTGGCTGTTTTTAAATGTTTGGGAAACTTCCCCCACCCAACCTTTGGAAAATATTATTTGTCATACCCTTGTCATTATTCTTCTGCATTCATTGTATTAAACAGAAGAATGCAAAGGGAATCCTTATTTGGTTCCAGGGAAATTTATCTTCGTGACACAGGAAAGCTAGATGACTGTCCTCACAGTATTAAACCCAAATATAGTATCGTCCTCAATATAAGAGCCTCTGATTGAGTGTGCTCTGAAGTTTTCGAACGAATGAGATGGGGGTGGTGGCACGCTGTGTGATATGAGACTAGCAGAGGAGTCAACAGACCAGCTTCTGGTGCCAATACTTGCCTTCCATGTCCTTGTTAATAATTCACACTCTCCCTGGAAGTGGAGTTTCAGTTGGAACGTGTATTTATCTTTTACCATCAGGTCCCTACTTAGTTGCTTTTTCAGAGGTATTTGATCTCACTGTGTTTTCTTGTTTTCTTTCCAATTTTAAGAAGCCAGTGTGTTCCAAAATATTAAGAGTGGAAAAAATAAAAACCAAAAAAACATGGTGGCCATAAAAGCATTTGACTGTGTGGCAGCATCTGAAGTGAATTGCTCTTTGGAGGCAAGGAGGAGTCTTTGATGTCCCCAATATGGTTCTCATAGGCTAAAACTTCCAAGAACCACAACCCAGCCTAAGGGGCACTCACTCGATGTTCTTAAATATTTGGAAAGAGATGCTATTTTATTGTTTTAGTTTTCCTTGCTATTAACACATTGCCAGTAGATTCTTCCTCAAAGTTGGAAACACTGTAGCACTAGTTGATTTTGCGTTTAACCAGATGTGTATTGTGTGTGCCTGTCGTGTGGACTCCTGTCTCATTCAGCATATCACATCAATACTTCACTTTCGGAATTTTGTTTGCTGCTCTGGGTGATTCAGATTCCTAACCATAGAACTCGTGCATGCTCAGTCATGTCCGACTCCTGCCACCCCGTGGACCATGGCCCACCAAGCTCCTCTGTCCATTGGCTTTTTCAGGCAAGAATACTGGAATGGGTTGCCGTTTCTTCTTCCGGGGGGATCTTCGCAACCCAAGTATTGAACTTGTGTCTCCTGCAGCCATCCTGAACTGGCAGGAGGATTCCTTACCACCTCGTGCTTATATAGTCCCATGTTCCCTACAGACACTGACGCCTGCTGATAGCCTCACTGGGCTCTGTCAGTGACCTCTAGAACCAGTCAGCTTACTTTCATGGTTCCTATATTTTGTGAGGCACATCAAATTCCTGAGCAGTCATTGTGATAGGAAGCAGTCCCAGAGCTTTATTCAGACCAGTATGCTCAAGGTTTGATGGTATTTAATGGAAAACTTCCTTATTTTAGTTAGGCCATGTTAATTATACTACACGTATGTGGAATATTTTGGGGGGATTTTCCATTAGTTCTCTGTTTTTCTGAAGAAAGAAGCTGAAAGCGAAAATAGTGTTAAATTTTTCTTAAGTGTGATACATAAATGGAACTCATTTTTATCCATTACTACTAAGACCTGTGTGAGGTTGTGCCTCCACAGTTAACACCCACGCTCCACAGACTCCTGGGAGAACTGTCCGTTATCTCTGGTAGAGATGATATCTGCTAGGACTGCACTCAGGGTAAGCTGGATGGCTAACATTTAGAAAACGTTTTACCATTGAAATCCTCTGTGCTTGTACACAAAATGTTGTGAGCATATTTAAGCAGAAAGTAGGTAAACACAAATATCTAAGATTATATCCCAAGATGACATTTTAAAAAGATAACCCTCCAGAGAAATTTTCCTTTTTGTTGCCTAGACCTGGAGTTCCACATGGAAAAAAGAATTCCCTGGCTGAGTTGGAGTATTTAAGTTAGAGTTTGATCAGTACACCTTTGATAGAAAGGCAAGATAATGATGTATTTCTTTCCATTGAAATGGTTGTAAATAGTTACCTGATCTTTTCAAAACCTGTGTTATAAACCCCCATAATGTACTATTGATAATTCAATTTTCCAAGTGCTGATTCTAAAAATTTTATTTTCATTTCAGAAGATGCATGTTATAAGATGTCTCTTTTCTTGCATGTGCATTTTTGCTATAAGCACTTCCCATGTGTTTTATTCATTTAATTAGGCAGTCACAAATAGATTCAAATAGCATTTCTAAATGACAGAATTATTATCTCAATAAGACATTATTCTTTCTTATTTATATAGAAGTGTTTTTTTGATATTTATGTGATTCCTTTTAAAAGATACCTGTTTTTAAACATTAGGAAGAAGGCATCGACTCATTGTATCTTGTGATTATATATGTATGTTATATTGTGTATAATCTGTATTCAGTATACCTGTGCTCATGCTCAGTTGCTAAGTTGTGTCCAACTCTTTGCGACCCCCTGGACTGTAGTCTACCAAGTTCCTCTATGAATACTGGAGTGGATTGCCATTTCTTCCTCCAGGCAACATACCTATATTCAGCTATTAAAAATATAACCAAATCCTAGCTAGGTTAACTTGCTTCTGAACTCAATCAAACGTCTTACAAATTAACCATAAGTGAAATGTAGTTGGCGTTCTATCACATTGACAACACAGAAATTTTACACAAATATTTATGAACAGTATCTGCAAAAGATAAGATTTGGTTAGCTGATAAGATTGGTAATTATCCTTCATCAAACACACATGTTAAATTATCAGCCTAAATTCTATTTATGTACAACTTCAAAATATTAATTGCTATATGTATAAAGTAGTTTAAAATTAAGTAGAAAGAAATTACGTTGCTTTTAATTATCTGAAAATTCATAATATATTTAATGATTCACTTTATTTTGTAAGAATGAATTTATATCCAGTTGACCCAGTTTATTCTAGTTTCTCAGCAATTTAGTTGTACATTAAATACTTTGATGCTGTATTTACATATCAACATCAGCAACTATAATTTCCCAGATACCTTTTCAAGATACCCAGCTATCTTGACATATCCTTGTGAAGTCACACTTTTTTCTTTGAAGCTTTCTGTAAAAACCTAGATTAAAAGTGAACTTTCCCTTCTGACATTAATTGCATTTTAAAAATCTGTAGCTTTCATTTGACACATTATATACTGCTTTGTATTGAAGTTTTTTTATACGTATGAAGCTACAAGTGGTTGGAGGGCAGGTGCTGCATTTTATGTTTATTTGTCTCCCTTCCAACCAATGTTGAATTGCCCCAATCTGAGAGGAGGATCAATGACTAGGTGATGAATAAATGGATGGATGAATGGATGGATGATATCTGTATGGCAGTGTATTGACATTGAGTACATATTGCTAATCATAAGGAAGAAATATGTCCAGAAAACAAATCAATAAATTCTTCTATACCTGAATCCTTTAAACTCCCATATTAGATCTTCCAGCTAGCTGAGGGCATCATTTGCCAAGGGAGCTTTTCTAATCTCCACAGTGCCCAAGTGATTTCTGATGGGACATGGAGTCTTGAGCGTGCAGTAATTCCATTCATTTCCTGGGACTCATGAGGGTGCCAAATGCCTAGGTTGGTCTGCTCCTGCAGTCTAAAAGTACCAAACTCACCTATAAAGTATCATATTGACCAAAAGCTTCTCTAGTTTGTCAGTATTTGCTTATAGTCAATCAGTGGTTCTTCCTCTCCTCAAACTCAACATCTAAGGAGCTCAGGTTGACATCAGATGTGGAAAGGCATGAGGACTAGCTATGAATACCCGTGAACTAGACAGGAGAGGGTTGGGGCAGACAACACAGGAAAGAAAGGATCAAGAGGACAGACTGCCCAGTCATTTCCACTATCTTAACAAATACTAATTAAATGCCCTGTCTTAGGCAAATGATAACTGAAAGTAGCCAAGTGCAATTGTTTCTCATGAATGCATAAAGAAATTGGTGGGATCTCTAGGTGCTTCTTCAATCAGTAAGCTGGAGCATACTAAGGCACATTTGGTGCTCTGGACACATTGGAGGAGAGGGAACCATTCCAGCACCCTAAACCGTACCCTGCTGACATGAGTAACATCCAGAGACCAACTTCATATACAACAAACTGACCCTAATAAACAATAATTAAAAGAATCCAAAATATCTTGTGAAATTTAATTATATCTGTCATCAATGGTCAATCAACTTAGCAATCACTAAGCTACATCTAATTCTGTCTCCTACATTGAATTCCTTTCTACAGCTTTTAATATATATAAATGAAATGTACTGGTTTTATTTCCTTCTCTTTTTATTTTTCCCCTTTATCCTCTAGTAAACTGAATTCCTAGATGTAAGCAGCCAGAGGGAGAAAGAGAAATGATTCACATAATGGATAATTAACCCTTGAACAATGGAAAGTTAACTCTCCATAGACATGCCAAAAACTGAAATGTTTTGTTGTTGAATATGTTCTCCTTTGGGTGTTAACACATAGAGGACATCTCCATTAGCTCAAACTTGGCACCAAACAACCTGTTCATTTTCAATCTACAAATGCCACACTCACCTTCCAGTTCATTCTGGCAGGATTTGTAGCATGATGCCCTCTTGGGTAGTCATGTACAAACAACTCTGAGGGGCAAAATTGTATGAGTGCCTAATCCACTTTTGAAAATGAAAGAAAAGGATCTGTTTTTATGAAAAGCACCTAATAAGGAGAGACACAAATTGTAATAAAAAGTGTTAGCACCTTGCATCTCCTGTTAATTGCCTTCCTAGTCAAAAGGAACCAAAATAGTGTAATAAATGTTAGACATACATCATGAACAGAGTGCAAAAAAATGTCTCTTCCTTTTAACAGTGAATTGAAAAAGAGTAGCAAAGCTTCAACTACCCACATTGCCTTAACTTAGGCTCCTAACCTTATTCATCTACTTCATTTGTCTAATGAGGATAATAGTACCCATTTGACTTATTAATCAGCATTGTTATCAGGATCAGATTATAAAGACTGTCTCTTCTTTACATTCATTAAATGTAGATTTAACATTGATTCATTTACTCATATACTTATTAATGCAAGAAACACTTTTGAACCATATTCTGTGTAAGGTGTTGTTCTAGCAGTTAAAGATTGATTCATTTATTAATAACTATTTAAGGTGCACATACTGTGAACCTAGGGTTTTTCCAAGAGCTGAGGATACTACAGTAGACAAAACCAACAAAAGTCTGTATTCTCAAAATACTTAAATTTTAGGCAAGGGAGAAAGATGACAAACAGGTACATATGTAAAATATAAAGTATGTTAGATAGCACTGGTAAGTGCTATGGAGAAAAGTAAAATAAGAGAGAGAGAGAGACAAAGAGAGTATGGTTGTGTGAGAGCTAAGGTTGCGATTTTAAAATAATGGAAACAGAATGCCTCCCTAAGGGGACAACTTTTGAGAAAGGTGAAGAAGCAAGTCCTGTCGATATCTACGCAAAGGCATTTCTGATTCGCAGCTACCAAGTGCAAAGGCCGTGGACAGGACTGTGTCAGGCAAGTTCGAGTGGTAACAAGGCAGTCTTTGTAGCAGGATGAGAATGGGAATGCAGCAGAGTGGTAGATGTGACGGGAGAGGCAGTGGGAGCTTGGGCACGCAGGCCTTTATATGCTGTTTGTGAAAGTTCTGGTCTTGTCATTGACAATACAAAGATGAAAAGACAGGACCTCAGGTTGCTCATTGGTGGCGAGACAGGTAGGGAAACAAGTTGGGATAATGCCATATGCTAAGAATCATAACTGAAGGATGCTCAAGGAACCTTGGAGGCACAAAATAGCAAAGGTTTACCTGAATGTACTTTGTGGTAGAGTTAGGAAAAGCTTCATAAAAGAGCTAATAAATCCCTTCTAGGCCTTGAAGGACTTTCCCAAATGGTCAGAGGGAGGAAGGACATTCAGAGGACCAGCAGGGGCAAAGACACTTCAGTAGGAAATAGCATAGCAGAGGTGGGGCCAGTATCACTAACGTTTAGTAGAGGAGTGTGGATAAATTATGCTATCGAAGTAGGCAGGGAACAATCCTGTTGGGTCTTGATTGCCATGCAAAGACTTCTAACTTCGTCCTAGGGTATGTGGGGAGCCATTTAAAAGTTTTAAGTAGAGAAGGTTAATGATCAAATTGTGTTATAGAAGATCACCCAGGCAGCAGGGTGGAGGATGGATTGGAGGAATGGGAGAAGAGAGACAGAAAAATGAGTTAGGAGGCAACTAAAATTGTTAAGACAGAACACACTGAAGCTCTGAACTAGGACAATAACTATGGGAATAGAAAGGAAGAGACCCGTTCAAGAGATAAGAGGCAGAATGGACACACCTTAATAACCTTTGGGCTGGGCATCAAGAGAAAGGAATTTTGGATTACTCCCAAGTTTCTGCCTTCTACAACTAAGCAAGATAGCTAGGAGGAGGAGGAATGGGTCTTGTAGGCTGGAGGAAGGGGATAAATTTGTCTTTGAATGTGTTCAATTTGAGATGTTGGGGAAATATCCTGAGTGATGTCTAGTAGGCTGTTGGATTTAGTCAGGAAAGTGGTAGATAGGTCAAGAGTAGTCTTAAGTTTGGCAGTCATCTAAAGCGTCGGCTTCAGCGTCATAGTTAAAATTATAGAATGGACTTTTCTTAAGGAAAATGTATTAGTAGAAAGCAAAAGAGAGCAAACCCCCGGAGTAAACCACATTTATGGAACAGAGAAAGGAAGAAGAGACTTAAACAAAATTATTATGAGCAACTATTATGCTCCAAGTGCTGTGCTAGATGTTGGAGGAACCAGGATAACTAGCACCCAGTTCCTTCCCTGGAAGTACCCACAGTTTGTAAAAATATGAGATTACTATCACCATCAACAATGGACAGTGCTAACAGAAGAAATGTACAAACGTAACAGAGAAAATAGTATAAGATATTTAAGTAGCATTAAGGGAGATGATAAAGGCAGAATCCTGGAAAGTCTGCTGCATGCATTTTGCAACACAGTTCATTTCTGATTCCTCTAATACTTGTATGTGTATGTTCCAGTGTTAGCATGGGTTCAAGCTATTGGCAAAACAAGCCAGGTGTAAATTATGGTAGAATTGAAATCGATAGTGCTTTGAAGCACTGGAGTGCCCAGTTCACATCAGGGCGTGCGTGTGTGTTCACTGAAACATGGCTATCAAGTGCACCCCGAGTCATTAGATGTGTTATCCAGTGAATAACAGCCTAATGATATTTTAGCAGAGCAGCCTTATGATAAATTCTGCCTTAGTGAAACTCCATGTACAAAGCAATTTCTCCTGGCCGTGTATATTGCATGGCAAAGAAAGATATCCTGCTGCGTATCAGAAGGCTGTAATTTCATTTAGGGGTTCTATTGACATCGTAAACTGTGAGAGCAGAGCTCAAGTGGCTATTTAAGTCATAGGAACTTCAAGCTAAAATTACTGCCTAGTCCTAATCGCCACCTCCAAAGGACTCCTGCCTATACATATGTGTTTTATGTTTCTATCTTTGTGTCTATAAATAACACTCTAGGGGTTAAGGTGATAAGCTGTCTTAAAATATGACAGGTATCTGTCACCTTTGCAACTGGTGTGAGCTAAGGGCTAAAAGCAGTTGTATTATTCATTGAAGATCAAATGTTAAAAAGGGCCAGAAACTCTCCAACAGGTTCAGAATACAGGTGTTTTGGTTTTCCTACTTGAAGACATTCTCTATTCTGTTTCATGTCAAAGTCTTCCAGCATGTTGAGGCTAGAAAAGTAGGGACCTGTAGACCTACCTGTATAACAGGAATTACAGCTTGTAAGTATTTGCCCCCTTCTTTCCTCTCTTTGCCTTGACCCATGCTCTCTTGTGAAAATACTAGTCCTGAAGAGTTGGAGTAGTACCCACTCAGGTGCAGATGATACAGTGCCCCACATCTGAATGATCCCCTAGATGTTTAAGGAGTCCATTCTGTCCTGAGATATAGCCGAGCTGAAAATTGGAAGCCAAAATAATTGATTTGAATGTTTACATACTAAAGACATTTAAATAAAATTGCAAATTGTCATCATGTTTCTTAGATGATGCTTTGGGATTGATCTAGGAGACCAACAAGGGAAGACTCAAAGTTATGTATGTTTCTCTTTGGTTTTTAATGAAAATGTTTGTGCCCCCATGTTAACTATCAACTCTGTCCAGAGATGCCACTACAAAATTAGACATTGGAGTTTGAACTTATCAGTCATGATGGCTAACATTTTATTTGGTCACTCTCTTTCCTGGACTTGGGAGGAAAGTCCCAAGTCCCATCTACATACTGCCTTAAATACAAATTCCCGAAGGATTATCATGATTCAGAAAACCACAATAGTAATAGAATTCATGACTCCTCATAAGGCAAATGTGTTTTTCGGTCATCTTATAAACCCTTATATCACCGTGAAAAGGAACGGAGGATGGAGAGGTAGATAGTGGGACCCACAGTTAGTGGCAGAGACTAAAGTTTGACTTTCCATATTAGCCTGATTATTATTCTGATGCTTCACCACAATATTTCTTTGTTGGTTACATAGTATATTTAAAAATTAAAGTCTATAAGAGCTGAATCTCTCTCATCTGTTACCACAATATTTTCATTAGATTCCTGAACAGCATAATATGTCATTGTCACATTTTTGAAAAGTGCTACTGTTCTTAGTAAGAGTATCCTCAAATCATCTATATCTGTGGGAATAAAAAAGGAGAGATTACGTAGACGTAGATAAGGTCCATCATGAGGAAGTACAAGTCTCCTGTTGTTCTGGATTTAGGCAGCACAGCAGAGTCATTAGGAGAGCAGATTCTCTGGGTCTGGGTCACTCTCTGGTCTCTGGGTCACTAGCTGTGTGATCCTAGGGATGTTATTTCATTCTTGTGCCTTAGTTCTTTAGTCCCTAAAATGGAACTGAGGATGATACCTTCATCATAAAATTATTATGCAAAGTAAATGATCTAATATATGTAATTTATGTGTTTTACTGGTATATACAGCAAGTACTCAGTAAACATTAGCTGCTATTACAATCACCATTATCATCCTGCATTTCATCACTTATTCTTACGCTATAGAGTCTCGGTTAATACATGTCAGGGAAATACCTACACATGTGTGTGCATGCACAAATACACACAGGCAAACGCACTTGCACACACCCTGTCCAGTTAACAATGCTTGCTTACCTCAGCCTCGGGGTTAAGCTTCACCTCTATGTTAATTTCAACGTTACTCTTCTGTCTTCCAGTCCAGACTCTGCTAGCTATTTTTCTCCTCTTGCCTAATTTGAAACTCTCAATACTGATATCCAGTCACTAGTAGGCTTACCCTCCTATCTGCCTCATTTTTCCTTTGTGGATCCACGGACTGTATCCTCAGAGCTGTGTTCATTATGCCTCTGCCTGTACTTTCTTCCCATTACAAAATTTGAACTTTAGTCTTAATATCCACTTGTATTTTAATCTGATGCCCTTGGTTCTAACCTTGATTTTGCTCTTCATGTCATATATTCACATATCCTTTTCTATATTGATTATATTTTGAGAAAAATATGCTTACCTCAGTCATAACTGAAACCTGATAGCCCTCTCTGTAAGAAACAATTCATCCACCTTGGCAGACCACGTGTTGAACCATTCATTATGCCACCACAATGTCCTTATCTTACCCTCTTGATGAATATCAGAGATCTGATATCCTGAACCTGGTCTCACTTGCCCTATACCTGCACTACCCCTAGGCTGATGCTAACACCGTCCAAAACTTAATTAATATAAAATTTAATTAGGCAATATTGGCATTAGTGTAGAGTATGTATAATAGTAATACATGTCAATGTATTACTATTATGTCAATATCCATGTCAAAAGGAGAGAAACTAACAGCAAAATCCAACATCATTGCAACTGGTAAATATCACTTGCCATTACATTTTAATGTATTTGTGTTCCTCTTTTTGTTACCTTTTTTTTGACAGGATTCATAAAGAGAGAAAAAGTTTTTAAAAGAAGAGGTACAATTTAAATTTAGAAGCAAGTACGATGCTAAACTTAATTAGTATATCTCACAATAATTACAAGTGTCACCATCATCAGAACCATACCTGCTTACAAGGAGCTTCTAGTTTGTATAATCTTATTGCATAAATTAGTAATTAAATCCTAAAGCTAATTAGATAGAAATCACTAGCCTGTTATTATGCACCAAAATGAGCAGTAAAGAAAGGCAGTGAGTGCTGTGAGAATTCCCATCAGAGTGGCTTCTAATGGTATATGGAAGGCTTGATAGCAGAGGGAGAACTTTAGCTGTAGCTATAAAAGCTGGGCATTGAAGGATGAAAAATTAAGGGTGCTTTGGAGAGAAGGGAAGATAGAATGCCGTGAAGTAATATCAGATAACAAAGAAATAGGAAGAAAAAGAAAGTAACCTGAAAGAAGGCACAGCAATGGGAATGAAGTTAATGTGTATAGGAAGTAATGAAATGAGAAATGAGATCCATGTTGCTGAAGATTTGTAGGAGATGAATTAAAAAAGGCAGGTGGAGTCTAAAATGTATGTTATATGGCTGATGAGAACAATGACTGTTACACAGTTAGAACTCAATATGAATTTGCTGAATAACATACACTTTTTTAGTGACGTTAGCAAAAAGTAAATGAAAGTGGTGTTATGAGAGTTAACCTGCCTATACTGTACAGTGTGGACTGAGAGGGTTAAGACTAGTCAGAGATGCCAACTGAGAGGCAGTCATGGTCACTCAGATGTTGAGCAAACAAAACTCAAAAAACAGGATGACTGTGAAAATAGAAAAGAGACATTTTTAAAAACATTGACAGCACTCTCCATGTCTCTTTCCTACCAACTGTAACCCTAGTCCCACCATAACTTTAACTGGAAAATGTCCCCTAAAAGTGGGATCCTCTTTGCTTTTTTATTTTAGTGAAGTCCATCACTACTTATAAGGCAGGATCAGTATGGATAATGGACCCTCAGGCTTATTCAAGCCTCTAATCAGTAAGGGCTTAATTGTATTATAGTCCTGAACAATGCAATGTGCTCTAGAAGTTCGACTCCTTGGGGAATAAACTCAGGGGACACACAGACTCCTTTGGGTTCACACTTATGGTTCCTGATAGGTAAGACTCTGTGGGAAATCCTGCATATCAAAGCATGCTAATTTGCTCAGAGAGATTCTGGAAGACTGTTCTCAACTATATAGCTCTTAACTCTCACTATCTAACTCCTGAAATAGTGGTAGAACCCTTTTCCCACATTTTCTCCCTTCCTTCTACAGTTAAACCAGATCAACATCAAAAGGAAGCCTCAGTAGAGACTATATGTTAGCAGAGATTTCAAGAACATCCCAAGCTTTGTCTTACTCTTAAACAGTCTCAGAGATCCCAAAGCTATCTTTGTACTTGGTTGTAAGAAATGGTGCTCATTAACTTGTCTCTTGCTGTGTGCCATTATTATCAGTCATGGACTCAATTGGCCTTTCTTTGGACAGTTCTGACATTTCTTGAAGGGTAACAATTTGGCCAGCATATCACATCTGTATTCAACTTTTTTATTGGCCAAGAATCACATATACACATTGCTATGTTCCATTCCTAAGACAAGTGCCCCATTTTGTCTTATGGCTCTTTAAGTGACTGCCTTTTCTTGCCTACACAGAACTCCTTCTAGAGAAGACCATGCCTTGCTTTTCTCTTTATCTTCTGGTTTTAGCATAGCATATGCCCTGAAGTAGACCACTAGTACACATTTTTGGACTCTCTTGACTTCATGCATTTTGAATAGGAACAACCCTCTGTGAGGCTTACATCCCAAGTTCTGATATGGAAAATACCTCCTAAGTGCCAAACTCGTTTGCCTCCCCAGCAAGTCAATCCTGAGTACTTACCGAGACTAATTTTTCCCAGTAGTTGGCATAGGGAGTGTGAAATAGATGGCTCTGCCTGTCAAACCTGTCTGTCTGCACAGCATAGAGTGGCATCATTTAGAGGAAGGATGTTTGGAAAATTAAACAAGGACTGTCTGAATAGGAGACCTATCGGCCTGCAATGGAATGACAGGTTTCTGCCCACAAACTGGGGTTAAGACCTGCATATTGATGCTTCTTTTCACCCATTTGTGAGTAATGGGTCTCACCCCATTAGTGGGTGCATGTGTTACACCACTGGAAGCTGTTATGCATTCTTCGTAGGTCTGGATGAAGGAGCTGTAGCTACATATAAATATGTACTTGCCAACAGATCTCTGTATTTATCTGCCTGTCAGTGGGAGCAGACAGGTCGCAGCTCTTTGATGGGCAAGAACTACAGGTCAAAGCCATGCTCTTGCTGCTGCGACCACCCCTGTGATTGCTGTGGCTTTATCATTTGAATCCTGGAGGAGGCTGGGGGCCGCTTGTTAGCTGTTGTTCCAGCCCAACCGAGGCAGTTAGTCTGGTCATCGACATAATTAGAGAGATTTTTTTTTAAATGTTGACTTCCAGTGTTGCATTGGCCAAGGTTGTTGTTGTTGAGGATGGACTCTTAAAAACCATGGTCACCCACCATCGATCATCTTTCGATCGTGCCTCAAGGGCCCACACGTTTCTGCTGGCTCCTGGCACTCTATTGCTGCTCTGAGGCTGTCTGACGCTCCTGGATTCTGCCTGTCAAGTGTATTTCCTGCTGCAGGCTGTACCACTCACTGCCTCTCAGCCTCTGCCCCACTCAGGAGACACGCTCCCTGCCAATAGGAAAAATCGCCATGCATCAAGCTTCCTAATTCTAATAGTCTCTAAACTAGGTGCTTACTTCAGTGGCTGCCACACACCCACAGCTACATACATCAGTGACTGTGGACTTCATAATCTCACTATGAATATTCCTCGTGAGGAAAAAGATATTTTCCCCCCAAAATGAAAACATACTAATGATGGCAAACTGAATTTATGATTACTTTGTGTAGAACTGAGGAAAACAATCAAAGCAAACATGTGTTTTTATCTAGGCCTGTTTACCAGTTTAATTTGATAAAGGAAATTGTGCAATTCTTAATATAACTACAATACAACAGCAATTAACAGATCTTCTCTATAGTCGCTGCCCCTCCTCTCATGCTTATATGAGGGCATGGACCGTTCTTTTCCCCAAAATTCAATTTTCCTTAAGATTGTGACATTATTATAAAAGAAGTGATGGGAGTATTTTGGGTTTTTTAGTGGGTCTGTGCATTTATCCATTTAACAAAAGTCTTACTGAAAGATACAAGAAGCGAGCTCATTTGAGACAGTGTTTGCTGATTTTTGCCTTTCTAAAATGTAGGTAGGAAAACAGGAGAGTTTGAGTCTCAGGGAGAATTTAGAAAGAAATAGGCTGTCTTATCAAAGAGAGGAGAGATGATATGAAAAGGGCCTGTTTCTATATGTCAAAAAGATATATGACAGATGTTTCACTGAATAGGAGAAGAGGGACTGGGTTCAAATGTAGAACTTTCTTTTCTTAGTCATTTTTATTTCATATGCCTTCCTCATTATTATTCTTAATATCTATGCAAAGACAGGCTGATTCTTCTGAATATCATCTTCAGCAGGGTAGAAATTAATTTGATCAACCAGACAGACAGACAGTGAACTAAAAATGAAAAAAGAAAAAGGAGTCCTATACTCTATTAAAGTATGTTGCCTGAGCAAAAGCTTGTTTACAAAAATAAATTAGGGATTGATAATTGGGAGTTGAAGGTTGCTGCTTCTGTGAGAATGAGCTAGGTAAGAACCCTTTTGGAACTTTCACTGTTGCTAAAAGACCTTCAAACTTTGTACATGTATCAAAGTCATGTTAAATAACTTGTAAGTTCATGGCTTGCTATGAGAGTCTGCTGCTGCTGCTGCTGCTGCTAAGTCGCTTCAGTCGTGTCCGACTCTGTGTGACCCCAGAGACAGCAGCCCNAAAAAAAGAAAAAACAAAAAAAAAAAAAAAAAAAAAAAAAAAAAAAAAAAAAAAAAAAAAAAAAAACCTCATCTTCAAAGTGCTAATATTTGGAGGAGAAGGGCAGAAAATAAACAAATACACCCAAAATATAAAGCATATCAGAGGACTGAAAGTACTGTAAAGAACAAGAAAGAGATAGGGGGAAAGAAAGTACTAGGAAAGGGGTGTTTCTTGGATGACTAAAGTCAAAGAATCCTACACGTTTAGCAATAAACCTTGAAGGATATGTGAGGATATCTTAAAGTTACAAATGCATTGACATGACCTTCTGAATCATAGAAAGAACAGGAGCTAAACATACGTAAGTAACAAATTATGTGTGAACGTATTAGCTCTATTAAAGTTCAGCTTGTGTCAAACTTGACTACAGACATTTCACATGTGCCTAAGTTACTAAACTCTCCCGTTGAAGCCAGATTCATCAGCCTTCAGGCAACACTATAGAATTTATTGGGCTTCCCTGGTGGGTCAGATGGTAAAGAATTCACTTGCAATGCAAGAGATCTGAATTCTGTCCCTGGGTTTGGAAGACCCCCTAGAGAAGGGCATGGCAACCCACTCTGCTATTCTTGCATTTTATTATTGAGAATGAAGGACCAATGTCAATGTGATTAGGTGCTTGTAAGATTCTCGTTTAAGTCATGTGAGATGATTAATCTTAATAGGTGGAACCTTAGCTGACGTCTCTGGTGGCTCAGATGGTAAAGCATCTGTCTACAGTGTGGGAGACCCAGGTTCAATCCCTGGGTTGGCAAGATCCCCTGGAGAAGGAAATGGCAATCCACTCCAGTACTATTGCCTGGAAAATCCCATGGACAGAGGAGCCTGGTAGGCTACAGTCCATGGGGTCGCAAATAGTCGGACACGACTGAGCGACTTCACTTAGCTGAAGTAAGACTCAATAGCCATGAGGACCTTTTCGCTACTACTAACGTAGTGTCTCCCCCATGGAACCCCAAACCTCAGAGTCTGTGATATAGTAAATACTGTCTATTAAAATTGTAATACTTCTGAGTTGTTTACTGAACTTCCTTCAGATGTAGTTTATTAACAGAGCGATGTTCTTTGGTTGTCACTCAAGTTTCCCTGTGATCTAGCCCTAATTTGCCTAAATCTTACCAGTTTATTTCTTGCTACTCTCTTTCACAAACCAAATGATTTGCTTTTCCCAATGATGACCTTTTTTGTTCATACAATTTATTCTTCTTGAAATGATTTATCTTCCCTTTGTATACTTTGAAATCCCATCTATCCTTTAATACCTGGTTTAAAGGATTTTCTATCTGAAATCTCTTTCCTTAACCATTTCTTGAGGTCACTTCTCATATATTTTGTCAAGTCAGCTATCTACTATTTATTTATTTATCTATTGATTGATTGATCTATTTATCAGTCATCTATCTATATACCCATCCCCTTAGGTGTTTAATATTTTTATATACTGAATAAATGGATGAATGGTAAAATGGGGGGAGAGAGGACTGATGTGGGAAAATGAACAAGCAGTAAAATAAAAGTGGTCCTGAGTAGATCCCATAGTCTTATGAAAAATATTAAATAACATATTAATGAGCCTTGTTGGAATTGATCTAGAACTGATCTAGTGAGGCTGTCTGGTGGCTTCCAAGCTGCTATCATATGTGCTACTGTTGCTGCTAAGTCTTTTCAGTCATGTCTGACTCTGTGCAACCCCATAGATGGCAGGATCCCAGGCTCCTTTGTCCCTGGGATTCACCAGGCAAGAATCCTGGAGTGGGTTGCCATTTCCTTTTCCATATGTAAGGTAATCTAAAATAAGGTTTCCTTTTAGAAATTAAGAATACTTATAGCTGATGTAT
Organism: Neotragus pygmaeus; assembly: GCA_006410875.1. NCBI lineage: Eukaryota > Metazoa > Chordata > Mammalia > Artiodactyla > Bovidae > Neotragus > Neotragus pygmaeus. The sequence goes on along the minus strand of SJYV01028367.1, from coordinate 352,105 downwards.
CTAATGTGACTTCCTTGGTGGCCCAATGGCTAAGACTCCACACTCATATCTAAACTGCCTCATAAGGGTGCAGGCTCTGCTGACCTCTCTCACTTGATACCCATTGGTATGCTGAGGCTGGATCTTGTTTCCTACCTGAGCTCTAAAGATAATACATTTAATAAGGTTTCCATGCCTTTGATTAGTTGAATCTGATGCTTTCAAACATCACAGCTTTTCCAAAGATCTGGGAAGCACATGGTTTATTTTTAAAATTCCATTCTTTCTGAATATTTTCCACATGCAAAAGATGTGCTGAGAAAATTAAAGCATCAATATGACAATAAGTCCTGATACCTCAAGAAAAGAAAAGTACTGAGACACAGCCAGTTGTTAGAAGTGAACTGTGGGAGCATATAGTTTGGCCTCAGTTAGTAACATGACACACTCATATCTGATGAGACTACAGGGAGAAAATAGCACTCCAAGCCCAGAGTCAGGTTTAGTTATGATTTGAAGGTGAAGTCAGTACTATTTAAAGTTTCGTTTTATTTATAGGACTCACTAGTAAGTACAGGATTTCCAAAAAAGTAGAAGACATAGTTTCTGACCCAGAAGCCTTTCAAAATAATAAACATGAGGAAGCTAATGAAAATATTATTAATACATATGACTGAAACTTATAACTAAGCATTCAGAGAAAGTAGGGCACTAACAAATTTAGTTAAAGGGAATTTCTAACATTCTGTATCATGTGTGAGATAGGGCCATCAGGTGAAATACTGTTGCATACAAATTCCATTGGGCCTCATCACCAGACAAAGGAAAAGAAGGAAAACATCTCAGAAAACTGCTAGAGTAATTGAGCTGAGAAATTACTAGACCAAGGAGGCTGAGGAGAGGGAGATAAGAGAATCTAGAAAGTGCTGCCAACATACAGACTGCTCCCAGTATGACTTCCATAGACCCAACCGCTACCCGAACCCCTGCCTTGCATCAAGTCTTCCTCTCAATCTGTTATGAGTCTTTTTTCCTATGATTTTATAATGCAATTGCTCTGTGATTTGATAATAGAAGTTAAGCCTATACATTTTCATAATCACCTTCTCTAGAACACATCCATTATGCAAAGGAGGGAAACTTGTACAGCAATAATGATGATGTTTTATTTTAGGTATACTAAGTGCTTTCACTTATATTATCTCATTTGGTCCTCACAATAAACCTCTGAGGTAGATGCTATCAATTTTAGAGGTGAGGAGAATGGAGTCCTAGAGAAATTTTATGACATTTTATCTGAGGCTCTTTTTCTCACACACACACACACACACACACACACACACGAGTTTTAGAAAGATAATGAAGAGAGAAGAAAACTCTGGGCGTGATTTGCACCTAGGAGTAAGGAGTCACATAAATCTAATCTGGGAAATAATCTTAAGTAATGTTTGAAATCAGTCTGGTATAGATTTGAGTCTTCATCTGCTTCTTACTAGATTTGTGACACTTGGCAGTTTTTCAATATTCTTGAATCTGAGATTTTTCATCTGTGATAAAGGAATAATAATAATAACCCAAAGGAGTATTTTGAGAATTAAATGAAATACTGTAAGTAAACTGCCTAACCCACAGAAAGCAATCAATGGAAGTTACCCATAATAAAGATAATGATTGTCAGTCTTTTCTTATTTTCAAGAACAGCAACAATGAAGGCGGAAGATGCTTAAATTTGTTCAGAGAAGGATAAAGTACTTAAAGGATATACAGTAACAGTAAAACTCTTGTGTCTACATGGAAGAGAGGGTTAATATCCTTTTTCAGAAAATGATCCTGAGCAAGTAAAAGTGTTGTAATCATTAGGTCAGTTGCTAAAAAAAAAAAGTATATCACCTCTGTGTCTGTGTTTTTCCTTCACTTTTCAAGATCTTATAAGGCCAGATACCTTTCAGAGAAGCATCTCTGTGTGTTCAGGAAAACAGAGCATTTCTGAGTCCTCCAGAAATGACTTAAGTGCAAATATTACAATAATTGTGGGGCATCATGAGGTCCCCTCAGCTCCAACTCTGTGGAGATCAGGAGGTGGCACAGGGATCNATACCTTTCAGAGAAGCATCTCTGTGTGTTCAGGAAAACAGAGCATTTCTGAGTCCTCCAGAAATGACTTAAGTGCAAATATTACAATAATTGTGGGGCATCATGAGGTCCCCTCAGCTCCAACTCTGTGGAGATCAGGAGGTGGCACAGGGATCATGCTTTTCAGAGAGCAATACCAGATGAAGGAAGACCTGTGAAATTTTGAGAAGTGTCACATATAGCTTATGCTGCTCCAAGAATGTCCTAGAAATTAAAAAAAAAAAAAAAGCGTGGTATTGGAGGGTGTCCAGGAAGCTATAGAGCAAAACATCTCCTGAAACTCTTTTGGGTCCCTCTGCCTAAAAGAATGAAAAGGATCCTTCTTAATTTCTAAAGTAGAATAGAGAAGAGACTTTGCAAATGACACAACTCACCAAAAATTCAACAGTGATTACTGTTAGGTCAGATAATTATAAGCTTTTTTTAAAACTTATTTATGCTTTTTTAGTGCTTTCACATTTCTTATAACTAACCTGAACTACTTTTACGTAATTTATTTTGAAGATTTTTTTAGTTCCTATATTGTTTTTTAATACAGAGAAAAACAAGGAAAAAGTTCTCTCATAACTTTGCACTCAGATATCCTTATTGGCATTAATTTTTAAATTGAAATAGAGTTATTGTACAATACTATATAAGTTATAGGTGTATAATATAGTAATCACAGCTTTTAAATGTTATAACCATTTATAGTTATAAAATGTAGGCTACATTCCCTGTGTATAATATATCCTTGTAGTTTATTTTATACTAATCATTTTTACCTCAATTCCCTACCCCTTATTGCCCCTACACCCTTCTTTCTCCCCACTGGTAACCCCAGGTTCCACTAGTTTTTTCTCTATATCTGAATCTTCCTTTTTGTTTTATTCACTAATTGCGTTTTTTAGATTCCACATATAAGTGATATCATACAGTACTTGCCTTTCTCTCTGACTTGTTTCACTTAGCCTAATGCCCTCCAAGTCTATCCATGTTGCTGCAGATGGCAAAATTTCTTTCTTTTTATGACTGAGCAGTATCCCACTGTATATAGCCACATATATAATATACATATAATGTATATACATGCCACATGTTCTTTATCTATTTCCTTGTTGATGGACACTTACGTTGTTTCCATATCTTGCCAATTATGACTAATGCTGTGGACATTGAGAT
>SJYV01028367.1:255519-336133 GCA_006410875.1 Neotragus pygmaeus | reverse complement strand
TCACTCAAACTCAGGTCCATTGAGTCAGTGATGCCATCCAGCCATCTCATCCTCGGTCGTCCCCTTCTCCTCCTGCCCCCAATCCCTCCCAGCATCAGAGTCTTTTCCAATGAGTCAACTCTTCTCATGAGGTGGCCAAAGTACTGGAGTTTCAGCTTCAGCATCATTCCCTCCAAAGAACACCCAGGGCTGATCTCCTTCAGAATGGACTGGTTGGATCTCTTTGCAGTCTAAGGGACTCTCAAGAGTGTTCTCCAACACCACAGTTCAAAAGCATCAATTCTTCGGTGCTCAACTTTCTTCACAGTCCAACTTTCACATCTATACATGACCACTGGAAAAACCGTAGCCTTGACTAGATGGACGTTTGTTGGCAAAGTAATGTCTCTGCTTTTGAATATGCTATCTAGGTTGGTCATAACTTTATAGTTTGATTTTAAAAGAGTGGTGCTCTGTGGCTAATCACCCAAGAAACAGTTATGCTCTAGCTCACCTTTCTGGTTTGTGAGTGATGATACCTTTATATTTACCTTCACTGTCACTTCTTGCCAAAATAAAACTCACTATTTGGAAAACTACCGTTTACAATCATTTAATACTATCACGGAGAAGGAAATGGCAACCCACTCCAGTGTTCTTGCCTGGAGAATCCCAGGGACAGAGGTGGGCTGCCGTCTATGGGGTCGCACAGAGTCAGACACGACTGAAGCGACTTAGCAGCAGCAGCAGCAATACTACTGTCTGCGAGTTATAAACATGGCAGTCTAACCTATGTGCAATAAACTCTCCCAGGGAGGCCTTGGTAAAACTTATTTGGTAATCCTTTGACAATACCAGGACTCTAGATATTAACCATCTTAAGGCCATGCTGTATAATACTTTGTCTTCTTTCTGAGTCCAATGAGAGCTTTGGTGAACTAAGGCAAAGCTAGAGTTATGATCTAACTCCATATCAATGGCAGAACTTTTGGTTTTGTCTCAAATGACAAGCAAACAAAAACCATTTCTAAACTGTTTATTTGATGCTAAGAACTTCAGAATTCTCAGTAGTCAAATATGGAAAAATGTAGAAATGGTATGTCATCTTGGATTCTGTTTTTTCACTACCTTGATTAATAGACACATGTTTTCCACTATTAACAAATCCAGTGTATTCTAAATCATTGGTAGCAGCATTTCAAAAATCTCAAAAAAATGAATTTTAGTGTAAAGTTATATTTTAAGGAGGAATAGTCAGGGAAGAGTGATACAAAATTCCATGAGCAGTGGGACACCAAGAATTGTAAACAGTTAGTTGTAAATCACTGTTTTAGATGTCAGACGGGGCATGCATGCTTTGAAAGTAAAGTGCTTTTATGCACAGTTTCCAAATAACAACAATTTAAGATGTAGATATGACCATCCACTTCAGGAAAAAGAGAGTCATTTGAAATTAACATTCCCTGAAACAGAAAATCAACAGAATGTTGTTAAATAAAAGGTAATGTTAATATTCTTCAGGAAGAAAAATAAACATCACAAGTGGCAACTCATCCCACTCTCTTATCATTCATATCTGAGTTCATATAGACATGTTGGTTTGCACATCTTTACTAACACCACGTACTTGAATATGAATATCCACGTTTTTTCTTCTCTTTAAGGTTGTCTTCTTTCTCTCTAAATTTGCTTCATACAAAGCAAGGCTTATAACTTTGTTTTTAAATCTTCTTGCACGTCATATTTTCCATTATCTATGATGGTTTGGTAAATGTCACTGATGGACTGAAAGTAAAGAATGGCTAGTTTCAAAGGAAAAGCAACAAGTAGAAGTAGAGCACAGAAAGCTAATCAAGAGTATAAAAGGCAAACAGATTTAAGCATAGTTGTAATAGTTGCTTATGCAAGAAACATAAGGAATATAGAGGTGTCTACTCTTTCCTCTATGCATAGATCTTACACTTAATCATGTTTGTTTGAAATGTAACTGAAATTAGATATGAACACCTGGGAGGGAAAACGTTATTAAACCCCTCCCAGTGAAAATTAAAATTAAAGACATGGAAACAACCTAAATGTCCATTAATGGATGAATGGATAAAGAAGAGGTGGTACGTATATACAATGGAATATTACTCAGCCATAAAAAAGAATGAAATAATGCCACTTGCAGCAACATAGATGACCCTGGAAACTGTAATACTAAGTAGAGAAAGTTACACAGAGAAAGACACACATCATATGACATTGCTTATATGGGAAATTAAAAAAAAAAGTACAAATGAACTTATTTACAAAAGAGAAGCAGAGTCACAGATGTAGAAAACAAACTTATGGTTATCAATGGGAGATAAGGGGAGGGATAAACTGGGAGCTTGGGACTGACATGTATACAGTGTGTGTATGTACACAGTCACATCTGACTCTTTGCAACCCCATGGACTGCAGCCTGCCTGGCTCCTCTGTTCATGGAATTTTCCAGGCAAGAATATTGGAGTGGGTTGCCATTTTCTACTCCAGACGTATACACACTACTTTATGTAAAATAGATAACTGATAAGGACCTACTGTATAGCACACGGAAACTCTACTTGTTACTCTATAATGACCTACATGGGGAAAGAACCGAAAAAAAGGGTGGATATATGTATAAAAAATTCATTTGCTATATACCTGAAACTAACACAACACTGTAAACCAGCTATACTAAAATAAAATTAATTTTGAAAAAAAAATATTTAAGGGGAAATCAAAGCACTGAGATTGTTTCATCTTTTAAAAGAAAAAGAAGGTTGAGATAGTGAGCTGAGACTAGTTTTTTTAAGCAAGTTATGGGAAGTAAGAAATAAGACTTTCTTTTCTTCACTGAGGCCGCATAGTGATGAAATAGGCTTACACAGCAACAGAACATGTTTAGGTGTGAAAATGAGGTAGACTCTGGATAGTGAGGCTTCTAAACACTGAAAGAGAAGTTCTGGGTTTGTCTTCTCTAAAATTACTAAACCTAAACAGGATAAACTCACATCTTTATGGAATATTCTAAATATGTCAAGAAGGGAATGAGTGCCTTTTCTAGGTGATTCTCATGATTCAGGACTTTCTTTTTCTCTCTTTTTTTAAAATCACTATTACTCAGAAACAAGCACTGCTAAAAAAGCCACCAGGACTACTAAATGTCCTTGGCCAAAGGACAGAAAAAGGACACTTCTGAAAGCAACAGAAGTGCCACCAATGTTTTAGTGGAGAATTCTCAGGAATCTCCCTATGCTACCCTTTGTTCCATATGATCACAAATATAACTGTCACCCTAATTTACCATTCTTGCCTATAATAATTGATTTACTATAAACTTGGAATTGTGGGTACAGCTGCTGAAAAAACTACTTGTCAACAAAGAGATCAGAACTTATTTTTCAGTGTTCTGTAAAGAGGTACAGCAGACTTTTAGTGGAAAAGTTAGCACATTTCACTCTCTGCTTATTGCTCTCAGTATTCAAAGTCAGACTCATTTATATTAAATCATTCTTTTCCTGTGACACTAAGTATTTCTGATTCATCTCCAGAAATATGCAACCAATGTGTGTTGGTGGTTTTTGCTTAAGAAATAAGGGGAGAATTCCACAGTATACAAGGAGTAAAAAAATATATATATCCCCAATTTAAAAGAAAAAAAAATACATACAACCTACCTCTTCCTACCTGCCATGTTCTCTTCTAGGAACTAGCGATGCATGGGTAAATGTTCCCATTGCTAAAGAGTGATCACAAACAGGAATGAGAAGCAGACATAGAAATAGAGACCTAGGGTGTGAAGAGATGGGAGTTGGTGAGAAGGAAGGTGAAAAATACTGTATAAGTATGCCCAGAACATTTCTGTTCTATGCCTATGATCTTGGTATAATTATTGATAGAGTCCTTTTACCCTCAAAAAGTGGCCTTGTTTGGACAGTAAGCTCTATGCTCACCCTATGAATAGCTGTAGCTGTCGAGTCTGCCTGAGGTGGTCTAGAAAGATCTTCCCCAGGTGAGGACAGAAAATCAAAAAGATTAAGAATGCTTTACCATTTGTATTATCTACATCCAAAAGGAAATTATAAAACTGGGAAGACTGACTGCCTTTCATTTCTCCCAGGGTTGACAGAGGGGTAGAAAACATATTTAAGTTCTGTGTGGTGAGGGAAGAGGAACAAGGCAACAAGATGATCTGAACCCCCTTGTTTGTATATGAAACGCACAAGAGTTGTCATTAAACGAACCATTAAATTACGAATTCCCAGAAGTTCTCAGGATTGGAGGACATAGTGAAAAAAAAAAGCACTAGAAGCCGTGATGGGGAATTTTAGAAAGACGTGTTAAGACTTAATAAAAGGAAGAACACTTTGTACAAACAGAGGTCCTAGAGCAGGATTGGGTTGCCTCTGAGGTTAAGCGCGCCGTGTCCCTAGTGGTGTGCAACAGAGACTGAATGGCCCCAGCAAGCAAACTCAGGTGCCAGGTCAAGACTCAGACCACAGGACTTTAGGGTCCTTTACACATTGCCCTGAGATGTGATGATTCTGCGTGATGCATGATGTCTTTTTGAGTAGCTTTTAAGTAAGAATCTTGTGCTTGGGGAAGTATAAATACCAGGAAACTAAAAGTTTGTGTAAGCTAAAGCTTCTTATGATCCAGTCTGAACACATACTAAAAACGGACCAAGGAAAGCCACTGCAGATCTCACTGAGCTCGTTCTTTGCCACTCGTACAAGGCAAGCAGCCGTTAGACGTGTAATACTCAGAAGACATGCCTCACTCAGGCCTCCACCTCTCGGACTCATTTTGAGATAGAACAGCTGCAGTCTTGCTACCCAGTTTGATTTGCATAGCTCTGAGTTACATAGGGAAAACCTGTGGCAAAGCTATCATTAAAGAGAAGCAAAGCAGAAGATGGAACAAAGGCTACATTCTGCACAAAGTTGGAAGTTTAGACTGTTTCAGGAATCCTTGTCATGGTAAGAAAGAGTCCACCCCTCCCCCACACCTGAAAACAATAGCAGACAAGTGACGAAAGACGTCTCCCCGGAGGTATCTTAGGAGCAAGGAATAGGGTGAGCTAGAGGCTATGCATGTGAAGAGAGAGAAAGAAGTTGATATGGACACAGGGAGATGCAGCCAGACACCATCGCACTCATGGCGCAAAGATATGTGATTGGGTTAGAATCCCTTCCACCTCTTCCACAGTGCATTTCAGTCGGACTAGTTCAGGTCGAGGCAAAAGAAACGACATCTTGATGAAGCTCCGCTTTCCCAGAGGCCTGACAAGGATTGCAACACAGTTAAAGTCAGAATAATCTCTCCAGGCCTTTTATATCAAATTCTTGAATATCTACATTTTAAGATGAAAATGTTTTCCAGTAAACTAAGGAGAAATGTCTTCTGCAGGCAGTGGAAGTGACTTTATTTCTTTAGTGGTTAAAGAGTATCAGGGCTTTGGATGAAGGGAAAATATCTTCACACCTTTGCTACATACAGATTTATGGTGAAGTATTTGAATTTCTCTAAAGTTTTAGTTTCCACAAGTGAAAAGAAATTGATAATACACACACCATAGAGCCATTGTAAAGATGATATTAGACATGTAAATCGTGTAATGCTTGCAATGTCTGAGAAATGATTATTAACAATAAAATTTTTATTCAGCAAGGACAATTATCCACTTCTGCAACATTCTTTAGTCATCCATACCCACCTCTGCCTCATGTTTCATCATCACTTTCTGGTTGGTTCTTAATACTCTAACTCTGTTCCGGCTTTGACTTGCTTCCCTAGATATTATAAGTGTCTGCCTTCTCACTTCAGAACTTCATGCTTCCATGTTCTTCAAGAGGTATACCTAGAATCATTTAGAAATTCAGTGCCAATAGTGGACCAAATTTGAAATCNTCTGTTCCGGCTTTGACTTGCTTCCCTAGATATTATAAGTGTCTGCCTTCTCACTTCAGAACTTCATGCTTCCATGTTCTTCAAGAGGTATACCTAGAATCATTTAGAAATTCAGTGCCAATAGTGGACCAAATTTGAAATCATAAGGAGAATACATGGCTTTTAGGAAATACTGTTCTTGAGTTCTGAGAGCATTCTTCATGTTTTATGACATTGAGCATGAGACTATTCATGGCAGGTAAACAAGGAATAGGTATTATTATTTTGTACCCTCCTCGTAGGAGGTTAAAATGACTTACTAAAAGTCACTCAGCAATCTCAGATGAAGAATCTAAGGAGACAGTCTTGAATTCTTGACCCAAAATCTGCCCTTTGCTGTGCAAAAGTCATCCTTGGTAGGATGATCCCAGGTATTAATTTTAGATTATGATATTACCTTTTGCCAAACACTTAAAACGTTTCCTGGATTTGGATAGGGCCTCCGGTTACCCTCAGAACTTGGGGAGAAGGCCATGTAAGTTCTCTTCTCAAAAGTTAAAGCAGTCCTTGTCACCAAGGCTATCATATGTTAGATCACATGTCAGTGTCTGTGACACAGTCAGGCCTTGGCTTCTCAGGATCTACTCATTACAAGTGAGTTTATGGGCCTTGAAGCATATGGCCTTGATATATGATCCTAGAGCAAAAGAGCAAGGTATTTCATGCTGGCCACAATTTTATTGACTCTTACAGGCTTGCTTTGTAGTCATTCCAATAAACTAGATGAGAAATTTCTGATGCTCCAAGCTATCCAGTCCCCAGTACTCCATTTCATGATTCAGAGTCCAACTAAACAACTCAAGAGTGCTTTTGTGTGACACTGTGACCACAGGGATAAATAATTGCTTAGTAATTCTCTTTGAGGCAGAAAATTCTAAACATGGAGAAACCATTTCCCCTTAATGGGAGCCAGAAATCCTGTAAGTGCTTGAAATGGCATTCACAAGTCTGAATGGTAAACAGATAAAAACAGGAGCGCACCAGTTGCACAAATGACTTGCTTGTCACAAACTTGTCATTGCAGTAATCTAACATTTCTTTCACAGAGCCCGATGGAAAGTATGGAACAAACAGGCCCTGCTGACGTTTTGGCTCTGCTAAGCCTTCCTCCAAGCTAAAGCATCTGCAGCATCTTCCTGTTCTAGACCCTTTATCTGCTGAAGTTAGCTGATACTGTACATGTCAAAGAAATGTTTGACTATTGCATTAGCAAGTTGATGACAAGCAAGTTATTCCTGCAACTGAAATGCTTCTGCTTTTAGCAGGCTGCCATTTTGACCTTCATCTTATTATACAGAAGAACCGGAACAGAGCAGAGCCCTGGGAACATGCAGTATCCCAGTATCATTGCCCTAGACTTGAGACCACTGTCTAGGGCTTAGGTGTAGTGGTATAGCGAACATATCTGGCAGTTCCATCAAGTTTATATATGGAATTTTCTGGTAAAACATAAATGGTATAAACACATTGGACTGTCCCAAGATTTCCTATTACTGAAATAAAGTGAGCCACACAGAAATTCATTTCCTCCTCACCCCCTCCACCCCAGACACACACATGCTCATACACAGGTCTGTATATAAAATGTTAATACAAAAGTCCCTTCTTATCCTCAGTTCCACCTTCCCCAGTTTCGGTTTCAGTTAGCCACAGCCATCTGCAGTCTGAAAGCATTAAATGGAAAATTTCAGAAATAAACAGTTCATTAGTTTCAAATTGTGCACTGTTCTGAGTAGCATGATGAAATCTCTTGCCATTCCACCTGGGATGTGAATCATCCCTTTGTCCAGAGCACCCCACCAGTTACTCACTTAGTAGGCAGCTCGGTTATGAGATCCACCGAGACAGTACTGCAGTTCTTGTGCTGAAGTCACCCTATTTTACTTAATAATGGCCCCAATGCGTAAGAGCAGTAATGCTGGCAAATCAGTTATGCCAAAGAAAAGCTGTAAAGTGTTTCTTTTTGTTGAAAAGGTGAAAGTTCTCAACTTACTAAGGAAAAAAAGTCGTATGCTGAGGTTACTAAGATCTATGGTAGGAATGAATCTTCTCTCAGTGAAATTGTGAAGAAGGAAAAAGAAATTCGTGTTAGTTTTGCTGTCGCACCTGAGACTGTAATTGCTGTGGCCACAGTGCATGACGGAGAAGGCAGTGGCACCCCACTCCAGTACTCTTGCCTGGAAAATCCCATGGATGGAGGAGCCTGGTGGGCTGCAGTCCATGGGGTCGCTAAGGGTTGGACACGACTGAGCGACTTCACTTTCACTTTCACTTTCGCGGTGCGTGATGCTTAGTGAAGACGGAAAAGTCATTTGATCTGTACAGAAAGATATTTTGAGACAGAGAGATCACATTCACGTAACTTTTATTACAGTATATTATTGTATTGTTTCTATTTTATTATTAGGTGGTGTTAATCTCTTACTGTGCCTGATTTATAAATTAAACTTCATCATAGATATGTATGTACAGCGAAAGATATAGTGAATATGAGGTTTGGCACAATCAGTGGTTTCAGGCATCCATAAGAAGGGGGTACTGTAGCTGAAAGAGTTAATGAAAATTCTAACCAGTTTTACACAGTTTTTGCCAGTTCTTGGACTTCCTCCTATCAGTAAGCTCTCCTCACCTGCTTCTCAAGCAGCATAACATCTGAACCAGTCCAAGCCTAATCAGGGCCACGCCCTTATCCCCTAGAAACAGAGCTGAGTCCTTCAGCCTCCTCACAGAAACCTGGGGCAGCCCTTTCTAAAACACCACCGGCTCATCTCCAACTTCAGCAGCCAGTAGGGAGTGCTCACACACTGTGCAACTTCGGACTCTGGCCTTTTTGTTGCAGAGCCCCTCCCCTGGCAGGGGGACCCACCCTTGGTGTTCCCTGAGTGTGTGTCCGGTGGGTCCCAGGCTTATCAGCGTGCAGCCGGAGCTGGAACCTTAAACAGGAGCCTGGCCTGTTGCCCCCAAGCATTCTACCTCTGCTGGTGCTTAGGTGGGTCAGCACTCGGAGCACTGGCACTTTCGCCCCCAAGACTTCGGCCTTTTCCTAAAGCGGGGCTTCTATTGTTCATCAAGGTGTCAGCCGCCCTGCATTCTTTCATACCTCTCTAAGGGTCAAGGGCAGTCGCTTGTGTCTTACCTGGTTTAAATGTTGACTGAAAGCGCTGCATTCTCAGATTTTTGTTTCTGGTTGATGCCCCAGGTGCTTTCATTTTTAAAAGTCTTGTGTAAAAATGATGATCATTGTTCAGCCACGAGAACTCAAATTTCTTGCCAAAGGAGTGATGGGGCTTAATTTTCTTTTAGATTTGGCAAACTGATCACAATCCTATCTCCCAGATGAGATGTTTAATTCCCATCCGAGGTATCTCGGGCTGTAATCTATACCTCAGCCTTGTTACCTCGGGAGGCAGGTGGGAAAGGTGTGTGAAGAGAGTCCTGTGTTTTACACAGTTAAGAATATTGCCCCAGGAAAAGGAAGTGAAAGTAGTTTGAAGTGGCAATTATATCTTGGGTCACAGAAAACATGTAAACAAACCACTGAATTTTAAAAGAAATTTAGTGACTTTTTTCTTCCTTCTTAAACTTCCTAATATGATTTCTATAATGATTTTCTGTTTTCTTTCTTCATAGAACTTAGATGGCAAAAAAATGATATGCTATTTTTGATTCAGGAAAAAAATAAAGATCTTTTTGTATGGGGACATTCTTTTTAAATATACGTTAGGGAATAGATAATGGTAACAAAAAAAAAAAAGTTCTCTCTTCCTGTTCAGAGAGATAAATGATTAGTATATGTGGTTTTTGAGGGGGGGGTGAAAAATTGTAATTTATTGAAACTCAACTCAAAAAATATAAGATGCTGTAGTGTACAATATATTACACAAAGCCCCCTCAGGCGCACATTCAAGTCAGGTAAGAACTCCATACCCCTTTCCCTAGCCCTCCCACCCTGGGATCTTATGATTGTATATGGAACAGATACTAAGATCCCAGTATATGTGCTTTTAATATATACTTACTTACTTATTTGGTTGTTAGTTTAAGAAAGGAAGGAAGAAAACAAAAACTCTTGTGCTGGAGTGATTTCCTTGGGTTCATAGGATGGTGGGACTGGAGACGAGCTTGGCGACAGGGCTCTGCCTTTGTGTCACATGTCCACTTCACAGGTACGGACACTGAGCCGGGACCTGTCTTATAACAGGAACAAAGGTAAACGCAACAGGACTGTGGCAGACCCAGACCTAAGTCATGGTCTAGCTTTCAATCCAGTCAATATTCTCTCAGAAATTACATAATTTTTAAAAAACTTTTTCTTTTAAACAAAGAATAATTTACATTGGCGTGCTAACAGGATGTTTGCTTTTGGAAAAATGGTCTGTAAATTAGCTAAGCTAATTCAGGAATGTACAGTTGAACAGTTTTGAGACATTTCTTACCAAGCTATATTTTATCTGAGTTGTATAAGGAACCATTATAATTTCAATTATTTCTTTTCTCCTATAAGATTTCATAGAAACATTTTTCCTTTCCCATTTTGGCACCTGAAAACATGAATTTTTAAATGAATCTGTTTCTTTTATAAGTATTCATTTAAGTAGGTCATATTCTAGAATTCTTTGAGGTAAAAAAAAATCTTATCAGATTAAAAGAAATCTGTTTTTTATTCCCATTTTTAGCCACATACGAGTTGGTCCTTATAATCGTCGGTTTCAACAAAACATTAAGTTAAAACATCAATGTTTTTGTTTGCTTTGGTTCTTTCCGTTTAACACAATGGGGAAAAAATAAATGTATTTACCTTTTTGCAGCTATAATAATTATATACTCCATTTTTCATTTATGCAAAACTTATTTTTGAGGGTTCCCTTTTTGTTTCATTTCTCTATTTTTGCATTTTCCAAACATCTGTACCGTGACTGGTGGCGGGAGTAGCAGTGGCTGGCACTTTTCCTCCGCGCTTTGAGACAAAGAGAATTGGCTGGAATAAAACCTTGCTTTCCATATGGTTAACTTGAAATACAGCACTGAAAAGGTATTGTCTCTTTTTCTTTTCTGAAACCAGAGGTGAAGCCCAGAAACTAATAGCAATATTAATGCCAAACCACCTGTTGATTCACATCAAAAAAATCCTTGGCAATCCCCCACTTCATGTTTGAAACACCTAAATGGATGACTGATCTTCATGCATTGGAAGCATTGTATTAATATATGATGCTGGTCATTCACTTAAGAAAGCCTAGATTTTACACATAATCAAAAAGTGAATTGAAAGTTTTGCTTTGATTCAACTAAATGATCACTTTGTAAGTATACTTGGCTGTGAAGTGTTTATTGATTTCTGGAACAGTTGGACCTAATGTCAGGGACAGTGAAGAGAAAAAGATGACACTAGTGTTTTCTTTTACCTTGATCAATTCTAGTTAGGAAGAGCAGTAGTCTGTCCTGTCATTCTTTAATGTAAAATGTTTCAAACATATAAAAGTATGAATTATAATGTGAACATACAAGAATCGAGCACCCAAGTTAAACAAACCTCAATGTGGAAAATTTATTTCCGAACCTGTTTTTATCATGTATTATTCTAAGTTATGTATAGTGAAGTGCACAAATTAATTGTATAGCTTGATGAGATTTTATGTGAGTATACATCCATGCAACAATATTCAATCCAACATGCAAAACATTCACAATACCTAGGAGAATCCTTCGTGCCCCCTTGCAGGCTGTATTCTTCAAAACTTTAACAAAAGATTAAAAACAGCACAACTCTTCTGATTCCTATCATCATGAATTAGTTTTACATAAGCCATAAATTATGCGTTATATAAAATGAACTTTACTGCATGTGTCACTAAAATCTAAGTCTCTAATTGTTAGACATTATTTCTGGTATTTCCCATTTGCCACCAAAATTGTACTTAACATTTTTGTACATGTTTGGAAGCAAAGGAGGAAATGCTAAACTGTAAGAAAAAATGCACCTTAAATTTTTATTAAATAATTTCTTATTTTTTTAAGTTTAATAACTTATTAAGAATTATGCAATTTTTCTTTTTAAAGTGGTAATATCGATTTCTATTCTCATTAGCAGTCTATGAGACCTTCTCCATATGCTTCACAACATTTGCAATGACCAAGGTTCTTACATTTTTGTCAGACTGAGGGGACTGAATAATATATCATTTAAAATTTTTTTCACTTATAAACTACTGGGATTTCCTCATGTGTGTTCATGTGTGTTGCCTGTTTATATCTTCGCCTATGTTTTCATTGAGTTATTTGTTTGGCTACTGTTGTTATGGACAGCTTTCAGTTTTGGTTTGTAGTTGTNTCTTATAAACCACTGGGATTTCCTCATGTGTGTTCATGTGTGTTGCCTGTTTATATCTTCGCCTATGTTTTCATTGAGTTATTTGTTTGGCTACTGTTGTTATGGACAGCTTTCAGTTTTGGTTTGTAGTTGTAATATTCTGGATTCTCATCTTTTGGGCAATATAGATTGCAAATACTCTTTCCCAATTTTTAGTTTTCTCTTTTAACTGTATATAGTGGCATTTATTTTTAAACCTTCTGATTTTAATGCAGTTAAGTGTATTGATGTTTTCCTTTATGGTTTGTCCTCTTATGTCATTTGAAAAACCCTTCAATATGACAAGACCCTTAAGACACCATCCTATATTTTCTTCTAACAGTTTTAAAGTTTTTTATTTTACATTTAGATGTCTAATCTTCTTGACATTTGTCTTTGTGTATGGTATCTTACAGGCATCCTGTTTTTTTGTTTTTTTTTCTTTGTGGGTAACCCAGTCATCCCAGCACCATTTAACAAATTAGTCATCCTTACCCACTAATTTGTAATGCTTCTTTCACCTACATCAAAGCTGTTTTTAGTAGGCTTATTTCATCCAGTGCACTGTTTCTCTATTCTTGTACTAACACCAAAGTGCCTTAATTATCATTGCTTTATAATATTATTTGGTAAGGTAAATCTCTTTACATTGTTCTTCCTTAAAATTCTTTTTGCTCCTCTTGGCCTTCTGCTATTCAATGTAAATTTTAGGGTTGTTTAGCAAAAGCCCTGTTGAATATTATTTGTATTTACATTAACTTTAGATAGTAATCTGGAGGAGAATGGATACTCTTATGACAGTGTGTCTTTTTAACATTTGAGACCTGTACTTGATGAGCTCTTCCTTCCAGTTCTATAATACTGTTTTATAATTTTCACTATAAAGGTCTTGCTTGATCTTATTTGTTAGAATTCCTCTCATATAACTTAATTTTCATGATATTATGTATAAAATCTGTTTTCCACTTTATTCCTTATTTGTTATTATTGGTGTATACTCAACAGCTTTGCTGAACTCTCTTACTAGTTCCACTGGCTAAACTGAAATTCTCTTAGGTTTTCTACATGGACGTGTATATCATTAGCAAATAATTCCAATGTATCTCTTAATTTTCAATTCAATTTATTTTTCCTGTCATATTGCATTACTGAGACCTCTATATAGTGTGGAGTAGAAGCCGTGACATTAGGAATGCTCTGTTTCATTCTTTAGTGGAAATGTGATATTTGCTTGGGATTTTGATGCATCCAAATTATTATTGAAAAGTTCCCATCAGCTATTTTAAAGTTTGCTAAGTATTTTTAATCACTAATACTCAGGACTTCCCTGGTGGTCCAGTGGCTAAGACTCCATGCTCCCATTGCAGGGAACCTGGGTTTGATCCTTGGTCAGGGAACAAGATCCCACATGCCACAACTAAAAGAGTTTGCTTGCCACAACTAAAAACCCAATATAGCCAAGTAAATAAATAAATATTTTTAAAAATAAGAATACTCATTAAATTTTATCTAATGCATTTCTGCATCAATAATATGATAAAATTTCCCAATAATATGTTAGTATTTTATATGATATTAAAACATTTCTTAATAGTCAACATTTCTTACATTCCTGCAAAAAAATTTTTTTTTTACTTGGTCCTGGTGTGTTTTTTAAATCCAGTCTTGAGTTTAATTTGCTGATAACTTTGTATATATGTTTGCATGGGGAGATTAGTTTTTTCTTTTCTTAAAATTTTTATTATAGACATTTGGTGTTATGGTGATACTAACCTTGTGAAATAAGTTGAGCAACATTTCTCTCTTATTTTTTTCTATTTCTGAAACATTTTTATATTATACAAATTACCTCTTCTGAAGATTTGGTTAGATTTACCTCTAAAATCATCTGGACCTAATAATTTGTATTAGTATGTGGTAGGTAGTGTAAGGTAGCTGTTATGTTATCATCAGTTCCTTTACTTACATAGCTATTGCTTTTTTCAAGTGTTATAGTTTTTAAGTCAATTTTAAGGAGAAATTGGATGTTTTTGGAAAATATACAGTTAACAGTTAATCTACACTTCAAGTTTATTTGCACAAAGCTCTTCATAAATACTTATTTAATTTTATCTTTAGATATGTTCCCTTCTTATTCCTAATATTATTTATATTAACCTCTTCTTTTACTACTTTTTTCAAAAATTGGCTTTTGAGTTTGCTTATTGACTTGATTGTGTCTTTGTGTTCTATATCATTACTTTATGCTTTTGTCAACATTACTTTTTCTTTTTATTTTATTATTTAGATCATTTTTCTAGATTCCTGAGTTTATTTTTTTCTCATTCAATTTTAATACTTTTTATTGTTTTTAAAATGAATCTCTCGAAATTCTCATTCAGGTGTCTCATTAGCTGCATAACATGTCTTGATATATAGTTTTGTTTAATTTTAAATATTTTGTAATATCTCTTTTGATTTATTTTTAACTCTTAATTAGAACTGTATGTTTCTAGGGACTTCACTGGTGGTCCACTGTTTAAGATTCCATGCTTCCAGTGCAGGGGCATAGGTTTTATCCCCAATCAGGGAAATAAGATCCCACATACCATGCATTGCAGCCAAAACAAAAAAGTATATGTTTCTACATGGCAAACATATATTTGCTCTATTTTTATTACTGATTCTGAATTCAGTTGCATTACAATGAGACACATTTTATATAGTTTTGGTTGAAAAAAGTTTAAAAAATTCTTTTCTGACCTAGTACATGGATTTTATTGCTAGGCTTAAAGTTCATAGGTGGCTTATCTTTATCTTCAGTGCTCATACTAAACATTTTTTATGTGTACTTACCTACATAATTTTCTAGTAAAAAATAAAATCCACTTTTTAGTATTTCTGACTTACTCCTTCATGCAGAAATAAAAGTGTCTAGCATGTTTTATCTACTTCTTAAATATCAATCCCACTATTATAATTTTGAGTGGGGTTTTAGTTTCACTTACTTGTTTTAATCATATCAAAAGGTAATTATCATTTATTTTTATAATCAATACTTAATTGTATTTACTCATATGTTTTAGTTATTACTATGCCCACTATTATTTTAGATCCTATAGCTTCCTTTCTGGATTTACTTTCCTTCTTGTTGAACTACATCTTTTCGTAATCCTCTACAGAGGGCCCTGGGTAGCACACTATGTGTCTAAAAATGTCTTTATCTTTTAAATAACAATTATCTGGGCATTTTGTGTAGCATTGGAAGATGTTTCTCAATTACATCTTAGACTGTTGTTTTGTTAACTGTCATTACATAGGACAAGTCTACTATCAATCTATTTTTCAATTTTTTTTAAGTACTTGGCCTTTTCCCTCTGGTAACTTCTTAAAGTTTTTATATATCCTTAATATCTTACAGTTTCTCTGAAATGTGTCTTAATATGGATTTATTTTAAATTATCAGTCATGAACTATAGATATATTTTCTAATTTCAAGACTCTAATTCTGGAAAATTCTCAGCTATTTTTTTTTCTTCTGTTGTTTCTTTTNCCTTCTTTGTCACAGGATTTTCACAATCTTTTGTAGATAAGAACAAATTTAAATTAAATGGGTTTCCTAGCTGTTTCTAGTCTTTAAATTATACAAATGATTTTTTTATTATTCCCTACTTAAAGACATTGAACTAGGAATTGGGAGACTTGGTTTCTAGTCCCAATTCTATCATTTAACTAGCGCTATGATTTTGAGTACTTTTTTGAACTCTTTGAGTCAGTTTCTTCATTTATAAACATAAAAAGTTGGGCTTCAAGCTCTGTAAATCCCGTTTCAAGACTCATATCTAGTATTCAGTATTAGGTGCATGTGTCTCTGTATATACGTACTCACATGTAAAAAGTTTGCTGCATATAAGTTCCATATCTCAATAACCTATGTTAATCAACAAAATTCATAAGGACATAGCCAAGAATGGGATTAATTTCCCCCTGAAGATGGCAGTTGAATTTAGCTAATAGATAAATAATAACTAGGAGTTAATGTAGGATCTTAACCAGGACTGACATGGCAACAGCAGTATTTTCAAAAGTACTGTTAGGCAGCGGTGTACAGAATGGATCAGAATGGAAGAAATATGACCTGCAAACTAGGCAGACATGATATCAAGGTTCAGGATTAGGGAAGGAGAGTCTAGAGAGTCTAGTGACAGCATCAGAAATGAAATGGAAGCAAAAGATAAGAAGGTACTGAGATGTTCAGTACCTATTTGTTCAAAAAAAATCTATAAAGATTATAAGAAGAAAAAGTATGAAAGAGGAAATGCAATTGTCTGATAAACATATGAAAAAATATTTTAACTCACTAGTAGTCAAAGACATGACTTATAAAAACAGTAATCTTTAATGCTGATAAATGTACAGTAAAACTGTCATTCATATAATAGTAATTGTGGAGGATCATGTGTTGACACCAAATTCTGTGAAGTATAGGCATTATATTATCAAGAAACTTTCTTTAAAAATGTATCTTTTGGCCCAGTCATTTAATTTCTAGGAATCTATCTACAGGAAACCAAAATTCAGACAAAGGTTTGTATACAAATCCCTATTCATCACAATGTCATTTATAAAAGTAAAAGAAGAGAAAATCTTAAATATTTAATCAAAGAAGTTATTAAGCAAATTATGGAACACATGTATATATTATTTGTATAAAGTTATTAACTATATAGTTGTTAATTTTAAAATATTTTAAATGTTAATTTACTAGGAAATGTTCATGAAACATTGTAACTGAAAATGCCTGATCCAAAAGAAACTTGTATACCTAACATGGTCCCAAATTATCAATAGAAAAATAAATGAAAGTATTTGGTTACATCAAAGGAAATACATTAAAATGTGAATAATACTAGTACCTCCTCTGTATGATGGAATTAAATGGTACTTTATTTCTTCTTTTCCTTAACTTTTCTAAATATTCTGAAAATACTCTAATGATTAGAAAAGTAANTCAATAGAAAAATAAATGAAAGTATTTGGTTACATCAAAGGAAATACATTAAAATGTGAATAATACTAGTACCTCCTCTGTATGATGGAATTAAATGGTACTTTATTTCTTCTTTTCCTTAACTTTTCTAAATATTCTGAAAATACTCTAATGATTAGAAAAGTAAAAAATTTTAAGCAAACAGTAAATAATGTAAATAAAAATAATTCCAAATCTGATAATAATTCAGCTTGAAGAAAGAACACATGTCTATTATTTATCACTCATAAAGGGATTAAAAGGTCTTCCTTTTCCAATTTATTAAGCTTTGGAAGTACTTGAGATATTGATTTTTAGAATCTTATCATCTAAAATATGATATATTTTTCTAAATCATATCATATACTTTCTATTGCCCAGTGTTTCCCAGAGTTTCTTTCTTTTTTTTCTGGATTCCTGTACATTTGCTTAGGTTATCAGCCTGTGCTTTGACATTCCAGAACCTCATTTTTTTAGTCCATCAATCAGCTTTACATTAATATGCTCGGGTCACATCTGCATGTATATGAGCTTATCACAAGGGAAGAAATCTTGAGTACTCTTTGTTTTCAACTGTTTTTAACTTCTAAGTTTCTCATATTGTAAAAATTTCATGATCTAATAATAGCATTTTAAGTAACTGAAACAGATGAAAACAAAGTAAAGGACATAGCCAATATGTATCTATAGGTCGCTTTTATTGAGTGGCATGACCTACTACTGATAGCATTTATCAGGCACCCATCTCAGAAGGAAAATTTCAGCTGCTTTATGTAAGAGTGAATAAACACAATGACTAACTTGGCTTTATACCCAGAATTTAGCCAAAAAAGAAACCCGGTTGGATGCCAGAAAGAATAAACCACATAAAGTTTTATCAGCCCAAAGTACACAAGTAACTCAGTCTGCCCTTTTTCTAACAAAACTGTATAAGTAAAAATGTAATCTTAAAAAATCAAAATTCCTTACACTGGCCAATGGCAAAGTGCTAGAGTAACTAAAAATTTCCATAACACACCCTTTTTGCTTTCTGCCCAGAGAAGAACCATTCTCTTTCCAACTCAGGCCTCCACAGACTGCAAGGTAAACTGGAACCATTTGTACACATGTTCATCTCTTTTCTCTGAACTGTAAACCTAGTGAAGGCAGAGGCTTTGTCCTATTTACCTTTTATACCTCAGGTTTTGGCAAAGTGCATAACTGTTGAATGAATTAATCAAAGATCAGCAATTTAGTTTAGATGATTTTAGTAATTATAGAAATACAGAGGAGAAGAGTTACTTGAATACAAATGCTCACATCCTATGTATTATAATAAATAACCAATTTTATTAGTATTTAGGCACTTTACCTCATTTACAGTAATGTTATCATTTTAGGTACTTAACACCCTTTACAATGATGTTATCACCAAATCATGAACATCTTTGAAAGTAAACACCTTTCAAGAACATATTTTTCTACAAGACTAAGAGCTAAAGAGTTAAAACTTAGGAACTCTTGCAATAATCAGTGTGATATTCAAAACAAGAAATTACTACCTCTCTCTCAATCTCAGTTTCCTCATCTGAAAGATGGGGATAGTAATAATACTTAAGTCAGAATCCTTATTGTAGGGATCAGATGAGATCATGCATGTTAAACATGACTGTCTAAGCTGTTGGGCTATTGTCACTACCATTAATGCCTCTCAGGTCAACTATTTGTACTTGCACATATATCTTGACAACTGGGACATAAGGAACAAAGGTATACTCGCAGGGCTACCCCTGGGTGTAGAATCAGAGCTGCATCAGTTCAGTTCAGTTCAGTTCAGTCGCTCACTCGTGTCCGACTCTTTGCGACCCCATGGATCGCAGCACACCAGGCGTCCCTGTCCATCACCAACCCCCGGAGTTCACTCAGACTCGCGTCCATCCAGTGGGTGATGCCATCCAGCCATCTCATCCTCGGTCGTCCCCTTCTCCTGCCCTCAATCCCTCTCAGCATCAGAGTCTTTTCCAATGAGTCAACCCTACGCATGAGGTGGCCAAACTATGGCACCCCACTTTTCTTGCCTGGAAAATCCCATGGACGGAGAAGCCAGATAGGCTGCAGTCCGTGGGGTCGCAAAGAGTCGGACACGACTGAGCGACTTCACTTTCACTTTTCACTTTCATGCATTGGAGAAGGAGATGGCAACCCACTCCATTGTTCTTGCCTGGAGAATCCCAGGGATGGGGGAGCCTGGTGGGCTGCCGTCAATGGGGTCGCACAGTGTCGGACACAACTGAAGCAACAGTAACAGCTTTAGCATCAGTCCTTCCAATGAACATAAGCCAGTGCTTTTCAGGCTTCAGTAGCGTAAGAATTACTTGGAAAGCTTGTTTAAGATGTAGATCTTTGAGTTCCACCTCAAAAGCTACTCATTCAGTTTAGTTGCTCTGGGGTGAAACTCTGAAATGTCTTTTTAACATATTCTTCAGGAGATTCCGATGCAGGTGGTTACAGACCAAGCCCTAAGTGACCTTGACATGATAATTCCATCCCAGCCTCAATTGTGGATTCCCTCCAGTCCATGGCATCATTCCTCAGGACTCAGTCTGTCTGCTTCATCCTGTGTGGCTTCACTATTCCCTCCCCTCACCTCACCCACTAAAAGCAGAAGAGAATAGAAAGATAGGATCAATTGGGAAAACTTGAGTAGCTGCAGTTAATTATCTGTTATTTTGTATTCTTTGCACTAATGATGTTCTGCATTAGTCCAAAAGTGAGCAGACTTGAGAAATAAGCTTGAATTTAAGAATGATTGTTTTCCCCAGGTAACTATAGAATGACTGACTATAGTGAAGTTTATCTCTCTCTTTTTTTTTAATGGAATTGCTATCTATAGAACTTAGACGAATAAGCACAATTGAAGTGCAAAGTGTTAAATGCATGCTTTGATTTAGTCAATGCATTTGCACATTGAAGTAATTAGGATGTATTTAAAAGCATTCTGCTTACAATACTTCACTCTCCATTTCCTACAAATCAAATTAGTGAGGGGTAGATTTGATTTTGACATCATTTTGAAAATATTTTCTTTTTCTTTTTTTAATTTTCTTAGAATTACATTTTTACAAAGTTCAAAACACAACCAACTGTGACTAAATTCATCAAAACAAAACAAAAAGTCCAAAGTGCAGGAAAATGAAAAACAGCACAGGGTAATATGCAGTAGAACAATGTAAATCATACCTCAAAATACAGTTGTAATAACACACCTTATCCGTGTCTGATCAATTAACAACAAATACTTATGCAGATAGCAAATAGCTCATTCTTTGATCAAGAGCCCCAAATTTAATTATTCATCTCAGTCCAAATAAATATGAAAAGGCAGCCAACTCTTAGAAAAATCTTAACCATCTCCTGTTTTCATCCTACTATATGTAATGCAATGAATGAATGTGAAGAAAGAATATGAAGATTGTTTTCCTTGTTTGTTAACAAAGCATTCAAGCAGGATTATTTATTTTTGAATAGATTTGGCAGAACCAAGACATGTTTATGGAGCTATGTTTCACAGACAAAGACAAACCCAAGTTTAAATCCCAACTCTGCAAACTGTATTATCTTTGACAAATTATTTCACCCTCCTCAGCCTCAGTTTTCACATATGTAAAATGAGGGTAATAATATCCATATTGCAGAATCATTTTCTTATCATGCAATATTATTTTGGAAGTGTTTATAATTTAATATGCACTCAATAAGTCACAGTTACTAGTATTAATTCAAGAAGAAAGTTTGAAGGAATAAGAACCTAAAATCCTCAGAAGAAAAAAAAGTACTAAAAAAATATTCTATATTCTTACTTCCCCAGAGACTATTCACTGATTTTATCCTACAATTTTATCAGGATTACTACAGGGATTGTTTTGCCTTTATAATCTTCTTGCCACCCAAATTGCTGTTCTTAATGTACGTCAGTGACCTCAAAATACATGTTGATAAATACCCTTTGTACAATTGAAGTGCACATTTGAATGACTATAATTTTTAATCTCAGTTATTATCATAGTCTTTTGCTGACGATAAATAGCACTTTGAACTGGGCACAGATTAGATAAGTCTAATTCCCCCTTTTTTTTTCTATACTACATTTATAGTTTTAGAAGTATACATGGTAATGCACAGAAGTGAAAGGGAGATGGAATGGACAAGAATAGTAGACTCATTTGGGCTTCTTAGGAAACAAAGATGGTGTCCTGTTCTGCCTTGTCTTCAATGACTGGTTCTGTGTTGCATATGTAGAGAATATTCATTAAATGTTTGTTTAAACAAGGAAAAATGAAATGCTAAGAAAATACTTGTATAACATCAAGGAGCTGACTCCGAAGTCACAGATGCAGGTAGGAGGCAAAGAGCTTAAGACTTATTTACGAACATCAGTACTCCCTCAGTTAGATTCCATGTGGAGTATCAGCCATTTATACTCAGAGCCACTAATTCTTAGCTGGAGGAAGCAGCTAACCTAGGAGCAGTAACTGATCTTCAGTCAGAGAGCCATGACGCGACCTTCCCTTCAGAGCTGGACAGAGCCATGGAGATTTTCTAATCCAAGGGCCTCATTGTTCAGCTAAGAGAGTATAATGACTTACTCAAACACATGTTGGCAGGTTTTGTTGATGTTCAAACTTTGATTTCCTGACTCCGGTCCAATTCATTTTATCCTGTACTGTGCTGCCTCTGTGTCCTCACTATCTCCCAGAGGGTTCCTATATATCCACTGAGGCTTCTCTTTCTATAACCGAGGTGGTGCATGGAAGCATTCAGCAATGCCTCTGATGACAGTCATCTCATCTATTACAGCATTCTCCATAGATGCTATAAAGCCACAATAAAGAGATTCTTCCTTATCTTTTAATTCAGGTTTTATCAAGAAATAATCTTTATTGAGTTATTATTAACCATCATCCAAATTACTTAGCTCCTTTTTAAATAATTCTTAGCTGATGTTGAAGGGAATGGAGAAGAAAGAACTGTTATAATTTGAGGAGAGTGGAGTTCTGTCCTTGGGCGGTTATCCAGGGGAAGGCAAAGCCAGGTGGGCTGTGACCAGGGGCATCCAGAGTACCTAGGAAGTCACTCAAGGATTTGAATCTTAGGAAAGGAGAGGGGAGATGAGAAGAGGTAAAGGAATAGAAGAAAGAGGAAGGACAAGAGGGGATGGTTCTGCAGCTAAACTTAGTAGTTTGGTCTTCCGGTTCACTGCCTCCTATATTTGTCCCTGCTGTGCTCATTGGGNGGGCATCCAGAGTACCTAGGAAGTCACTCAAGGATTTGAATCTTAGGAAAGGAGAGGGGAGATGAGAAGAGGTAAAGGAATAGAAGAAAGAGGAAGGACAAGAGGGGATGGTTCTGCAGCTAAACTTAGTAGTTTGGTCTTCCGGTTCACTGCCTCCTATATTTGTCCCTGCTGTGCTCATTGGGGAAGGCAATGGCAACCCACTCCAATACTCTTGCCTGGAAAATCCCATGGATGGAGGAGCCTGGTAGGCTGCAGTCCATGGGGTCGCTAAGAGTTGGACACAACTGAGCAACTTCCCTTTCACTTTTCACTTTCATGCATTGGAGAAGGAAATGGCAACCCACTCCAGTGTTCTTGCCTGGAGAATCCCAGGGACAGAGGAGCCTGGTAGGAGGCCATCTATGGGGTCACACAGAGTCGGGCACAACTGAAGCGACTTAGCAGCAGCAGCAGCAGTGCTCAGTGGAAAAGCTTTGTGTCCAGGTCAGTTGTGTCCTGTTAGAATTTATTTATATTGCCACTGTCAAGTAATGACTAGAATTCCTTGAATCCAGTATTAATGACAGCCATAAAAGGAGAAATAAAGCTTTCGGTAGATAAATATCTTCCCTCTCCACCTAAAGAATGAAGAAGTGTTGATGGGCTGTTGATGGTGAGTCAAATTGGCATACCAGGAATTTTTATAAATGGTTTTCCCATGCCTCACTGAATTTGTAGCTGAGACTTTAGTTGTATACCAGCTGTGCGTGCAAAATCTCATAATTATTCTTACTGTATTAAGCATTTTATAGCAATTTTAGCTCTAAAATGCTATGCAATAGTTTTTATGCAAGCGTACCAGACATGTAAGCTGTTCCAATGAAAACATTTCCTTTCATTTAGACACGTGGTTTTAGGTTTCCAAACTTAGCTCTTTGCATTGGTGGAAGAATCTTTAGGAAAGCCATCAGGTTTTTTGGAGGGAGAAGGGGGGAGACAGTTGGATGTTCTTGCACATACTTTATTTCTTCAAGCAGCCTTATCAGAAGAGGGGCATTTCACTAATTGTACATTACTGATATTAGTAAATACTGCTGCTGAGTACTGGCTCCCCCACAGTCTGTCCTGTTGAGAAAGGCACTGAAGAGGAAGCGAGGGTTATCTCTGCATCCCTCTGGGGTATAATGACAAGCAGGCAGAAGGACTTGGACTTAACCTCTCTGCAGAAGGCTGACACCTTTAACACTGCTGCACATGCTGCTGCACCCTGCAGTGTCAAGTCTTGGGCCTGAGCCCAAAACTGGTGTGGAGTTTGAACCCTTGGCATTCTGGCTCAGGGCCAAGTGCTATCAATGGAACCCCA
Source organism: Neotragus pygmaeus (assembly GCA_006410875.1). Classification (NCBI taxonomy): domain Eukaryota; kingdom Metazoa; phylum Chordata; class Mammalia; order Artiodactyla; family Bovidae; genus Neotragus; species Neotragus pygmaeus. The sequence continues at coordinate 312,219 of SJYV01028367.1, read as the reverse complement.
CTGACACCTTTAGTTATTCTTCCTAGATTAGGATAGTAATTTACTTGTCTCTTTGATTTCAAGTGTCTGGTTTTGTTTCCAGATGCCTCCCAGCTCATCTGTATTCCAGGGATTTCAAAAGACTTTAACCTCATTGGTTCTTTGCTTTGTCAGTTCCATTTGGTGAACACAGGAGGGATACAGAGACTAGAGAGCAGTAAGGGAGGGGGTGGTGTGTGTGTGTGTGTGTGTGTGTGTGTGTGTGTGAGAGAGAGAGAGAGAGAGAGAGAGAGATGTAGTGCGCATGTGGGGAGGGCCTGGTGAGACTGCAGGAATAAATAAAAGGCATGTTCACTTTCAGAATATCAGCGATTATACCAGAGCAAGTCAGGATGGAGTATAAGAGGTGATGCGTAGGACAATGTAGTGAAAAATGTCATTAGACAGATTCATGTGTAAAAGCCCTCCAACCAGCAGTAATCTCAAATTCCCCCAAACGATGGCAATATATGGAAGAGAAGGAGAGACCATAGAAATTTTATCCCAATGCCAATAAGGTAACAGGACTTGGATTCAACGTGCTATGGTAGGAAAAGGCATTTATGCAGGGGTGTCATTTCATGTTTACAAGGCCCTGTCTAGAACCATTTATTGATTTTACTGCAGTTCTTTCCCCAGGACCCTGTAGATAGATAATCGCTAGAAATGTCCATCATTAGCAGGGCAATGAGCACAAACATCGCACTAAGGAAAAGATACACACAGGACCCTGCCAGCAGGCATCAAAGCAGGGGGCGCAGCCATAACTCCAGGCAAACACACACACAACACCCTGTGTAGCCATTGCACTGAGAAAATACACACAGCCCCCTGTGCTGCCATCACACATCAGGAAAATACACACACGACACCCCTACGTAACCATCACACCAGGCAAAAGCAGAGACATAAAATGCTAAGTCAATAGGAATGAACAGCTCATAAAAGCCTACTGGAATAGATCACATCACAGCCAGGTACATCTGTTCTCAGCACTAACCATTATCGTTAGCTTAAAATGCTTAAAATCACTGCGCATCCTCAGGTCTAGGGACAGATTATTCCAGGAAGATTCTGCTAAATAGATTTGGCAATGCAGTGAAAGGGACCTCTACTACATTTAAGTGATGCGTTTTGCATCTCAAAGGCCATCAACTATATTTAGAGGGACTGTGTGATTGAAAAACAATGCTCTAGGATGGGATGGCAATTTTTCTGGCCGTTCTAAGTCTGGGGGTGATTTTGACCCCAACTTGAGTTAAGTGTACAATTGAATGGGAAGCGATCGGACTGGGAGATGACTAATAAAAGCAGAATTGGAAACTGCTTTCATCTGTGCTGTAAAGTAAGCCACTCTATCCTGTTTTAAACTGGAACTCTCAGGTGGGATGTCATATCCAGAGGTCTTGGTGAGGTCAAACTTCAAGCCTTCGACTTGAGATAAATAAGTAGTAACTACAATCCTTGTCTCAGGGGTATCTGCTCAACTAGGGGGAATAAAGGAACCACCCACCTCTTCTTCTGCCAGCGCCTTCTCTTTATCCTCTTGCCTTGGTCTGTGATGTTATCCTAACTGCGTGACACAGGGGTTATGGCANTGTCTCAGGGGTATCTGCTCAACTAGGGGGAATAAAGGAACCACCCACCTCTTCTTCTGCCAGCGCCTTCTCTTTATCCTCTTGCCTTGGTCTGTGATGTTATCCTAACTGCGTGACACAGGGGTTATGGCAGTGTGAGGGAAACTCTGCATGTCCTTCTGAAGAGAGGCCCGAAAAAATGAAAAGAGTTTCAAGCTCACAGTTCCATGTTTCAATTACAGTGGCGTTATGTGTTTCTACTGAGTGAGACATGTTTCAAGCTAGCTTGTTAAGAATGATTTACACCATAATTCTAGGGAAAAACAAATGTGAGTGACTGAGATTTGAAAGGGAAGAGTAGGGGGGAAGTGCCAGACTAAACGAATCCTAAGTAAATAGGGTGAGGTTGGGTCTTTTTTTCTTCTTTTGGTGTTTTTTGTTTGTTTGTGGGGGGGTTGTTGTTGTTGTTGTTTAAAAAAAAAAAAAACAGAAGAGAAAGATGTATTGTTGGTAGTTAATTCCTTCACCTGGGTTAAGTAAAGCAAAAGAAAACAGAACTGCTCCAATTTGCTCCATGTAAAAGCAAATTTTTAGTAGAGGACAAGTATTTCTCTTAAATTTGCAAGATGGCATCTTATTGGGAATAGTGGTACTGGAAATAAGAACTAGGAGTTACACTTTTTTACCAAATGTGGCAGAAGAGGTTTTGTTAGGGTGAGATAAGCATTTTCTATAAAACGATAAGGTCGTGACATGAGGTAATTACATGGTCACTGGGACACAGCGCATGGCATACTGGAGAAATTGCATGATACCTACGTGGTGGCACTAGTAACTCTCGTTATCACTGCCTTATTATCTCCTGATAACTATACAATTAGTTTGTGTCACCAAAGTACCCTAAACGTATGCCTGTTCCAGCTACTCTGGTAGGAAAAAAAAAAAAAATGAACTTTTTTGCAAGGGGGAAAAAAAGCTAATGAAGAAAGTTGCCAAGAACAGATATTTTGTAATCTGTGCTAAATCTCTGCTGGAAAACATGAACAGTAACGAAGCTGAGAAGACAGTAAAAGAAATTCGGGGCAAGGTGCCAGACGCCCAGACGGAAGGAGAATGTGGACCAAAAGATTGCGACAATCGGGTAATTATGGTTTATGAATTTCAGCTTTAATCTGTAGTTCAGTGAGTCCTGATTAAATATCTGTTAAACACAATTAAAGTTTGTTTTTGTATTTCACCGTCTTGATCAGAATAATTAGAGACTGCGTGTTTCATGTCAAAAGTAGCAAGAGGAATTTTAGTGAATGAACATCGTTTTTAAAAGCCATTTGTAGCACCAGCTGTTGGCATTATTTTATATTTTAGTGTTATCAGCATAAAGATGGTCCTCTGGATGCTGAACAGTTTCTAGCAGGACAAGGATATTATGCCGTCATGATGGGCCTGTGCTGATGAGGCTGGAATGTTTAAGAGCTGGTGTTCACTGAGATAGTGGATGGGTGAGATGCAGGTCAGGGAGACAGGTCTTTTTAGGTGAGACAAGAAGGAAGTCATCTGAGTTAAGTTTATCCAAGCAAGGATCAGAGGAAGGAAATTTCTCATGGTAGAGTCATACATTAACACCTGCAGACTCCAGGAGATAGTGAAAAACAGGGAAGCCTGGTGTGCTGCAGTCCATGGAGTCACAAAGGGTCGGATACAACTTAGCAGCTGAACAACAGTCATGTGTTAACATCTGCAAATGCTGGTTAGCTTATTCAGACAGATTGTATACAGTGCCTGAAGGAAGGGCACAAGACAGATATAATGAAGTATGGGAATCTGTCCTGGTTGGTTCTTGGTTAAAAATCTGTGTCTTTATTTTTAGAGTTAATAGAATGTACTACTGAAAGGACTTACCATATTAATAATTCTATGGCTAGAGATAGCAGTATGAATTCTGCCAAAAGGACAAGTTAGAATATAAGTAGGACTAACTGAAACTAGGTTTGGTTTGTAAGACCCTACAAACCAAAACTTGAACTATGATTTCCATACACATGTGCCAAAAGTGAGGCTGGAGAGTTATGTTTTTGTGTCTTTAAAAATTATAAGTGGGTATGTGTAAAATTTTCTATGCAGCTATAGAGAAATATGATACTATCTTGCTTTCAATTTGAGTCCTGGAATATTTTGAACCCAGCAATAGAATAATGGACCCATTCCCCAAAGAGCGAGCATGCATGCTTAGTCACTTCAGCCATGTCTGACTCTTTGCAACCCCATGGACTGTAGCCTACCAGGCTCCTCTGTCCATTGGATTTTCCAGGCAAGAATATTGGAGTGGGTTGCCATCCCCTCTTCCAGGGACTCTTCCCAACCCAGGGATCAAACCTGTGTCACCTATGTCTCCTGCATTATTAGCAGGTTTTTTACTGCTGAGCCACCAGGGAAGCCCTCCCTAAAGAGGCCCATGTCCTAATCCTCAGAACCTGTGAATAGATTGCCTTAAATAGCAAGAGGGACTTTGCAGATGTGAGTAAATTAGAATCTTAAAATTGAAAGATTACCTTGGATTCTGGATAGGCGTAAAATAATCTCAGGTGTTTTTGTAAAAGAAAGAAGGAGGAAGGAGGGTCAGAGTCAGAGAAGGACATATGACAAAGGAAGCAGAATCAGAGAGCGGGGGTTCGGGGAGCAGAGATTTGAAGATGCTGAACTGCTGGCTTTGAAGATGGAGAAGGGACCGTGAGCCAAGGAGTGTAGCCTGCCTCTAGACGCTGGAAAAGATAAGGAGAGGGACTCTGTCTTAGAATCTCCAGAAAGATGCAATCCACTGACACCTTGATTTAAGGATTTCTGACCTCCACAACTCTTAACAGATTTGTTTGAGACAGTAACATTGTGGTATTTAGTTACAGCAACAATAGGAAACCAATATGGTCCCCATGAGCTTGCTCCATGGATTTGACATCCATTTAAAACTTTTCCAGCTAAAAATGCATCTGGGTATGAGAAAAATAAGCCTCTGTGAATTTAGTTTTTTAATACCTATTCTGCAGGCTCTCTATCATTTGGAGGTACCTGCTATAGTAAGAATTAAGAAGGCCTATGCATTATGAATTAAAATAATGGGCAAATTCAACCCCACCCCCCAGCACCAGTTACCCACAATACATTTCACATGAATAGAAATGTTTACAGGAAGGGAGAATTGGAGAGTAAGAATCATTTTTCTAACAACAATAGCAGTTAACAACCCACGGGTTGAACCATTTCACTTTGCCAGTATTCAACCATTTTGATTTACAGAAACAGCAATTTCATATGGTTCGGCACACCCAGTTTTTTTGTTTGTTTTATTTTGCTATTATGTTATTTTTTACCCAGTGTTATTTCATTTGAAACTTCTAGGACTTGGATTAAAATTTTCCCCAAATTTTGTAATTAATAAATGCCAGAGAATTTCAAAATGATTGTATATAACATATTCAGGTGAAAATGAGATTGAATCCCAACTGGTCAAAGGTATTTTAGCAGAATTGAGGATGTAGACATGTATCTCTTCCCAAAAAGTGTCAGTCTTAAAACTGTAAGAATGCTATAGGGCAAAGTAAGCTTTACCTAATAGTCACAAACAATGAGTATGAAAAAAACACTCAAATAGGCAGTGGTTGAAACTTGCTACCTAGCATCTTTGTAGTCAAAAGAACATAATAGCACTATCACGGAGGAAGGAGTGGGATAGCATAGTGCTTTACTGTGCTATTGCTTGAAAGGATTCCTAGCCTCCTCCCACTTACGGCTTCCTTTGAAATTTTGGTGAAAGCTGTTGACCCTCTCCCCAAAAGATGACATAATACCTTTTCAGAGGATTCACAGACCACCTAAAGCCTAATGTTGGACCTCAGATTAATTACCCCTGGTTTACACTTTATTCTAAGAAAAACACTGTGGGGACTAATTCATCTGACATAATTTGAGATCAGAATTGTGAAATCCTTATTTGTCACATGATTTTGTACCAGTCATTAATGTACATTGAGGCCTAGTCTTTTAATTAGTAAAATTAGCAATTTTGATGCTAATGTGCTAGGAAAGTGCATTTTTGTTTTTTAAGCATTTGAGGTTCATTTAAAGAACCATTGGGATGAAAAGCATGCTCCAGTATTCATTCTGTTATTTTTCAGTCATTCTTTTACTCATTCATTCAGCAAATATTTATTGAGCCCCTACTATTCTAGGCACTGGAAATATAATTGTGACCTGGACTTACAGGTCCTCTTTCCTCATGGAATGTTCTAGTTAGGGGAGAGAGTTAATAAATATGTAGACATACTAGCACACACTGATAAGTGAAATGAAGAAAATAAAGAGTATAACCTAACAGATACAGCATGTACAAAGATGGCCTCTGGCAGAGACTCAAGTGATGTTAGAAACCAGTCATGTGAAGATCTGGAGGAAATTGGAATAGCAACAGCAAAAACTCTGAGCCTAAAGTGAGTTAGGCATGTGAATTAGGAAATAAGGTCAGGGAATAAGGAGAAATAAATTGGAGATGTGATCAGAAAAGAAGTTGGAAACCAGATTATGCAAGCTTCAAAGTGAGAAGTTTGAGTTTTCGTCTCATGGTGGTGGGCAGCTATTGGAAATTTATGTAATAGGATTTGATTTCACATTTGAGGAAATCACTGTCTTTGCTGTATAGAGATAATGAAGAGTAGGAGAGCAAGAAGAGAAGTAATTCCTACTAAGAGGTTAAGAAAACTTCCAAAACTGAAGATAGGAAATAATCTCATGACAGTGTAATATATTACTTCATGGAGATTTTGCGATATCTTATGTTGAGTAGCCAAGAGAGCCAAAACTGATTTATGATGTATAGCATTCCCGTCTTTGGTCTATTCAAGGATTATTTTGGCCTAAAAGCATTCTTCCTTAGAGGAAGAGGAAAAGGAAATGTGAACACAGTCCAACAATGTTTGCAAATGAAGCAGAGTTATTTGGTGAGGAGAAGATCATTAAAGTAACTGAGAAAGTCACCAGCAACTGAGTACCTCAATAGGTAAGAGAGTGATTAAGAGTTTGGGCTTATTTTACTAACGGTCATCATAAGTCTGCCTCTTCTCCTAAAACTTGCCTAAGATAATTTGTCATCTAAACCCTTCTTCTGATACTTTTAAATATGAATTGAAATGTCCTGATTTCTTCACCACTCTACCCCTCAAAGTAGTCTACAGAGAAGATAACTACAATGTTTAGGGACAGATGAATTTGAATGAACATCAGAAAAGAAATAAATTATGTTATGTTTATACGTGTTTCCCAATAGAATTAAAAGATGAAGTCCTGGGATAGGTATTAGTACAATGTATTGGGACGTTAGTGAGTCATCCTCGTTCCTGGAAAGAAGTTTAGCTCTATTATACTTTGTCAGCCAATAGAAACTGTTTAATAAATGGTAAATCATAATAAATATACCCAGAAATAATGGTCTGTGTAAAAATGGTCATTTATTGTTAGCTTCTGGACAACTTATTTTCACTAATTAACTAGAAAATTATATGAATCACTTCTCAATAATATTCATAACTGGTATTAATTGGTAAGACAGGCAATTGTATTTGAAAATATATCTAGAAAATAATTCAGAAAGCAAGGAACAGGAGCCTTTTCCAGTGGGATGTTCCTATGAAACCAGAGGTTACAGCTTCAGGGTATGTGTAAAGAGATGCGAAAGCTGCACTAGAATTAAGGGTAACTAGCTGAAAGTGATATTGAATTTCATAATCAAAGTTTCTAAAATGACCTTGTAAATTACATTTCCAGGGAAACATGCACATAACAGTTTAGTATTATGGAATAATCTTATTCCATGTACCAAAAACAATTAGGTACTAAATATGAAAGACATATTGCACATACTAAATGTACTGAGCTTATTTAAATGAAAGCTTAACAAAATGGTTGTTGTTGTTTTGTTGTTTTAATTAAAGTTGAAAATCTTATAATAGAACTTCCTGCCCTTCTGCCGCCCAGGTCTTACTGCTATTTTAAACCCTTCCCTCCCTTCAGTTCCCAAACTGCCCTTTCTCTGGGGAACAGAATATAAATTATCCTATCTAAATTTCAGGAATGACTATTCCCACGTGAGAGCATATCAAAGCTGGGAAGAGAATACAAAACTTTTAACAACCAGTGCTATTCAGACTAGCTCATCTGCTACCTCCTAATAAAACTGGTTGTTAATCTTTCCTGATTTGTCTACATCTTTCAGGTAATAAAAGTGTCTAAACCATAATGCATTCTTCCAGAGAAGATAATCAGGTAACTTAATATCTCTCTGCTCAGTGACACAATGTCCCTTTGTATCCAGTCTTGAATTGGATTGACATTTCTAGCTGACACTTTACATCAAAGGTCACTCAACTCAGTTCACTATCTGATCTTTTGTCTTCTAGCATGTTCTTAATTCTCAAAAAGATTTCTTCATCTCTGGCAGGATACTGAGAGCTTCCAATTTCATTATCTCATTGGTATATTTCACTAGTTATTAAGATTTCTCTAATTATAAGTCTCTCTTCCCAGGAAAATGTCTGAGTCCCATCATTAGAGATATTAATAATCAGAAAATTGTGAACACAAAAAGTGTAGTTAAGTTGGGCATAACACTGAACTGCCAAAGAAACAGAGAACTCTCAGTTAGAAAGAGCTTTCCTAACTGTAATGATTTCATAAGGACCCATTCACTATATAGTGAATTTTCTTAAAATGGAATGAGCCAGTATGAGTAAAGGATTTCATTTCCTTTGTTTATGTTGAGCCATTCACCACATACACACTGAAAAATAATTTTCAAGGCAAGACCAACCAGTGTCTTGTAAATTAACATACATGTGACATTCTGAAGGGTATCTTTTATTGTCCCTCCAGTTTTGGCTATCTCTACCCCCTAAAAAAAAAAAAAAAGAATAAAAATATCATGAGCTAGTAACAGAACTACCAAAACTTATTTACTGAAAAATAAACTACAATCATTAAATATTTGATGCTGTTGAAGTTACTGGCAAAAAAAAGATTGAACAGAAATTAATAATTAGAGGTATATTAGCTGAGGGAGAGATATATTGGAATAAAACTTTCAAGTAATAGAGCATTTACCAAGGTATGAATAGTTTTTAGAGTGCAAGTTAGCCTATCTCCCAAGGAGATTTGATAGTAAACGTAGATGAGATTGCGAGTGTAGGGAGGATTTAAAGGAAAAGGTCAATATAGGTTGAATGTGGAAATAGAGCTGTTGGGAGACATTTTGAAAATCATGAGTTTATGCTATGTAACTGTTCATCTTTATCCTACTTTGTAGAAACAATGCATGAGCAATCCAGAAATGGAGGGAAACCCACAGGAAGTAAAGAATTAACTTTTCATAGGCATGCTTACCCTTTTTTTAAAAAAACTGTGTTTATATTGGAAAGTGGGATGTTGTTACCTTCCATAGCTGGAGAGGATAAAAAAAAGGAAAAGAAAAAAGAATGGAAGGCAACAGTACCTACGTTATTTCCAATGCATTTTTGAGACTCTGATCCAACTTTCAGCTTCAAGCTGTTTAAATCTATCTCACTGACAGGCCCAAATCTAGTGCTCACATGTTTGGGACAATTAAAGTCAGCAGGGTCTGTGGCTCCCTAACCCAGGCTTTATTGTATAAGGAGTAAACAGCCACTTGTAATTTAGTGAGTAAGTGCAGGTCTTTCATGATGCACATACCAGCTCCACTGAAAACCGATCAATTTCTGTGCTTGGCAGTGGCATTCATAAGGCCCCTATGGAGCATTATCCCATGCCTGAGGGTCATTACTCTTCCACAGAAGCACTGACAGTTGTGATGAATGGCAGTACCTGGGAAGAAGAGTGTTTGGATGTTTAAACAGATTACATTTTCCTTTTAGAGCAGTAGACATTAGATCACATCTTAGACTGTCTACCCGTGTGGACAGTGAGGATGAAATCAGTGCAACTCATCTGTGACTAGTGAGATTCAGATGTACCAATAATCGTTTCTACTGAGAGAAATGGACTTGAGTTTGCATCCTGTCACGATACTGTGCGTGCTACCAAGCAATAGGTGATAGCCATATACAGCAGCTGAGATGCTGGGCTGTCAACAGGCGTGAGAGCCCGTCCATCACTATTATCTACAACAAGACTCATTACCTGCCAGCCAGTAAACATCCCATTTACACCATCTGCAATGAATTAAAAAGTGACGAAAAGAATCAGGATCTGTTTGAGTTGCAACATGATTGTCAAGTTTATTTTAATCTCTGGACGCCTTTCAGTTCTTTGAGAGACTTTAGGGAAAAGTATATGATGAAGAAATCCAGGAAAAGTCTGGCATTGATGATTGTCAAGTTTTTTAATCAGGAATTTACAAATACAACTGGCCTCTTAAAATCTAAGAAAGTCCAGGTCTTTGTCAATTACCCTTTTCAGCTCTTCCCTCTCTTTGGTTTTGAGGTATGAGAGGACTGGGAATCAATGTTTGATACTCCTAAATTGATGCTGACTGCAGTGAGAAATATTTCATAAAAATGTATATTTCAACATAAACTCTGAGGCAAAGCTGGCACTGTATCCAGAAAGGAAGTAATGATTAGTTTCTAATTTACATGTGTAGTGATATCTTTGACAAGTGCAAATTCCATGTCCTATGGTAAGGTTGAGCCTTCCCAGGTGGCACAGTGATAAAGAATCTGCCTGCCAATACAGGAACCACAGGAGATGCAGGTTCAATCCCTGGATTGGGAAGATCCCCTGAAGGAGGAAATGGCAGCCCACTCCAGTATTCTTCCTTGGAAAATTCTATGGACAGAGCTGCCTGGCGGGCTATGGTCCATGGGGTCGCAAAGAATCAGATACATGGTAAGGTTCTCTGTAACTGTTCCTACTTGAAGCAAGTGTTGAGGTATTAAAAAGATAAAAAGATCTACTGCCTCTAGAGACTATTTAATTATGTATGAGCAAACTAGTTGTCTGTCTAGATTATACATGTGTGCTGCCCAGTGGTAGAAACAGCAGAGCGAAAGAGTAAATAGAAGTATGAGACACAAACCACATGAGAAATAGCAGAAGGATGTGACATTTATTCATATACATCACCTTATTTTAGCAGAATCACTTGTTTTTGTATCTTCCTTTTTCTTCATCAGGTATTCCAACAACAAGTAAATAACTTTCATTCCTGCCTTGAAGATAGGGGTTCTCAGTGTTGCCCAACTTACTGCTCTGAGCAAAGAGACCAATTCTGAAATGAGGATATTGAAGATAAGCCCTTCTGAAAATAGCCCTGGCCATGCAATAGGATTTTACTCCCAGAAATCCATCTCTTCCTCCCACAAATTGCCCTTGTGGTAGTAATATAGGAAGGAGATTATATATTACCTCATCTCCTTACAGAAAAAAGAACAAGTGCTATGGGAAAGCTTTGTGTCTTTTAATCATTCTAGGCATCCCCTGCCTTCAATATTTCACTAAAGAGGTCCTCCGTTGCCTTTAGAAAGACACTCTAGTGAGAGAGAAAGAAACAGAGTAATGAAAATGATGACCTCATCTGGAAAGGCTTTCTAACCAAAAGGGATAAACTAGCTGTGACCCCCGTCCTCAAATCTGTGAAGCAGACAAGGATAGAAAGGTAGCATGAAGTGTGACTAAATCTTCAAAATTTTACTTGGTAACTGTTCCATCTTGACACTACAATTTAGCAGGAGACATCTTTTTTTTTTCTTTTAACCACAAGCTCATCTTTATGTTTTTAGGGGAAACACGTAAATCTCTATGTAGAAGATTTTTAGGGCTACTGACCTTAACTATGCTGGAAATAAGGAAGAGAAATGTCGTGTTGTGGGAATAAGGAAGCTATTTTGCAGAACCTAGCAAGGGAATGATTGACTTTCATTCTCCCTTCCTCTTCTCATCTACCCAATTCTGAACTCATATGCTGTATTAATTCCATCAGGACATAGTTAATTGTTGATGGGGTCACATACAAGTATAGAGTTTGCTTCTCTAAAAATAAAACCTGATTATATTTGAGCCATTCAGCCCTGAACAGCATATTTTCAAACTAGAGTAGAAGGAATGTACCAGATAAGTTACATTGTGAATTTATGGTGCTCATTTTAACTAATAAAATTTACCTGTCTAATACTAAGGTTGGATTAGGAAAGCCATAATTAATCTCTAATAGTATCAGAAAAGAAAAGCCCAGTATGCTATTAATAAATGTACACATAATCAAACACAAAATCCTGATTTTTTTCACTGACTTTCCAAGGATCAAAGAAATACTTCAAGAAAGATGGTAAGAGGAGGCTAAGTGTTTGGGGAAATAGGAGTTAAATTATACTTCAGTTTATTACATTTTCCTGCAAAATAGCTTAATGTACATGCCAGGAATTAATAAAAATTGAGCAACTATCTCATGAAGTGTTAATACTTTATTTTAAACATCCTAGATCTATGTAGCAAATAAAATGCTGGAGTTCTTAAGGTCTTTTATATTGTCATGGATATCTATGACAATAAATATGGTATTATGGTAAAGTCTTGGACTGGATTACTTCTCAAGTCTGCTCTGCTGCTGCTGCTAAGTTGCTTCAGTTGTATCCGACTCTGTGCGACCCCATAGACAGCAGCCCACCAGGCTCCCCCGTCCCTGGGATTCTCCAGGCAAGAACACTGGAGTGGGTTGCCATTTCCTTCTCCAATGCATGAAAGTGAAGTTGTTCAGTCATGTCTGACTCTTAGCGACCCCATGGACTGAGCCTACCAGGCTCCTCCATCCATGGGATTTTCCAGGCAAGAGTACTGGAGTGGGGTGCATTGCCTTCTCCGTTCTCAAGTCTAAATGCCCAATTAAGTGTGAGGCATTATTCTCAGTTACTTTCTTGAAAGATACCGTATAACTGTTCCATGAAATAAACCTAGATTTAGAGAGAAGGTACGTTTTTGAAGCTACATTGAAGACACTTCTTGGAGTGACCCAACATCAGAAGTCAGCTTGGACTTATTTTTTTGTGCTTATATAAACCAGCATTGTTGAAAAAAATAATTCTGAGGTCAGAAATGTAACACAGGGTAATGGATACAGTCTTTACATGCATCAAATGTGTAAGCTTCCACCATGGTTATGAACAAGCAAATAGAAACCATATTGGAATACCTGAGCTTTGTGTCCAGCTTCATCCTACTCTATGAAATACAAGAAGATTGTGTGTGTGTGTGTGTGTGTGTGTGTGCATGTGCACACGTGTGCATGCCTGCACGTGTGTGTTTAAAACAACAAACATGTATCAGATTGCTGGGAATAGCAGCCAGTGGCCACATCTGCAGCAGAGACTTTTTTGTGGCAGCTCCTAAAGCTTATAACCATAGAGTGAACCATAATTATATTGTTTAGAAACTCATGTCAGAGAAAAAGCTCTTTTGCCTTTACTTGCCCCATTAATGTTGGGCTGCTTGGAAATAGGCCACAGGAACATTTACTGAATCTCTGTAACTTTTCTATTATTTCCATGGTTGTAAAGTAGAATAGAGTAGTCAATGATTTAAGGAAGTAAAAAATCAGGAGGATTCAAGTAAAAAGTTTAAAAAGGTGCCACTGTCCTTGACTCCATCATCTTTTTGGATTAGATTTCATAACTCATGAGGTCTTCTCCCTTGATATCTGTTGCCAGAGAACTTTAGCTAGAGACAAAAATAAAGGAAATATAGTTCAGCTCTAATAGGAAATAGATACCTAGATATCTAGAATCTCCATGTTTTTAGCTCCAGATGTTTCCATTTATTTATGGAATTAAAAGTGTTCTAAAACAATAAAAGTTCTGTGAGGTTTATTTCTTTAAAGACCATATTAGAAGTTTACAGAAACATCTGAGGCACAATCAGGATATGTCCAGTGACAGCCTCAAATCTACTTACTTCCTTTCTGGCTTCACTAGTAATGTACCTTAAAGGCTAGGAGAAAATTTTACATTGAATGCCACATAATGAGTGGAACTTTGTTTAAAATAGTTTTTAAGAGTATAATATGAAATATTATCTGGTTTCCATAGAAGAGTACTTTCTATCCCTGAATATCTCACTTTTGACCTAATGCTCTTGTCTTTACTTGATTGCATATATACCTTTTCTTCATTTCCATTTGTCAAACGTTGTCTATCTCTAAAGTGTGAAGGCATTAGTTGCTCAGTTATATCCGACTCTTTGTGACCCCATGGAGTGTAGCTCCCCAGGCTCCTCTGCCCACGTGATTCTCCAAACAAGAATATTGGGGTGGGTAGCCATTCCCTTCTCCAGGGGATCTTCCTAACCTAGGGATAGAACACAGGTCTCCTTCACTGCATGTAGATTCTTTACCCTCTGAGCCGCCAGAGAAGTCCAAATAGAAACACAGAAAAGGAAGCTAGACAGGTGGCTTGTGGCAGAGCCAGGATTTAAACCCAGAAAGCTCAACTGAAAATATCCATGCTCTTAACCATTGTGCTATTCTGTCTGTCCATCTCAAAGTTCATTACTTTTATGCAATCCTTCTTGCCTACTTCTTTTCACCTTTCTCTCTAGCAAAGGTCACTGATTCTTCCTAGGCACCCCTCTCCCTACAAATTTTTGGTGGTGCTTGTATGAAACTTAGTACTTAATTTTCATCATCATCTGGTATTAGTCTGATTCCTCTGCTAGATGCAAATTCTTTAAGTGAAATAAGTTTACTTGGTATAATGTCTAAGACATAGTAAATTCTCAATAAATAGTATAACTTAAATTGAATTTCTTTCATTTTAAATAGGAAATTTTTGAGAGTTTTCCATACTACTTAAAGGACAGACTTATAAATAAAAGCATCTTTATATCCAAAATTAGAAAGACAATAAAAGTAAGCTATAAGCTCCCTTTGTTTCTTAAACTTGTGCATCTTTTACTCCAGATCCTCTTTAGAAAAATTTATCTTAAGCTCTGTGTGTTCAAATGATAACTCATGAATTATGGTTTTTAAGATGGAAGAAAACTGGGAGAAAGAAATCAAGTATGAAACCAGAAAGTAAGAAATTATAATTTTCTTCCTAAAGGGTGAATGTTAGTCCTTAAGGATAACCAAAAAAGATTACAAAGCTAAAACAACACATTTATTGTCTTCAAGGAAACAGAGTTAAAGAATGGTAGTCTTGTCTAGTGCCATGCTTATACAAAGCTATAGACAAATCCACTTGCAATTTGGACTTTGGTTTATTCACAGTGAATTTTAGTCAATTTGATAAATATGTGTACTTTAAGAAAGTAATCAAGCAAACTATGGATTAAGTTATACAAATACAACTAATTACTGAATTAAAATGTACTCAGGAGATACTTTAATTGCATAAGAAAAATAGGATCAGATGTGATGATTGATTAAAAAAATAAAGAAGATATAGTTAAATAGAAGTAGAAAGGAAAGTGAGAAAAGCAAAATAAAAGTAGGACATTTGGAGTCAATTGCTCAAGCAAGAAAAGTGTTATGTACAAAGTATACTTCTTAACTGATACATTGACCAAAAGTCTGATATCAGCATCAGTTCAAAAAATGTCAATTTGTAACCTGTTATGAAATCAACCCTGTCCATAGCTTTATAGGAAAGAATATTCTTTATGTAATGAGTTAGAGAAATTAAAAAAGAGAAAGGCTCAAAGGAGGACAGTAGTAAATTGTTTATGTCCTAAATTGGGCATCATTAGCACTTTTATAGTTTGGTGGAAATTGCTATGTGAAAGCCAAATTTCTGTTTACAAAAAGAAAATGATACTATAGTAGAGAATGGACTGCACTATATAGACTTAAGACATGAGGGCCATTTTAGCACCAGTAATAGTACCATGGTGAAAAAGACCAGCAGTGCAGATATACACTGAACACTTAACAGAATTTTGCCATTAATTGAAATATATTTTAGAAAGGGAAATATAAATATGGGACTGATAGAACTGTATATAATTGTCCCACTCTACTACATCATGTACTATAAAATTAACATTGGAAAATATTCAACACACACACAAGGTGGGCTGCTTAAGGTAAGGTCTTATTTATAGTTATAAGGACTAGTGAACAAGACTATCTAAAATGAACACATAAAATGCTCTTTGGTTGGATAGACATTTAGTGAAATGTCATAAAAGGATTTTGTTTCCTTGAATAAGAGGAGCATCTGCCATTATATAGAATAGCTATAGAATTGTCATCCTTCATATTTTGTCAGTAGCCAAAGGTCAGAAATAAATATAGTAATACCTTGGTATATTAAGAGGCTTTCATATGTTTGTTTATTTCTTTAGGCACTTTTTAACCACTGTGAAAAAGTTACTTTCTTTTCCATGACTAGTTTTCTTCAAAGTAGGTTTTCAGGTCTTAATAGTTATAAAGAAATAAGATTTCTACATCCATTTCTTGTGCTTTTCTTCCTTTATATTAATGGTTAAGAAAGAATCCAGCCATGTTTTTAAAACTTGATTTCCTTTTGGCATACTTATAGGTGAATCTGACTCTGAGACTGACTGATAGCCTGAGGCCCTGCAGCTCCTTAGACATCAGCTGCATGAGAGAAGGGAGATGATGTAAGAGATTAGTAGAGGGGTGTAGGTCAGCTCCCCATGGCTTTCCATCACACCTGAATTGAGGATGAACGGAGGCTACCACCATTGGATTCTTGCACGCTGCTTTGTGCAAAATAAGTGTGTAATTGTCTTTTTCCTCTCAACCCTAAACAAGCAGGAACTCACAATACTGTTGATAGTAGTTCTAATACAATGGCCATAAGGCCAAAACTCATGTGAGGCAGAGAGTGAGCATGTATCCTTTCTGGGAGCTGCGTGGTTTCTAATCAGGACTGATCTGGGTAGAAATTTAAACCTGCTGTAACCAAAAGACATCTTATTCACTGGCTTCATTTAAATGCATAAATGCTATTTGAGAGGGAAAAAAAAGGATATCCAAGTATACTAATACAAATTACTTGATTATAAATTATGTCGAGATGGCACATCTATCACTGATGAAAGCACTGCTCTATCGGTGGCCCAAGAATTACAAACAATAGAAAATTAATGTAAAAAATGAAAATGTACTCTTTACATAACGTTGCAAACAGGTTTAAACCATTTCCCATTGGATGGAACATTTGTGTCTCTTTAGTATAAGCTTTACACATAGTTGTATTGTAAAACTTAACACATATAGGTCCTTCATAAGTACTTGTTTAATAAAAAATTGGGTAGCTGAATTAAAGTTGTAAGCTGTTATGTAACATTAGAGAAAAGAGGGCTTTACTTCTAAATTTGTGTGTCTATAATTTACACACACACACCCCTAATCAGCTGGATATCCCATCACTGCCCAAAGCATCTTCCACTCCAGGAATCTACTTTCTTTTCTAGTTACTGTCCTTTAGACCCTTTCCTCGGGCCCTGACATTAGTATCATCTTAAAATTCTCTTCTTTTGCCCTTCACTTCCCAGTTACTAAATTCTAGTTCTCTCCCAACATCTCTTGAGTTTTCCTTTTTATTTTCAGGACCTCACAGTGGGCCTGGAGAAAATGGCTCTCATTTCCTTTCTGAACCAATAGGAATAGGCCACCTATCCTTCAGGCTGTTTTCAGAAAACAATCTTTTAGCATCTAAAATCATTGATGTCACCCATCATTTCTTTATCTCATTTTCTTGGTTTAGGATACTACTCTTCTGCTTTTCTATCTCTAGATTAAAATCCCAATTCATCCTCTGACTGTCAGCTCTCTAGTAACACTTATTCTCCTTGGCCTCTCTTCCCCAACACCAAGGTCACCATTAACTTCTGTCTCCCCCAAAGCAGAATGAACAGGGGTTTGGTTGGCATCTTGGCAGTCTCTGTGACCAAGTGAGTCAGTTCCTCACTCACCCACAGCGTCCCTCCTGCTCTGATTGCCCTGGCTGTCTACATCAGGGGTCAGTGAGCTGGTTCTTTCCCATCTCCATGCCCTGATCCATGCTCTCTCTCCCCTCTGGGATGCTCTTCTCTCTCACTTTAGAAAATGTAGATCCATCACTCCCTTCCACATCCTCTGTTGTCCTGCTACCCTGAAGTCTTCATATATCCTGTTTGTACTCACTTGTGTGTTGATCTGTAAGTGTTAAGTAGTGTTGCCTGTATAGGTTTTGTTGCTCCTAATTCCCAGAAAGACTTATAAACCTCTTAAGGGAGTAGAGAGCGTTGCTTTAAGTACGGTGCAGAATTCTCCACGTAGAACTTCTTCCGTAGACATTTGCTTTCTTCCTAATGAAGCATGTGACCACTGGATCTCAGTAAGACATCTGGATTCTCCAGACATGATTGAAAATAGCCATATGTTGCAAAGGGATGCACCACACATCTGTAACCCACTGGTGCAGGTCAAGAGCTTGAAAATGATTGAGGAGCAAGACTTATTAGTCGGGAGGCCCTGAATATGGTCTACCATGTGAAGAACATCAAAGGACCTGTGTTTCCTAGCCAAGCAATAGTTCTCAGAGGCAGTGGGCCAGGTTCACCATTCGGTAGAGGATGTTTGCCAAATGTTGTTATAATATTCAAATGGGTTTGTCCTTAAATGAGCACATCTGATGAGCATCCCCACCCAGGCTGCTCTCTGAAGATGTAAGTGGGCAGCAAAGCACAAGTGTGACTCAGTCAGCTGCCAGAGACTGACTGGCTCCGAAAACATCCACACCCACCACTTTACACTCTGCAGAATTTTACTCTAGTTGTGCCAGCCCCATGTTTGAGAATTATCAATGAACCAGTAAGGGAGAGAGGCCATCAGGATTTTTCCTGAACTTGTGGATCTCAAAAATTCTTCATTAGAAAACTTTAACTGACTCTCTGAAGGTCTCTTGGGGACAGCTATTATGTAAGAAAATCTCCCTCTGACTCTGTTTTAGCCCACCTAATAAAATCTGATGGCGGCACATGGATTGCTTCAGGGAACATAGTTTCAGGGTTAAAAAAGACCTAGAATTAAATTTTATATCTTGCTTCCAAAGAAGGGCTGTCTATCTGAGAGTATATAGAAAGGTCTGTTTTGGCCATGAATTAAAGAAACATTTTATGAAGATGGTTCAGATCAAAGATTTGAAGAGATCATTACTTTAACTAGAGACTTGGATTATGTACTCTTAAGTGTTGGGTCGAACCCCTTCCTCCAGCCTGACAAAGAGAAGCAGCTTATTGAGAAGCCTTTGGTGTCCCTGCAGCGGGTTGTCGATGACAATCTCACTTTACCAGCACCATAGCTAACCTCTGCCTCACTGCAGGTAAGCATTATCCCAATTTACAAGTGGGAAAAAGGTTGAGAGTGACCAAGCAGCTTGCACACAGGACAAGCTAGTAAGTGACTGGTGAACAGCCTGATCTCCCTGGTGCCAAATCCGTCTCTCTTAGTCCTCACTCTGCTGCCTTCTAACTGAACAACACAACACACGTCAAAGCATTTTGCAAACTATAAAGTGGTTCACAAATGGTAGTTTATGTGGGAAACAGAAAATCCTGAGAAGGGCAATGTTCAGATTACCCCAAAAAGAGAATAAATGGATTTTATTTGAAACACTAAAGTTACTAGCAGCCCTCTTTGTTATATATGAAAGGCCATCTGGAAGCATCCAGTAACAATGAGGCTCATGTTCCTTTTTCACTAGCCTAGCCAGGTGCATAAATATCCAAAGCAATTTTCCCTTCTTCATATCCAGGGATTCTCATGGATTTTGCCATCCCAAGGAGAAAGAAAGGGTATGAGCAGAATTCTTGTATTTTATTTAACCTATGTATCAACTTCATGAGCCACTTCATTTTAGTTTTCTGACAGGGTTCCTTCATGATAACTGCTTGAAATAGATAGTCATTCCTCTCAATATATTGATGGAATAAAAGAAGTACCTAGAGATATTATCTTCCATGTTCTATTAGTAAACACTAATTAAATGCAGGCTGAATGAAAAAGTTTCAACATAGCTGGAGATAAAAATCTAGTTTTTAAGAACACTTTTCATTTAATTTTTTGGTCTTCGGTAATATGACTTTTTTTTTAATAAAATAGATTTCTTCACCCAAATCACTGGGGTTTTTGTTGTTGTTGTTACTGATTTGTTTTCATTATTTCAAAAATGGCTCTAGGTAGCAATTCTCAGCATTTTAGCAAGGAGATCATTTGTAGACAAACACTTAAATGATATAAATGATTATTTCAAATTCTTTAATCAAATAAAACTTAAATGTTCACTGTTTTGAACTTCATTTACTTTATAACCAAAACCACTAAAGCTAACTATGACTAGTCTTGCCTTTATGATACTAGGTGATGGTGTTATGTGCTATCTATGAACGCTTTGGTTCACTGCCTCATGTCAGACATAGTAGGTGCTTGTTAAATTGTTGCTGAATGAATTAATGAAATACCTCCAATTTGTTTGTCATCTAGTTTTGTGAGGTTTCCTGGAGTGGGGAGGGAGGTATTTAAATTAACAATATTTACTCATTTCTTGAGATTTTTTCGTGCTTACTCTCAAAGGTAAATTATGAAAATCTTTAAAGAAAAGGACTTCAAAGGTTTTTGAGTTAAACTATCATAGAAAGAAAAGTCTTGCCTTTCTCAGAAAATAGCCATTGCTTTCTTCATGACCATTGAAACCTTAACTACTTTCTTATTCTTGAAAGAGTTAACTGCAATATTTTAAATATATGCTGATATTGCTAAAAAGCTTGGACACTATGTCTTTGGGTTTAGATAGCTAGGGTCCTTGGCTTATTCTGGAAACAGACCATTTTCTAATAGAATTTATATTAGTTAAAGGTTTTATAGTCAGTTTATTAATTGGTAAGAAAATGAAGTACTAAGAAGATAGGTTAATTTGCTCCACATCACAGGAAGTCAGACATGATGCGTGATGCTGACATCATTGATCCAGCTACTCCCCTGTTTGAAATCTCATCTCTACCACCGTTTTAACATAGGAAAAGCCAACAAGGTTCAGAAATTATTGGTTATTTACTTTTTTCTGGGTATTACACGTGTGTGAAATTTTTGCTTTCAGTAATTATCAATTGTGATTCATGGCTTCAGTATAAATCTCCCTACCTTTCATTTAAATCCACTTATTGCATTGTAGTACACCCAGGAGCAAATCCATTTGGCTGTGAATGTGCCAGGAACTGTGCAATAAATTATCAGTCTATTGAATAAAGCTATTGAAGAATATGTATTTATACCTTTGGAAAGGAATTTGGCCATGGAACTCTGAGTGGGTTTGATTAACCTGAGCCTTGCCTGTATACCCGACTGCCAGAAGAGAAAAGCCAAGTAGGTGGAACGCATGTATCTTTTCTGTACCTGTCTGCTAGACCGCGAACAAGATTACTGCTGACAGGGAAAAGCAAATTTCCTTTTCATTCCACAAAGTAACTTAGCTGCTTTTAGATGCAAAAGCCCTTCCTCCCAACCTCCTTTCTCCTTCCCTCACCCCTCCCCCTTAATTCCTGTCTGGAATGGATTCCTCCCAAATGAGGATAATCCTGCCTTACTGTTTACTCACTTGGTTGCCTTCCTGGGCTCTGCATTGTCCACAACAGGCTTTTTTGCTGCTTTTATTTATTCGTGCCAGAATGCACTTAGGAGTTTTTATTATTGTTTTGGTTGAGGTGGCACTTTAGCTTTAAGTCCTTATATTTATGATTTATAACTTTCTCTCTAAATTGCATGTCGGACTAGAATTTTTCAAGCATATTCTTTCTTTAGACACAACTGTTTCATAGCATTTGAAGAAAATATTGAGCATGGCACCTCAATATCTAGGAAGTCATTTCACTCGTTTGCCTTCAGAATTAGCTGATGTACCTGATGCATCATGTATTGAACACATCTGTATGCTCAGTAATAAGCCACAGACACATACCTATCCTAAGGGAACTATTATATATATATATATATATATATATAAAACACACCACTATATACCTTTTAATAGAATAAATCTAAATGATAATTTTGTGTTTCAGAAATACATATGGACAACCAGATGATGGTTAAAGTATGGTTATTCATTCTGTAATGGTAGTGGTTGAAATGGTACTATAAATTCCAAGAGAGTTTTACGAAACCTGTGTGACATATGTCACTTCATTTAATCTTCACGATAACCTTACGAAGTAGGTATAATTGCTCCAATAATAAGACTCAGAGAGGTTAAATAATGTGCTCAAAGTCACCTTGGCTAGTAAATAGCATTAAAAGGACTTGAATCCCTATTGAGCCATCCCCAGAGTCTTGGTTTATCTATTAAATATACCCATAAACTTGAATATTCTGATATACTCTCTTAAGTCATAGTTTCACGTGAATACCTTCTGTCAAATGTTGGAAGAACAGACCCATATGTACTATCCCAGCCCACAGATTGATTGTTTTTACATAAATTGTCTTTTCTTCTCCAGGGGATGGCTAGAAGTGATGGTTAAAGGATTTATAGGGGAAATGGACAAATTCCTAAACAAGAACATGATAATCACTCAAATGGGGCATTGTAACTTAAAACTAATTGCATTTTCCCAATACTTTTGATTATATAAAGCTCTAAGCAGACATCTATGAGTTGAATTCAAGCCTATTGTACTTTATACTCTTTCTTAGGAACTCTGTCACAGACACATAAATGAAACATATATTGCAGAAAATCATATGAAGAATGTTGCAGAACTAACAAGATAGTGGCACTAGAAACCTTAATTTTAAATTTTGTGATTTTTGTGCAATTAGAAGCTCAACCTTAACATTGCATTAACTTAGCATTTTTTAGCATTTAATTATAGATATTGGGTTAAAGCTATGGAAGTTAATATTTTAAGCCTCCATTAATGGTTGTAATCGATTTTTTGTATTATTTTTTGCTATAATAACCTAAAGAGCACTTAACCTGGACAGGAATAAATCTGGGATTCTAGAGATTAATATTAAATCTGATAATGTATTGTCCTACCATTCCCTGGAAGACTGGGTTATCTGATGCTACATGCAAGAGTTTACAGGTGACAAGAATCTGTAGAACATAGCCTAGGTTTCAGTAATTTCCCTTTGAACTGTCAGAGTAACACTGTTTTTTCAGTTTCACAGTAGGATATATTTTAAGCAAATGGAGGATGGGGATTCAAAGATGCAAGGAATCGACATAAAAACTAAAGGAATTGCTTAATTTGTAAAATTAACCCTGTGTCATGATTCTTCATTAGGGATATTTGCTACACTGATTCAGTGCCAAGCACAGGGGGCAAATGGGACAGAAAGGGCACTAACTGTATTGAAGATGGCACTAGAAATTTGGAGGGCTCTTAATAATTAGGCACTTAAGCTCACCTAGAGAAGTGATTAGTGTTTAGAAGTGAAGACATGGCTACAGGAACACAGATAAATTAGAAGGGAACAAAATGTCCAGTTTGCCACAGTTCTTTTAAACAATTATAGCCTGCACAAAGAATGTGGAAATACTATATTCATGCTGCTTGCACAGCCCCCACAGTCTGTCTGGTCCCAGTGAGTTCGACTGTGGTGGTAGAGATGTAACATGAGCATGAAGATCCCTGGATTGTTTTTGTTCCACATCTCTATCACTGACTCACTGATACTCTCAAAGAAAGCTACTCACTCTTGATTTTTCCATTCTCCTACTTGTGACATGGATGAAATGCCTTCCTCTCAGATAATACTAACCTTTATATCATTTTTTTTTTAATTCAGGTATTGAAAACAGTTTACAACTAAGAGAAGGTGAATATTTGCAAATACATGGTAGGATCTCACCAGGGGCTAGCAATACAAACATGGATGAAATATTGTCCTCAAGTAGTTCACAGTCTAGTGAGGGCCATGAAGAATTGGAAAGGTGGATGCAACCTAGGAAAGAGATCAAATAAAATAGGTTAAGTATATCAGTGCCATGACGAGAAGGACATGATGGCTGGATAATTGAAAAACAATAATAAGTATGCTGCTGCTGCTAAGTCGCTTCAGTCGTGTCCGACTCTGTGTGACCCCATAGACGGCAGCCCACCNCAGTGCCATGACGAGAAGGACATGATGGCTGGATAATTGAAAAACAATAATAAGTATGCTGCTGCTGCTAAGTCGCTTCAGTCGTGTCCGACTCTGTGTGACCCCATAGACGGCAGCCCACCAGGCTCCCCCGTCCCTGGGATTCTCCAGGCAAGAACAGCCTTCTCCGAATAAGTATGCAGTGGTAAATAAATGTTAATGATAATGTGATGTACTGGAAAGAGGGCTTCCCAGGTCCCACTGGTGGTAAAGAAACTGCCACTGTCAGTAGAAACTCCTGTCAGTACAGGAGATGTAAGAGATGGGGACTCGATCCCTGATTCGGGAAGATGCCCTGGAGGAGGGCATGGCAACCCACTCCAGTATTCTTGCCTGGATAATCCAGTGGACAGAGGAGCCTGGCAGGCTACAGTCCATAGCGTCACAAAGAGTCAGACACGACTGAAGCGACTTAGCACACAGACATGCAGGCATGTGGTGGAAAGAACCCTGGAATAGGAGTTGGTTCTGGTCTTGCTGCCAACCGTGTGTGATCCAGAGTAATATTAATACTCTCTGTTTCTGTGTTTCTTTATCTCAAAATGGCTGTAATATATGATTGCTTATAACAAAACATACTGAGCATTAAATAAGAACTGTGTATATGGCAGCACCTCGAAAACTTCATAGTGTTGTGCAGATATCTAACATTATAGCTATTATATCACCAAAAGAGGTGGAGAATCAGCATAGTTAAATGGGTGATTCAAACCAAACTCATTTCACCAAAAATGCCAAATAACTAAAACAGAATTAAACTTTGGTACTTAAGTTGTATGAATAACGCCTCTGACTAAAATTTTGTTGCATGAGGTTGATATGTTCTGGCCACAAACTAGCAGTATAATTGTGAGTTTCCAAAATTATAATTTTCTGAAGCTAGGAGAAAGAAACTTAAAATTGGAAAAAGGCTGGACACTTATACATTAAAAATGACAGGATGAAAAAGAAGGAAGATTGTACTTTTTCCAAATGTCAAAATTTTAAATGCTAATAAAATCCAATAAACAGGATATTTACCATGGCTACAACAGCTAGCAAAGGTTAGCATGGACAAGGATTGGAAACCATTGAAGGTGCTGAGGGACAGCAATCAATGAGAATGCCAACCCTGGATGAGTTTTAATCTCACTGGCATGTGCTCAAGTCATGAGCTGCTTCTTTCATAGACTGTACTGAATCATAACCATTATTTATAAGAGTTTTTTAATGCACATATGATTTCATTACAGTGCTTTTTATTTTTCATAACAGAAGTTACTTTTGACTCAAAGTGAGAAAACTGTTCTTATGTGATTTAACTCCAGCAGTTTGAGTAGGATGACAGAGTGCTCAGACACAAACAGGACCTGTCTCTACACATCTCAGACAGAGAGAAGAATATTCAAACATGTGTATCTTGCACTTAATTTAAACTGCGTGGTTGGTTACCTATCTCTTTGGCAATTCAGTATAAAGTTTTATTACTGTGAAATAGAATAGGGTAGGGATTTATGTCACACAAAAATGAATTTCCATGGATGGGAACACACATGAAATAATTTAGGTAAGCAGTATGTCAAATGAAAATTTAAGATGTTAGAGCTGGTGGTGCAAAGGGGGAAAGCAAAGAGGAGGTTTGTGTAATAGATGATAAATATATCACCAAGGAAAGAAAAAGAACCACAGTTGCTATAGGAAGTTATTATTAATGTTGAAAAGCTGTAGAAAACATTGAAGAATGAATTTTAAGATCAAGAAATCAAAGTAACTAATTAGAT
Source organism: Neotragus pygmaeus (assembly GCA_006410875.1). Classification (NCBI taxonomy): domain Eukaryota; kingdom Metazoa; phylum Chordata; class Mammalia; order Artiodactyla; family Bovidae; genus Neotragus; species Neotragus pygmaeus. The sequence goes on along the minus strand of SJYV01028367.1, from coordinate 286,705 downwards.
GAGGGAGGAGTCTCATTTGAATGTCAGTGGAAAATAGAACACTTAAAATCAATGCAAGCCCTTACAATTATACCCAAAAGAAGAAGTGAAAGTGTTAGTTGTCGGTCATGTCCGACTCTTTGCGACCCCCGTGAACTGTAGCTCGCCAGGCTCTTCTGTCCATGGGATTCCCCAGGCAAGAATATTGCAATGGGTTGCCATACCCTCCTCCAGGGGATCTTCCCGACCCAGGGATCAAACCTGGGTCTTCTGCATTGCAGGCAGTTTCTTTATAGTCTGAGCCACCAGGGAAGCCCTCACAGGTATATCCAGGAAGGGGTGGAAACCACAGGCCTAGAGTTTCTGCAGGTTTGGGCCTTTAGGGACATTTTTTAAACTCTTCTGTTGCAGAGGTTATGGAAGGAAGAGCAGTGAGCACAGCTCCTGTCACCTCTGAAAAAATATTTTCTTTCCATTCACTTTTGTTTCAAAGCAGTCCCAATTGAAGAACTGGAATGTGAGAATGTTCACTCTCAGAACAGTTCTCGTGATTCTCGGCCAGTTCACAGGGTAACTCAGGTATGATGGAAGGGTATGAAAATCTTTTTGTCATTCCGTTCTTCTTGCCTCTTTTATATGTTTGTGTGAAGAAATTCATAGTGGTAGGTCTCGACATTGAGTTAAAAGGAGTCCTATGTTTAATCTGCCTCTACTTCTCTAGTCCTCGAACAGGCTAAAAATCTCAAAACGACTGTAAAGACATTTGAAGGTTTAGAATTTAATTAGCTAATTTAGATGAGGGACAGAGAGAGTAAGGAGAGTTTCATGTGTCTAACTCAGAGCCATCCACCCAGACAGGGAGCAGAGGAGGAGGGAGAGGTTGGCCAGGAAAGGGCAAGTCATGCTTTTGCTTTGGGACTTGCCATCTTCAAGTTTGCTACAAGATATTTAAATTGTCTTGAAGTGTCCAAGAGACCACAGACAATACAGGTCTGAAGCTCTAGAGAAAGTGAGTGCTGGGCCAGATATACTCAGGAGCTATTTGTGAGGAAGTGGTCAGTGAAACCATAAGACTGAGGTGACTCAAGAACAAGCTGTGAGGGAAAAACCCAGAGCAGAATACTAGAAAATTCTAATACTTAAAGAGTGGATAAGAAAGAGAGCCAAAGAAAAGATGAAACAGGACAGTCAGAGACAGAGAATGAGAACGTCCGGCCAGTATTGAGGAAACCAAGGGTGAAGCGTTTCAGGGAGGGGCTGTGGTGAGGCCAACTAAAAATAGAACAGAAAATGTCTAAGGAATTTGGCTCAAAAGAGGTCAATACTAACACTGAAAGTGAGGTACCAAAAGCATGGTGATTTATCTGAGGTAATAGTTTATAACTATAATTTCATAAGGGCTAGTAGAAGACCCATGTAGTGATGATCCAGACAATTTTTAATCCATTATTTTTCACATTTCTCAATTCATCTCTTCACGTATCTCCTGCTTTTGTATTTTTTAATTTTTCAAATATTTAATTTGCACTTAATTTTTGGAGCATGATTATTAGGAAAGCTATACATAAAATATATTAAAAGGCTACATGACTAAGCACACACACCCACCTACATGGTGGTCCCAATATGGCATTACCACCCTGAAAAAACTCATCATTCCTACCTTCCACCTAAAATAGGACAAGAAAAAAGCTAGGACTTTTTAAAAATCAATACTTCTTTTACTACATTCTACAATTTCCAAACTGTCCATGTTCTATTCAGCACTTACTCAACTGGCTAGAGTTCTGTGGAGGATGAGACTATGAATAAAATACATATTATCCTCAAAGATCTTACATATCAGTAAGGAATCCACTACAATGTGAAAACCTAATCACTGAGACATAAAATGTCTTGGAGAGAGAGCAAATCTCTGGTTTAGAGGGCTTCTTAATTAAGATAATATTAGTTTCTGTACTATTTACTTAAACTTCCATGTCTCAGAGGCCTAATGCAAAATTTCATCTGTTGCTCATGTAAACATTGGTCAGGGATCCAGGCTGGCCAAAGCTTTTTCATCTTCAGCACATAGCTTCCAAGGTCACCTTCAGGTGACCAGCCAGAAGACTGATGATGGAAGAAAGCAATAATTGCAAAGGAACTTTTATGGGTAAGCTCTGGAGCAGTGCATGTCACTTCTGCCGGCATCCCACTGGCCAGAATGTGGTCACAAGCCGTGGCTGTCTGCAGGGAAGGCTGGGAAACAGAGTTTGGCTCTGTGTCCAAGAGGAAAAGTAAAGGGTTTGGGGAATTATCAACTAGGGGCCGCCAAGAAGGTCCTCTGGGGCAGGACTTAGATTTATGGACCAGGGGGGAGTCTGTGGAAGAGTGATGCAGAATGGAGAAAGAAAGAATCAATTCCTCTTCCCTTCTGTGAGTCAGATCCGCTATGCTGATTGGGACATGTTCGCTTTCAGTACAAAGTCCTTAACAGCATTGTTCTCTCATCTGAGAAGATTCGTCTATTTCTGAGAAAAAAAAAAACCTATCTGGATGCATGGTAATTCACTTCGCTGAATATTGAACGTTAAAGCAGAGAAGGATCCCAGACTTTGTCCTTAAAGCCTCAGGGGTGAGGAAGAGGAGCCCAGAGGGAGGCCATACCCTCTGGCTCTCACCCTGTGAAATACCCTCAAAATCAGGGTAGAGCCCAGGCTTCAGCTTCCATTCCAGTGCTTTTTCTGTGAGGCAGGCACAAGTTTTAGCATTTTTGGTGGGAGGAGAAGAGGAGGTTAAATTCCATTCACCACAATTATGTAGAAATAACCATGGAACTTCATCATAAATTGTTTCTGTCATCGTATTTTAAATTCTACTGCCAAGCGAAAGGAAGTCAGCTAGTGCTGATGTAAAATCTCTTCTTGCTAATCAGGATAGTCCATATTTATTCCTTATGAAAAAAGAAAAGCTTGTTTCTTATTCTGAAGAATAAGAATAAGTATATGTCCTCTTCTCATGTCTCATGTAGACCTTTAACTGTCCAAAGATATGGAGCAAGGGTAGATGAAATCAACTTGTTTACTATTATTCTTTTACCTAAATTTAATAAGAAAGAGGGAACAAAAGGTGAGTGATGAGAGAGTTGTATGGCTATAATTGAGTTTATGTTGCTTTCATTGTTACAGAATTTTAATTGGCAAGGATGCTTAAATGTATATCAAAATGCATGTCATAGCTTTTGTACAAACATAAATTTGACTTTAGAACATATTTTCTCAAGTGAGAAGGATAAATTATCTCAGAGCTTGTGATTCTTTACTTTTAAAAATCATAAGGTCAGTTCTTTAATTAAAAGGTAAAGAAAAGTGCTCAATGTCCATGTAGTCAAACCACTTATGTCAGGATAATCTAGTAACCAAAAAAGAAAAGAATCCTGAAGAGAGAGATGCAATCTACTTTCAGAATAACTGGCTTAAGAATGACTTCTTTCGTAGCCTCATAAGCTCCACTCTTATGAGTCTTCCATCTCAGTCCAGGAAAATGGAAACAACACTGGGTGCAACAAAGATCTTTTCTAAATTTATTCATTACTCACATGTGCTTCAATCATGGGGATTACTCGTTTTTCCTACTAAATAATGTCTTCCATTCTCTTCTCTAAAACAATTTACATGGATATAAGGTCAGCCTCTAGTATAAAAAATAAAGATATAGATAGACATAAAATTCTAAATTAGAATTACTGGTAAATACGTTTTGCTAAGTGATACAGAGTGTAGTTTTATTTGTGTGTACACACACACACACACACACACACACACACACACACATCTCCCAGCCTGTTCGACAGTCTTTTCTCTGTGTTCTCACAGAGGCAGATTAAACAACTACATTTTATACCCCCTGAGATTAAGGCAAGGTAGTGCCAGGACAATAAGATAAATGAAATACAACTGAACATTTATAAAAACCAGGTCTGAGAAAGTCTGTTAATAGAAGTCTAAAAATCTAGCTGTATTTGGATTGTGTGTAGACAATGCTCTACACACCTAGATATCAAAGGGCTTCCTTCTCACTGCAATTCTGTGAAATCACATGGATATTGCCTTGTCCACCCAATGTTTTGGTGAACAACAGAGGCTTATTGATAAACCAGTGCTTGAGTACCAGAATTATTTTACTTCCCATTTAAGAACTGCCCTCCTCTGAGGTTCCACTCAGATTTTTGGACCTGCCATCTAGTGGCCACTGCAGTAACAAGGCAATGGCAACATTTTTGTCTTCATCTGAAAACTGGAGTTTGAATGTGGCTCATCTGTGGATAAATATGGAGACACTCCACCCATGACCACAGTCCCCTCCTCCGTTAGACATACAGCCGTTTTCGTAGAGCAGCTTCAATCAGAACATTTGTTATACTCACAGGAAAAGCAGATTTTTCATACAAAATGATACACACTACCCACCTGGATTTAAAAAAAAAAAATAGAAAAAGAAAGAAGAAAAAGAAAGTCTTCCGTTACTGAGAAGAGGTCTGGAGTGGTGGAGAGAAAGGAAGGGGGAGGAGGGAACTGGAGAGAGCAGGCATGTATTCTGTCAAGTAGTTCTGCTTGTGAGACTAATTCTTACAAACTGTGCACCCAGCAGAGTAAACCTCTTATTTTGCTGCTTTCGCTCTGATCCCCCACATAGCTGTAATGTTCTAGTTGTTTTTCTCTGTCCTAAAAGCCACATAGGTATTTGATATGATACACAATGTTGGCAAAGGAACGATTTACAAATGACTTAAGTAGGTAATTATTTATTAGAATATGGGCCTAGAAGTCTGTGTTACTGTAGCAAAACCTAGTAAGAGGTTAGTTTTGTTTCAGTGTTTCTATTATAATCCCTGGTTATTAGTTTTCCTTTTTCCAGGGACTTATTCATGGAATGTAAAAAAGCACAATGGGCTATTATTATTATTTATTATTTGTCAAGAAATATGAATATACAGAGCGAAGGCCAGTTTGTGAACTCTATGCCAGACAATCCCCAGCCCCAAAGACCTCACAATACAAAACTCTTAAACAGGTCTTGAAAAATGCAAGACAGAATGAAAGCAGATGGATGAATGATACTTATTCAATAACTTAAATATAGAACTCAGTGGTACAGGTGCATCTTCAGATGTTATTTGAAAGAGGAGACAGAATATCTTGGCATTGTGTCACTTATTCATAAATATTATAAATTTTATATTATTTGAGAAACTATTCTAAATATACAGGGTGGTTTGAAAGAAGGTGTGAAAACCAATTCCTTTAAATGAGACAAAGGGCAAATCTAGTGAGAAACAGGGACTGAACACAGTTAGAGAAACTAGAGAAGAATCAGACCAAGGATGGAGCCAAGGAAAAAAATAAATCCCAAGGGGATACATAAAGTGTGGTGAAAAAGAACTGCAAGGATTTCTTTTTAATGAAAGAATCAAATCAACCAAGAAGAAAGATGATCTTGGCAGCTGTGTCCTGAACATACTAAAATTGCCAAAAAAAAACCCTCCAGCAACAAAATGGCAAAGCCATGATTTAGTTATGAAAATTGCAATGCAAGGGTGTAAAACTCTGCTTCAGACAGGAGGGCATGGTACTGAAGACAGTATTGGTACAGCAGAAAGAATACTCAGATTTAGCAAAAAGCACAGTAAAAAGTGGGAAAGGAGTCAAGTTGGTCAGATTGTTGAGGATAATAGAAGTCAATGAAACTATTCCATGAAGCCATGGTATTATTTGGAATATTCATTACCTGTCCTATGTTATGTTAATTATTATGGAGTATACCATAGATGACCTAAATCAAATCCCTTATTATTATACAGTGGAAGTGAGAAATAGATTTAAGGGACTAGATCTGANCAATTGTGTGGTAGTTTGAGCATTCTTTGGCATTGCCTTTCTTTGAGATTGGAATGAAAAGTGACCTTTTCCAGTCCTGTGGCCACTGCTGAATTTTCCAAATTTGCTGGCATATTGAGTGCAGCACTCTCACAGCATCATGTTTCAGGATTTGAAATAGTTCAACTGGATTTCCATCACCTCCACTAGCTTTGTTGGTAGTGATGCTTTCTAGGGCCCACTTGACTTCACATTCCAGAATGTCTGGCTCTAGGTGAGTGATCACACCATCATGATTATCTTGGTCTTGAAGTATTCATTGTGGAGGATTTTCCAAGGTTGCTAATTATCATAGACATGTTTAGGTTTATTCAGCAACAGTTTTCATACATAGGAAAAATGCCCAAATATTTTTGCAAAGACTATTCCAGTTTGCTTTGGAAAACACTTTCCCCAAAGACTTTTTCATTGGTAAATTGTACATAAAAATGAAACCCCTAAACAAATGTATAACTCTAACATTGCAAACTATGACTGGAAAGGCCTATCTTTTGTGGTTATATTCTTATAGATTTAATCCTCATTCTTCTATTATGATGTAAAAATATAGAACCTGCTGTGGAACTTTATCTATATAATTCGATACACATTTCCGTGATTGTTTCCTTTTTCTCAACAATCTTTAAAATATGGAAACTGCATATATATATTACTTTTGATAATTCTACAGATATTTCAGATTTATTCATACTGTGAAATATTCTCTAAATTAGCACTCAGCAAGCACCAAAATATAATATTTACATATCTATCTATATTTATATAAACTTAGAAATCTCTATTTGATAAATGAATAAATGCAACTAGCCTATGAGTAGGGTCACTGAACTACTTCAGAGAGATTTTTTTAAATCCTTAACTGTGTACATCTATGGTTATGAAGCAGGAGAAATTTTGCCCACCAGGGGACAGTTGACAATAATTGAAGACAGGTTTGGTTTTCAAACTGTTTGGTTGTTGAGGGGATGTTGATCTTGTTTTTGGGTTTCAAATACAGGTTTTTCCCCAATAATCTGCAGTCCTTCCTCTCCTTTTGTCTTGAAATTTAAATCAGTAAGCCATATCTACTTGCTACTTTGTGCTTCGCCGAAAAGGATAGGACATGGGTCTGGGCTTATAGAGTCTTACAATTTACATATGCCTACAAATGAAACTAGATTAAAAATGTCTATGGTGCCAAATGTTGTAGGGGTAGAAGATGCTGGAAGGCTACTGGAGGGTGTGTTACACCACCCATGAGGATCCAGGGAGGCTTCTTACACTGGATTTTGAAAGAGACGGCAGACTGAATGACTGAAATGACTGAAAAAATATTCTGCTCTTGTCAAAACTTTTCCTCAAGAGGTGAAATTCCATTCCCTGAAAACCTGAGTGGGCCTTTATGATTGCTTTGAGGAACAGGATCTAGCAAAAATGGAAGGGGGGGTTCAAGAAAGAGGGGACATATGTATACTTATGACTGATTCATGTTGACATATGGCAGAAACCAACACAATATCCTCCAATTAAAAGCAGTTATCCTCCAATTAAAAATAAATAAATAAAAAATTTAAAAGACACTAGCAAAAGCGATGCTGCATGACTTCTGAAATTAGGTCCTAAAAGCTGATGCGCCTTCCTCCTGGCTCTGTCTCTCCTGAGACATGAACCCTTCTGGAGCCACCATGTGAGCAGTCTGGCTACCCTGGACACCTAAGCCGCCATGCTGGAGAGAAGACAGAGAAGGGAAGAAGGGGAGAGAGACATGCCTGCGGATCCCCAGCTGTTTCAGTCCCTGCCTATGAGGTTTTTCCCAGCCTGAGCTTTAGACACATGGACAGGAGTCTCCTTCATTATTAGGGATGACCAGTTCATCCCCAGCCACGGTCTGATGACAGCTATAGTTGACCCTTGAACAACATGGGGGTTAGGGGAATAGAGTCAAAAATCTGCCTATAACCTATAATTATTCCTCCAAATTCAAGGTTTCTCCATATCTGCAGTTCAACCAAACATGAATCATGTAGAGTTTACTACTGAAAAAAAAAATCCTCATAAAAGTGCACCCGTGCAGTTCAAACCTATGTTGTCCAGGGTCAATGATACTTGAGACATCCTGACCAAGGACTGAACTAAACCCAGTCAATCCACAGAACGCTAAAAGTTAACAATAGAGTGACCACTGTTGATTTAAGCTGCTAATTTTGAGGTCATAAGTTACCCAACAATAGCTAACTGTAGCACCAGATGTGTGAGAATGAGCATTCCAGGCAAAGGGACAGTCTGGGTACTTTCCCCTTTCGGCTTGCTCTCTCTTTTTGTTTTCAACTGTCCTTTCTATGCAGATGACTCCTAGCTGCAACTCCAATCCTCACTGCTCCCAAACTATGTGCCATAGAACCAACTGCTTACTGGACAGCTCTGTCTAAGTATCCTACCAAACCAGCAACTCAATATATCACAGACGGAACTCAAAATGATATCCTAGGAACAGGTTTTCCTGTGTTCAATATTTTTGTTAATAGCACCGTCATGGTTACAGTCACCTAGACTGTTCACTTTGGTGTTTTCATTTATTTTTTTTCCCTTCAACCCAAATTTGATAGCTATCCTTTCATGGGCTTCCATGGTGGCTCAGATGGTAAAGAAACTGTCTGCAATGCAGGAGACCTGGGTTCCATCCCTGGGTCAGGAAGATCCCCTGGAGAAGGAAATGGCAACCCACTCCACTATTCTTGCCTGGAGAATCCCATGGACAGAGGAGCCTGGTGGGCCACAGACATGACTGATATAATCCTTTCTTATATCCTGTAATTTACTTCGATAATACAGATGATCCCGAACAACATGAGCTTAAACTGTGTGGGCCCATTTATACATGGATTTATTTCAATAACAGATACTATAGTACTACACAATCCTAGGTTGGTTGAAACCATGGATATGGAGATGGGGAGTCAACTATAAATTATATGTGGATTTTCAACTGCAGCAACCATTGCATTGTTCAAAGGTTGACCGAATTTTGTGTCTGTTTTAGCACTACCATCACCATATTTTTGTACCTACTTCAAGCTTAGATCCTTCACATGGCCCAGACCAATACCTCCAGACTGGTCACCAGTTTCCTCCATTCTCTGCTACCATGATGGTTTTTTAGCACAGAGCAGCTCTGATCATGTCTTGGTTTGCTCACAAGCCTCCAATAACCTATTATTCCTTCTCCCTTACTCCAAATGTCTTGTCAGTATATGGAAAAAATAAGAAAAAAACAAATAAGGAAGATGTAAGTCTTCCAATTTGAGCAGATGATGAAATGATACACAGTTTGAAAGATAAGGAAAGGATATTAAAAAGTAGAAAGCCTTCTGTATTTTCTGTCAGGCTCCACTCACCCCAGCATTATTTCCTATGTTCCTGGGAATTTGTCTCCTGCCTGGGTCATATTCCTCCTAGTCACTAGTCATTTGCTCTTCCATCTATATGACCAGCTGAGGGTGGGACTGGAGAGCAGTTCTGGGGAGAGTCTTGACTGGTAGCTGAAGGTTAGGGAATAGGAATGTCTGCAGTGTCCACGCAAGTGTCTAACCCAGTCATTGGAGCAAGATCAGTGCCAGAGGGGCATAGCAAAGAGTCAATAGCAAGATCTGGAGGAAATACAACTAGGTCTGAAGCCAAAGAAAGTGTGGGCAGAGGGTGCAAGTGTAGGCACAGGGTACTTGGCTGGGGTGGAGCAGAGATGGTGGGGATGAGGTGGGGGGCGTTAATCATAGTCTATGAAGCAGTGAGGCGGGTGAGATCCACTGCTTAAAGTGTCAGGCTGAGCCCTCCCTGGGGAATCTATACATGCTCTTTCCTCTGTTTTAAAGTAGAAGCTTCAAAAAAGCACCTGCATGCATGCATGCATGCTAAGTCACTTCAGTCGTGTCCGACTCTGTGTTACTGATTCCCTGGCATTCAGTCATGTCCGACTCTGTATGATGCTGTGGACTGCAGCCCACCAGGCTCCTCTGTCCACAGGGATTCTCTGGGTAAGAGTACTGAAGTGGGTTCCCATGCCTTCCTTCAGGAGAGCTTCCTGACCCGAGGATCAAACCAGTGTCTCTTACATCTCCTGCATTGGCAGGCAGGTTCTTTACCACTAGCACCACCTGGGAAGCTCCAAAAGCACCTGATCCCATCCTTATTTTTGTTGGATAAAAGGACTGAGTGGTTGGCATTGGCAGAGCAGTGCAAAGAAGGTAAGAAGTGGCATGGCAGCAAAGTGCCAGAAGGAGAACTGATCAGCAGGCTGGTCAAGCATTCCCACTTCTTTTTGTGTTAGTTGGAGTGTAGTTGCTTTACAATGTTGTGTTAGTTTCTGCTGTACAGCAAAGTGAATCAACTACACATATATCTCTTCTTTTTGGGATTTCCTTCCCATTTAGTTCACCACAGAGCATTGAGTAAATTTTCCTGTGCGATACAGCAGGATCTCACTACCTATCAATTTGATACATATTAGGGTCTATATGTCAATCCCAATCTCTCAGTTCATCCCACCTGCCCCTCCTTGGTGTCCATCCATTTGTTCTCAATGTCTATATCTCTATTTCTGCCTTGCAAATAGGTTCATCTGTACCATTTTTCTATATCTCACACATTCAAGCATTCCAACTTTTAAGATCAATTATCAGTTCCATAGTTCTGGTATCTTAAACAATTTTAAGAAATGAAAATAAGCAGTCCTAGATGGGGAAACAGTGCAAACAGTGTCAGACCTTATATTTTTGGGCTCCAAAATCACTGCAGATGGTGACTGCAGCCATGAAATTAGAAGACGCTTACTCCTTGGAAGAAAAGTTATGACCAACCTAGATAGCATATTCAAAAGCAGAGACATTACTTTGCTGACTACAGTCCGTCTAGTCAAGGCTATGGTTTTTCCTGTGGTCATGTATGGATGTGAGTGTTGGACTGTGAAGAAGGCTGAGCACCGAAGAATTGATGCTTTTGAACTGTGGTGTTGGAGAAGACTCTTGAGAGTCCCTTGGACTGCAAGGAGATCCAACCAGTCCATTCTGAAGGAGANGTTCAATTCCCGTGTACTCCTCCATCTATACTGTTTGACTGCTTCCACTAGTTTCTTCTCCTTCATAAATTTAATAGGCCCACATATATTTCAACTTCTACAGTGTCTTTACATTTTCTTGTTTAAATAAGAAAATCTGATTCCTTTCCATTCGTTTATCATGGCATTGCTCTGTATCAATTTCTTACATGCCCATTGCACCAAGTAGGCCACAACTGAAAGATATCCTAACCAGATATGTACCAGGAGTATCCCAGCCCATCTAGAAAAAACATAGCTACCTAAAAGTCAAGCTATTATCAATGTGCCATTAGAAGATTTAAGCAGAGTCATTATCATGAACATCTTATTTTGTATAATAGCAATCACTTCCTTTTCAGTTATTTACTTTTTTTAATTTATTAGGTTATAGTAGATTTACAATGTTGTGTTCATTTCAAGTGTACAGTGGAGGGAATCTTTTATTCATATACATATATCTACATGTTTTCAGTGTCAGACTTTACTTTGGGGGGCTCCAAAATCACTGCAGCTGGTGACTGCAGCCATGAAATTAAAAGACACTCCTTGGAAGAAAAGTTATGACCAACCTAGATAGCATANGAGTGAACTCTGGGAGATGGTGATGGACAGGGAGGTCTGGCGTGCTGCAATTCATGGGGTCGCAAAGAGTCGGACATGACAGCGACTGAACTGAACTGAACTGAGGTGATACCATAAATGTAAGTCAGGATCTCTGAGCCAAAAATAAACCTATATTCAAACTGAAAAGAGAAGATGAACACTCCTTAAACAACTACAAATTATAAGGCAGCTGACGTTATTAAGCATAACAGGTTTTTCGAGAAGGGAGAAATCAGTAGGTCTCAGAGTAATCATGCAAGAGCCATCCAGGAGAAGAGACCAAAGCTGAGCCTTGAAGAACTGGTGTGTGGGGGACTGACATTAAAAACAGGGGAGAAATATGATAAAATCACCAGGATAGAAATTAACAAGATGTTCAAGGGGAGCAGTATAATGCCCTTAACTTAGTGAAATGGATGGTTTGAGCAGGAAAGGAAGTAGAAAGAGATAGTAAGTAAAGTAATGCCAGTGTGTGAAACAGAAAATTAGGATTCATCAGCATGTAACGGGGCCATTCATTAATTCATTCTAGGGTTATTTATTACAGACGATATTATGTTTCAAACACAAAACAGTCAAGGCTTTTCCCCTTCCAGAGCTTACATTCTCATGATGGAAAATAGAATCTCCCTGCAACAAAAAGCAAACAAACTGAACGAGATAATTTCTGACAGTGCTTAGTGCCATAAAGAACATTAAACTGAGTTATAGAGAAGAGTGACTGGCAAGAGTAGTGATGGCCCAAAAAGGGGAGAAAGAAGAGTAAATATTTGAAAGTGGAAATTCTTCAGACTTAGGAATAATTTAAATAGAAAGAACAAAAGGAAGTCATGGGTTACTTACAGCTAGCTAGTCTGGGAAATTAAAAGTTTGCTGATGCCAGACATATACGCTGTGAAGATAGTAAGAGAGGGGGAAGCTGAGGAGGGGCAGGAAAGTTTTCTGTCCCCTGCAGTGATCCAGTACATCTCTGGCTGCCACCTCCAGTTTCTTGACGATTTCAGCCACTGGCTCACTAACGCTCTTTTCATTTCTACCCCATCACCATACAAGGTCATTTCAATGTCTAAACATATAATCTTTCTGATACTTTACCTCTCAACCCCTTAATTCTCTTGTGATCTGTCCTCTACCCTACCATAGCTACTCAGCCCTGTGGTTATAATTTTGACATTTTATTTACTAATAATTACAAATTTTCCATAATCTCAGTTTCAAGCATCCCACTCTCCAACCAACCACCTAATATTCTCTTAACCCAATCCCCACTGTCCCCTCTGTTACAGCAATCCCTGAAGCCTCTTAGTGCCTCCAACACATTGATTCTACCCCAAGGCCCTCATATTACCCCTTTCTTGTATACCTAGATTCCATGGACAGCGATTCTAATCATGTCTTTGCATACATCCTTAGTCCCCCTGATCGTCTCAACTGGCAAGTCTCAACTACACTGATCGTTTGCAACTCCCCATCTATTCCAGGCCTACAGGCTAGCTGGATGTGGCTGGAGAAAAACACACAGGTCACCTGACTCTCCCTTTACGCTTTAATTGCTCAAAGAGACTTAGTGCTGCCCTGCAATTACATCACACTTCCCTATCCATTCCCTTCCCCATGTTGCTATAAGAATGTTTCTCCTCTTTCCCGTTCTCAAACTTTCAACATTTCCTTCCCCATCCTTAATCTCAACTTATGACCTTCCTTCCTACTCCACTGAGAAAATAGAAGCACTCAAAAATGAACTTGCACATTCACTCCCCATCACACCTACCCTCCCATCTGCATCCGTGCCCACATACCCTGATTTCTCTCCGTAACTGTGAAGAAACCCTGCCTGCTCCTGTTCAACCTACCCTTCTGTGTGCGTTAAGCCCCGCCCTCTTTCACACACTCATCTACACTGCTCTTGTAAAAGCTCCCCCCTTTCTCTTCCTTGATCAGTTTTCCCTATCTACCAAATCCTTCCTGTAAGCACACAAAATGCTGTCATTTCTCTCCCCCTAAAAGATACTCTCTTCTGACACACACTCACTATAGCTACTCTCCTATTTCTCTTGATTCCCATTTCAGCAAAACTTCTCAAGAAATGTCATGATACTCACTATGAACACTCTCCAATCCTATTCCCCAGTTCTCTCTTGAGCCCTCTCTGATTACCTTTGCACCCACCAATGTGGTAAAACAGTTCACACTAAGATTATAAGTGACCTCCATGATTCTAACCCCATCAACCAATTCACAGTCTTCCCTGACCTCTCAGCATTGTTTGCACAGCTTTCTACATCAAAACACATTCTTCACTTCGCTTTCAGTCCTCCAAGCTCATCTGATTTTTTCCCTACCTCACAGGCCATTTCTTCCCGCTCTTATTGACTGATACATTTTCATTTCCCAGCATGTAAACACTGGAGGGTCACACGGCTCAGTCCTTGAACCTCTTTTTTAATCTCTGTTCACTTCTTTAATATTCATACCCAAGCTCACAGCATAAGCTTGTATCTCTAGTCCAGGCCTTTACCCTGGGCTAGAATATGTGACTTCTAAGCTCACATATTCAATTGCTTACTCGAAATCTCCACTGGATGTCTAATGAACACCACAAACGTAAAATACTCAAATGGAATTCTTCTATTTTACCTAACAAATAGGCATTCTTTCCCAGTGCAATAAATAGCATCTCCATCCTTAGAGTTGTTCAAGTCAAAAATTTGTTTCTCTCACAGTCTTTTATTTATCTCACAAGTCCAACCCAGCAACAAACTCTGCAAATCTACTTTCAAAACACATCCAAAATCTTACCACTTTCTCATCCTGACCACCACTACTATCCTAACTCGAGATATTACCATCTCTTACATGGATTACTGCAACAGTCTCCTATCTTTACCTTTTCTGTTTCTAGACTTGCCACAAACAGTTTGTTCTCAAAATAGTAGGCAGAGGGATACTCTGTAATGTATATAATGTAAGTCAGACCATATGTCTCCTCTGCTCAAAAGTCTCTAATGACTCCCCATCCATCCAGAGGGGGAAAAACAAAAGCCTATACAATAGTCCACAAGGCCTACACAATCAGTTTCCTCTGTTAATTTGTGTCCTCATTTAGCACTTGAGCCCTCGCTTCTACCTCCAAAGCTTCATTGACCTCCTTGCTTCCCTCACCCACCATACATGTTTCACTTCAGAGCCTTTTCTCATCGCTTGCAATGCTTTTCCCAGATAAGTCTTGGTTGCTCACTATCTTCAGGTCTTTACTCAATTTTCACTTCTAAGGAAAGCCTTTCATAGCAACCATATTTAAAATCATACCCCCTTCCTTTGCTTCATTTTTCATCATAGAAGTCATTCCCTTCAGAAGAATGCTTTATTTACGTATTTATTTCCCCTTGTCATAGAATATAAGCCCATAATTGCAGGGGGTTGTATCTTGGAGGGGTAGTTTTGGTCTGTTTTGTACTCTTAAGAAATTTCCTGTGTCTATAACAGTGCCTGGTATATAAAGGGTGTTCCACAAATATTTGCTGGATGAATTGAAGAAAAAAAAAAAAAGAGTCCTTCTTTCTCTGTGTTGCAGGCATTTTTATTAGATCCAAGACTTAATATTGTAGCATGGCCCCCATGATTCTCCATGGCAAAATTTTCAAGTTCTTCAAAATTAATTTTGAGAGTAAGAGCACTTTTGTGCAGGTTTATCCAGAATATTAGGTGGGCTACTATTTCTGTTTAGTACCCAAAGCAGCAACATCTAAAGCATTTGTTATTTTTTTCATTTGGTAAATGCTTATCAGGGAATATGGCTGTTCTGGACACGGGTAGTGACATGTGCAAAGACTCAGAAAGAGAAGGGGACATAGTACAGTGGAACATTACCATATTACAAATGACAGGTAATGGAGGCCTCAGCTAAAGTGGTGGAGTGGGAACAAGGCACCTAGCAATGTGAGAAACATCAAAAGTAAAACGTCACCAGAGTCAAGGAACCTGGTTGATGGAGAAAATAAAATACTGTCTACCTTTATTAGGCTACAAAGTAGAAAGTTTATTAGAAAAGAATTCGGTAAGAACTGAACTCCTGGGAAGCTCAGTTGGTAAAGAACCCACCTGCAATGCAGGAGACCCCCGTTTGATTCCTAGGTTGGAAAATTCCCCTGGAAAAGGGAATGGCAACCCATTCCAGTATTCTTGCCTGGAGAATCCCTGTGGACAGAGGAGCCTGGTGGGCTACCATCCATGGAATTGCAAAGAATCAGACATGACTGAGCAAGCAGCACAGAACTTGAACCCAGAAGACACGGGTTGTAAAATTCCCTTTGTAGGATGTTGCCGTAAAACTCATCGTCATAGTCACTCTAAGAATATTGAGTGTGTTCCCTGGTGACACCCTGAAGAATCATTCTGGAAGGTCCTCCTAGATTAGATCCTAACTCTTCCAACCCCCTGAATAGTTGAAATAGTTAGAGGTCCCAAATCTTCTACCTAGTAACCTCACTCTTCCTGGAAACATTTTCATTTTTGTAGAGGAATTGTTAGACGAAAAAATAGGATAATATCTGCGTATATAGATAGGTATACACATACACGATCGTTTAAAACCCAATTATCTGTAAATATTGCTTTCTATGCACAAAAGCCTTCTTTGATTATTAAAAGAAATTACATTAGAATTACAAATCTGGTGATTATTTGAGGGGTGATGATTCCCAGGTATGAGACTTGGACATACGGGTGAATATTGATGCTATTTGCTCACATAGGGAGCATAGGAAGGAGGGAAACTAAAAAGGAAAAGGTGGTTGAGCTTTAGACATGCTGTGCTATCCAGTTGGAATTGTCCAATAAGTCATTTGATATAGAGGGCTAGAGGTCAGGAGAGAACTAATGGCTCAAGATATAGATTTCAGAGATTATTAATATATTGATGATAATTCAAATTTGGAGACAAGGATTTCCAGTGGCCTGTGGATATATTGTTGTTCAGTTGCTCAGTCATGTCCAACTCTTTGCAACCCCATGGACAGCAGCAAGCCAGTCTTCCCTCTTCTTCACCATCTCCTGGAGCTTGCTCAAACTGATGTCTATTGAGTCGGTGATGCCATCCAACCATCTTGTCCTCTGCCATCCCTTTCTCCTCCTGCCTTCAATCTTTCCCAGCATCGGGGTCTTTTCCAGTGAGTCGGCTCTTTGCATCAGGTGGCCAAAATATTGGAGCTTCAGCTTCGTTATCAGTTTTTCCAATGACTATTCAGGATTGATTTCCTTTAGGATTGACTAGCTTAATCTCCTTGCAGTCCAAGGGACTCTCAAGAGTCTTCTCCAACACCACACTTCAAAAGCATCAATTCTTCAGCACTCAGCTTTTTTTATGGTCCAGCTTTCACATCCATGTATGACTACTGGAAAATCCATAGCTTTGACTATATGGAACTTGTTGGCAAAGTAATGTCTCTGCTTTTAATATGCTGTCTAGGTTTGTTATAGCTTTTCTTCCAAGGACTAAGCATCTTTTAATTTCATGGCTGCAGTCACCATCTGCAGTGATTTTGGAGCCCAAGAAAATAAAGTCTGTCACTGTTTCCACTGGCTATATTAGGCTAAAGTATATGTAATAAAACATTACCAGACATAGACCTGGACATCATGGAACTTATGATCACTTACCTGACGTTTCCCTAGACTGGTTTTCTCCTAAGTTCATTCTCACTCATCCCCTGCACTGACCTGCATCCTATCTCCAGCCTTCCTTCTTTCCTATTTGAAAATATCTACAGTTCAACACTTGGACCCTTTACATGGCACGCATGCCTTGATCTTTGTAAACATTCTATACCTCAAGAGCAAATACAGAGAAATAGTATGTACATGAAAACACACTGTCAGTACACTTTAAGCTCTCATTATTTTATGAAACTATGGAATGAACCAGCTTGCATCATGGGCAATATTCTCTAATTTACGTATTTGCTAAGAGTTTTTGTCATATTTTCTTTGACTGGCGTGCATCATATTCATCTGCTATAATGTCAAGCCATTGGGAGGTTTACGGAGACCCTTGTTAAAAATGAGAGGGGACTCATCTTTATTCTTTTTCTTTCCACTTTCAGGGCAGGAAACATAGGCACTCAGAACTTAAGTTACTCTTTGCCAGCCTTTCCATAAATCAGCCATCCTAGGGAATGTAACTTTTGATTTTATTGTTCTCTTAGATTCCTTTTTTCTTCCTTTGCCTTGAATCACTTCAAAATATTTTCTTGCCATATCATTTTTGTTACCTCGAGACCTTGGTAGGTTCATTTGTTTACTTTTTTTGTTTGAGAATATTTTATATCAGTTCTTTCTCCTCATACTTGAAATTTTCCTGACTGACACAGCCTTGGGGGGAAAAGTTTATGTTGGCTTTGTAGTAGTAGTTGTAATCTCTATTGTCCTGAATTTCTAGAATCTGTGATGATCAGGGACTTCTCTTTGCTGTGCCACTTTATTGGGAGCCTCCCTTTCTCGTGTCTTCTCTTTATCTCTCCAAAAAGCTTCTGCAAAATATGCCTTCCTCACCAATTATAATGCTGCACTGTCAGTGTATGCAGTCTCTATGGTAACTGGGACCCATGCCACAATACCAAGATTCCTGGAGCAACCACCATCATGGGGAAATCGGCACATGCACTCTTCTGGCACCATGGGAGTTTCCCAACTGAAACCGAAACAAGCACTACTATTTTAATACACAAGGCAAGGAACAGAGCAGATGAAAAGGTATCAATCCAGTCTCTCTATACTGTATTATTATTGGGGGTTGGTGAATTCTTGAAGCTGATCTTATTTATTATAAAGCTAGACTGGTGTGCAGGTCCTGATCAGACATGGAGAAACTGGTTGAATTAGGGGAGGACATTTGTTTTTCTTACAGACACATGAATAGACTCTAAACAAGCTAATTTTATTTAAATTAGGTTATATTCTTTGATAAGCTCAGTGAAATTACCAATACACAGTAAACATTTTTCCCTACCATTGTAAAAACAGATCTTTTTCAGCTGGTTTCCCCAGCAACTGCATATTGATCCAGTGGGGCCAAAAGGCCCAGTGGGGCAGATCTGTTCGACCATGAAGGGAATGAGGATGAAGCAAGGAGGCTCTTCAGGTTGGTGCCTCCAGGACTCAACTTCTCCCAAATATATGGAGTCCCATACTCCCAAATACAGCCCAGTAGTAAAAAAGGGCCTAAGGCAGAGTTTTACTGAAACTTGCTGAAATTTGGGGATAGGTAAATGTTTGTGGTGCAGAGCTATCCTGTGCAGTGTAGAATGTTTAGCAGCATCTGTGGTCTCTATCCACTAGATTTTGTTGTTCGGTCACTAAATCCTGTCCCAACTCTTTGCAACACATGGAATGCAGTATGCCAGGCTTCCCTGTCCTTCATCACCTCCTGGAGTTTGCTCAACCTTATGTCCTTTGAGTTGGTGATGCCATCCAACCATCTCATCCTCTGTCACCCACTTCTGCTCCTCCTACCTTCAATCTTTGCCAGCATCAGGGTCTTTTCCAATGAGTTGGCCTTCATATCAGGTGGCCAAGGTATTGTAGCATCAGCTTCAGCATCAGTCCTTCCAATGAATATTCAGGGTTGGTTTCCTGTAGGATTGACTGTTTTGATCTCCTTGCTGTCCAAGAGCTTTACAACTAAACGTGTCCCTAGATGTTGCTAAACATCTCCTGGGGGGTAAAAATTGCCCCCAAACCACTGGATTAAAGCAAGATGTGGCTTGGGTAAGAAAAGACATCTGGAGAATTCCTTCAAAGGCCCAGAATATTCATTCAATTAGCCATTCAGCATTTATTGAGTCCTTATTGTTTTCCAAGCGCTCTTCTGTGCTTTAGGGACACAGCTATGAATAGACCAAGGCTGATCTCATGGAGCTTACCTTCCAGTGGAGGTACTCCATGTGTTCCTGACCAGCTGAGTCCATTTTCCTCCATACAGCTTCACAGCAAATGCTTCAGGCCAACTGTGGGCCAAGCAAAGAAAAGCACGAGTTCACATTGAAGACTCTTTTTTCGTTTATGAACCTCGAGAACGGCTATGATTTAAAAATGAAACTTGGCAAGTGATTAGTTCATATGTTTTAGCTTATAATATGTTTTAATCATTTTGGATGTTTTCAAAACAAATGGTGAGATTAGGGGTTTTTTTTCCCCTTCTATTTTTGGCCCCTTTCCTCTGAAGAGTCCTTCTCTTGTGTTTAGTTTTGGTGTTCTAACTGTATTTGAAGAATGCTTTTAAGTATTTGAAATGTGTACACGGATGAAAGGAGGGGAGGAGGAAGAAACATAAGAGTCTGTGATCCCTGCTGAAACAAAGATCCATACATACCCCAGCCCCAAAGTCAGTACTGAGGTACCACTTCCTCAAGGAGGCTTCTCACAAACCCCTTGTGGCCGAGTCCCCTGACCCTGAGCTCTCTCAGCTTTCTTCGTACAGCCCCATCACAGTTGTCATTAAGAAAGGGACAGTGAAACTAGCTGTTCAGGTGTTTCCCCTTAGAACATAAGCCTGGTGTGGGTGAGCACCATGCCTGCTTTTCCCACAGTTCTACTGTCTTCAGCATAGGGGCTGACATATTGGAAGCAATTAAGAAATAGGTGTTGAATGACATTGGCTGACTGAGAAAGCCAACTTGAGAAAGTCCTACCCAAACATTTTTAGCCTGTATACTGCCCGTGGATTACCCTAACTCCACTCTCAGACTTCAACGTGTTGATCTTTATTTTGTAGACTCTGAAGTAATGTGTAAACTCCTAAAATCATGCTTAGGTCAGAAAGTCTAAAGAAAAGCTTAAGAGAATTAATCGCTCAGTCCTGTCCAACTCTTTGTGACCCCACGGACTGTAGCCCACCAGGCTCCTCAGTCCGTGGGGTTCTCCAGGCAAGAATACTGGAGTGGCTTGCCATTCCCTTCTCCAGGGGATCTTCCCGACCCAAGGACTGAACCCAGATCTCTTGCATAGCAGTTAGATTCTTTACCATCTGAGCCACCAGGAAATATTAATGACTTTAAATATTCAGGCTTATATGGAGATTGCAGGAACATAAGGAAAATAACAGGGAGTGGTATTTAGGAATATTTTTAAGTATCAGTATTGCCCTGGGCATCATTCAAGAGTTAGAGAGTTTACAGGATAAATACTTAAGATTGTCATTGTGGGGCACAGAGTGAAATTACATAATTTATTTCCTTGTTTTTGTGTCTGATGTCCCCCTATTAGAACTCAAGTTTCATGAAGGTAGAGAATTTGCCCTATCTATAATTTTATCCTCTGTGCTTAGAATGTTATTTGACACACAGTAGGTATGCCATAAATATTTGATCAATGAATAAATGGTAGATGTTTAATCAGTCCTATGTTGATGAATAGATTAACTGCTTATTAGTAAATACAGAAAAGAATACAGTAACATGATGAAGTTCTCATTCATTCGTGCAACAAATAGTTTGAGTTTTTCATATGTACCTGGCACCATCACATCCTGGAACAGCGTCCAGCACCTAGTTGCTGCTGTCGCTTAGTTGCTCTGTCATGTCCGAGTCTTTGTGATCCATGGACTACAGCCCACCAGGCTCTTCCGTCCATGGGATTTCCCAGGCAAGAATATTGGAATGGGTTGCCATTCCCTTCTCCAGGGGATCTTCCTGGCCCAGGGTTCAAACCGACATCTCCTGCACTGGCAGGAAGGTTCTTTACCACTGAGCCAGCAGGGAAGTCCCCAGCACATGCGAGGTATCCGTTAAGGACTTGGAAAGTGAATGAGCAAAGTGGTATTCCAGCATACTCAAAGATGTTTATTTACTAGAGGTATTAGTTTACTAGAGCCGCCATAACAAAGTGCCACAAAACTGAGAGACAGAAATTCTTGTCTCACGGCTCTAGAGGCTAAACACCCAAGATCAAAGTGTCAGTAGAATTGGTTCCTTCCACGAGCTCTAAAGAAGAATCTGTTCCATAGTTCTCCCCTACCTTCTGATGGTTGCTAGCCATCTTTGGTGTTCCTCAGCTTATAGAAGCATCACACTAATCTCTGCCTTCATTTTCACATAGCGTTCTCCTCAGGTGTTTGTCTGTGTCCAAATCCCCCCTTTTAAAAGGATACCAGTCATATTGCATAGTAATCCACCCTACTTCAGGATTGCCTCATCTTTATCAATCATATCTGCAATGACCCTATTCTCAAATAGTCACATTCTGTGGTTCTAGTATTCTTTCCTGGAGAATCCCATGGACAGAGGAGCCTGGTGGGCTATACAGCCCTCAGGGTCGCAAAGAGTCGGACACGACCGAGCGACTTTACTGTCACTGTCACTGTGGTTCTCCGGGCTAGAATTTCAACATAATAATTTGAGGAGGACACCATTCAACCCTTAACACTAAAACAGCAGAGACCTTTAAAGTTACACTCTATTTTGAAAACATCAATTTCTCAAAATAGCATCTAGTTTTAAAATTCTATGTGGAAATTGATGTGATATTAATACAGCATTTACTGTATTACACAGAAACATGTATGTTTACAGCGAGGAAACTGAAGAAAAGTCTAGAAGCTTAAATGTACAGAACTCATCTCGCTAAAGGGCATATGACCAGACAGTGGGTTACATGGGGAAGACTGTGAAGAGATTTTGAAGAGATTTGTGTATGAATTCAAAGCATTTGGATTTTATTTTACACATATCAAGAAACCAACTCAGAAGTCAAAACTTACTGAACTGTAGAAAGATATTAAAAGGAAAGGTGAATTTTATTATATGCAAATTATTTATCAATGAACCTGACTTTAAAAAGAAAGAAAGAAAGCAACAAGTTTGGAAAACGGATCTTAGGCGCTAGCAATTAGAGGTTTTTGGAGACCCTGGTCATTTAATTGGCAACACAGGTAGACAAACCAGATTTTACTGTGTTGAGGAATGAATCGGTTTAGGAAGCTTAAAAGTGGTTCAAAGGAAGGAAAGACTGTGTCCACAGAAGATGATCTGTTGTTTGTTAGTTTGTTGTGATTGTTATTGCTTGTTTCACATATGGGCAACTGAAGCGTGTCGGCATGCAGTAGGAAAATGGAAAATGCAGAAGATAGAAGGAGTAACTGATATAGTAAGATCCTAGAGGAGATAATTAATGCCAGAGAAAAAAGTATCTGAGATGTCAGGGATGGGTTCCGACAGAGGTAGCGTGATAGGACTGACATTTGATAGCTCTGTCTTCTGTTTGAAAAGCAGGCAAGGTTAATACAGTAGCTGAGAATAAAGGGTAGGAGGTAAGTTGCAAGCAGTTAATTACATGACAAAAAGGAAACTGGGGACTGAAAAAGGAAACTGACTAAGAAAAGATGAAAGAACTGTGAAGTAGTTCCAAAACCCCAGCTCAGGTTGGAAACCAGAACTCGGAAAGGGCACCAGGCTATCCAGTTTTGTAATTTTCCCTCAGCTTTGCTCAGCAGCCTGGGAGTTGAGGCAAGCATACGTGATTGGGTTCATATGGCCTCAAGAACTAGTGAGGAACAATTGAAAGTCATAGACGACGAAACTGATGGTAGATGTCTTAAAAACTAACCATGGGGGCCCAGGCTGGTAGAGAAGAAATTGAAGATAAATGGTCTAGGAGAAAAGAGAGAAAAATGAAAGTCAAAAGTCATGGTGAGAAGGTATTTATTTTCTGGAGCTGTATATATCCCAAGAAGGAAGTCTGCCCCTACCACATGTATCTTTTGCCACTGGTCCCAAAGAAACCACAGAAAACAGACTGAACACTTTGGAGGGCATAGACTGGACTTAGAAACATAGCCTGGAAGTCACAGTTTCATTCTTGACTTTGCCAATAACTTAAGACTGTCATTATCACAGAAGGCTGACCCTTAGGAAAAGAATGTACTTGTATATATTAAAGTGGAAGAAAAAGGAATCTTCCATGAGACAATGGTGAAAATTGGCAAGGTACAAATATTTTTCGTTTTTGCCTCAGATTCCAAAAGTATACTGATGTTTTCCTCAACACATGCTCTCTTTTTTCTTATTTTAAGATTCTCTATTTATTCTGTAAGAGAGTCTCCAGAGCTGGCACCCTTCTTTTGGCACCCTTTCCTGCTTTCTGGGTTTCCTCTTTCTTTCGCTTCCTCTTGTCTCTGGCCATTGAATGTTGTCATAGTCCCAGCATCCTCCCCCACCCAGTGACCAAATAAAGGATTCCCATAAGCTCTGTGTTGAAATTTTTTTCCAAGAAGGCAAGGCTCAAAATGATGGTGCTTGGTCAGAAAATACATTTAGGTACCTCACAGCGGACACCATCCAGCTAATCCTTCATTCTCTGTGCATTCAGATGAACTTGAGCATCTCTCTGTAGTATTCATAAGGAGACCCCTGGTCCTGTGGGCCCTGCCTCCATATGTCAGAGTGGCAGAGTAACCAACCATGTTATTCACTGTGAGATACTATGCTCTAGTTATCCTTTATTTGCTTGAATGACTGTAATGAACATAACAGACAGGGTCTAGTAGTTCCCTAAACCCAACAAGAATTCCTAAATTCCTTCCCTTGGTATTCTTATAGATAAGTCCAAAAAATAATTTGAGGCGGATTTCAATAGACAACTCTAAAGCCCCTTTCTCTTTACAGATATAAATCCTTATAAAATTCCATTTTTCCTTATTTTTTTATGCTCATGATTCTCTTATAGCTCTTTCCAGTGATGCTAAAAAAACCAGCTGGTCTAGAGATTAATATGACCAGACATACCATGAATTTTTTAAATCTCAAAAGTCCCAGTTTCTAGTTCTTGGTCAATCAAATATAGGTTGTATTTTCTTGTGTACATAAAAATATATAGTATGTTATCATAAGTCTCCTCTCATTTTGGCGGGGAGGGGTCTCACTGTTTCCTAAAATTTTCTTAAATGCTTCTTTGTTAGAAATAGGCAGAGGAAGACCTGAAGAATGGAGGGAGAAGTATGACGTGATAGAAAGAGAAAGCATACTAAGGAAGAAGGGAAGTCAGTGAGTAGATGAAAGAATAGTGATTTCCCTTTTCCCTAGTCGCCTCAGAGCACTTTTATGGTTGGTTTTGATATTTCTCTCACCTAATGCCCCCAGATGATCTCTTCCTAGCAATGTGCTCTACAAATATATATATATTTTTTTCTTACGTATGTATATTTCTCACATATATATTTTTTCTCTTTCATTGCCAGTGAATATCCCCTCCTGCTCTAGCTGCTTCACATCCTCTCCAGCTGACTCCAGGGACTTGGACTCAAGTCTACTAGCTCCACTTTCCCTTGGCCCAGGCTGGCATGGAGAGTGTTAATGGCTGATGTAAATCTGAAAAGAACTTAGGCAATAATTTGGTTTTACTTTATTAACATTCAAAATATAAACAGATAAACTGCATGTTGAATTCATTATTTCATCCTCTTCTGTTTAAAAAGATGAAAACTGCATTTTTAAGAAAGGGATTGATTGGTGTCATGTATGTATTCATTCACTCCTGTTTATACAAGATAGTAAGAATATTAACATGGAGGCAGAACAATGGCACTTATAATTCTATCACCACTATTTATATGAGAAGAAAGTATCTGAAAAGAAACAGGGAGAGAATGTTTGCTGCTCTGTACATATATTAAATGCTTGTGTTTTTGTATATAAGGCATTTGAGGTGGAAAAATGTAACATGTTGAGGAGGAATTCATGTTCTCCATACCAAGTTCACTGTAACTGATCTAAGAAAAGACTAAAATATAATGGCAGGGTACCTCCTTCCAAGGAGCAAGGGACCAGGGACGTGTGTTCCATTAAATTCTTCCAGAGACTGAGCTTATTTAAAGCTATGATCCTCTGTTGGGTTCTGAAGTGTTCTCCCCAGAGAGTATTGAGTGTTGTGTCTGGTAGACCATTGACTCATAATTTGCCTGAAACTCAAGATATATATCTCAGGAGTGGAGATCCCATCAATTGTTCAAAAATAGAAAAGAGAAGAATGCTGTTTTAAATGAGATCATAAGGATCCATTTCAAACAAATAGTACTGGGCAGACATATATGATTTTTCTTGACTGTTTGAAAAAGACAAGGTAGCTGATGGTAGGGAAGGAGTTTCTTACCTAAGCTGAGATGAACTGAATTGATAATATATAGGCCACAAAGGGTCAGATTATTGATAACGGCTTAATGGATGTCGGGGTTTCCCTGGGTGGTGCTAGTGGTGAAGAACCCATCTGCCAAAGCAGGAGAGAGAAGAGACCCAGGTTCCATCCCTGGATCAGGAAGATCCCCTGGAGAATGGCATAGCAACCCACTCCAGTATTCTTGCCTAGAGAATCCCGTGGACAGAAAGGGCCTGATAGGCTATAGTCCACAGGATCTCAAAGAGTCAGACACCGCTGAAACGACTTAGGACATGCCAGTTCTTCCCTGTAGCTCAGATGGTAAAGAATCTGCCAGCAATGCAGGAGACCCAGGTTCAATCCCTGGATCGGGAAGATCCTCTGGAAAAGGGAATGGCAGTCCCCTCCAGTTCTTGCCTGGAGAATCCCATGGACAGAGGAGCCTGGTGGGCTACAGTCCATGGGGTTGTAAAGAGTCAGACATAACTGAGCAACTAACACTACTACTGCTGCTGCTGCTGCTGCGGCTGCTGGATGTCACAGGGCAATTGAAAAGAGTGAATAAGGAGCAAGAAGTTGTTATAGGCATATGGTTATGTTTACGATAACTTACAAGAGTGAGCTAGTAACCTATCAGTAATATTGGAGACATAAAAACTGTAAAGTGTACATTACAGTAGAGGTCCTTAAGAGCTGCAGTGGAGTCTAATCAGCAGAGTAATTAATAGTAGACTCTGGAAATATTTCTGTTAAATTAATGAATAAAAGCATGGCTCCATATCGACAGTGCTTTTCATGTTCTCCTGTATCTAACTAATTCTCAAGGAAGGTTCAGACACTGTTCAGTTCAGTTCAGTTCAGTCGCTCAGTCATGTCCAACTCTTTGCAACCCCATAAATTGCAGCACGCCAGGCCTCCTTGTCCATCACCAACTCCTGGAGTTCACTCTAACTCACATCCATCAAGTCGGTGATGCCATCCAGCTATCTCATCCTCTGTCATCCCCTTCTCCTCCTGCCCCCAATCCCTCCTAGCATCAGAGCCTTTTCCAATGAGTCAACTCTTCGCATGAGGTGGCCAAAGTACTGGATTTTCAGCCTCAGCATCAGTCCTTCCAAAGAACACCCAGGGCTGATCTCCTTTAGGATGGACTGGTTGGATCTCTTTGCAGTCCAAGGGACTTTCAAGAGTCCTCCAACACCACAATTCAAAAGCATCAATTCTTCGGCGCTCAGCTTTCTTCACAGTCCANTGAGCACCGAAGAATTGATGCTTTTGAACTGTGGTGTTGGAGAAGACTCTTGAGAGTCCCTTGGACAACAAGGAGATCCAACCAGTCGATCCTAAAGGAAATCAGTCCTGAATATTCATTGGAAGGACTGATGCTAAAGCTGAAGTTCCAATACTTTGGCCACCTGATGAGAAGAGCTGACTCTTTAGAAAACATCCTGATGTGGGGAAAGATTGAAGACAGGAGGAGAAGGGGACAACAGTGGATGAGATGGTTGGGATGGCATCACCGACTCAATGGACATGAGTTTGAGCAAGCTCTGGGAGTTAGTGATGAACAGAGAAACCTGGTGTGCTGCAGTCCATGGGGTCGCAAAGAGTCAGACACTGAGCGACTGAACTGAACTGAACTGGACTGTAGCCCACCAGGCTCCTCTGTCCATGGGATT
This sequence comes from Neotragus pygmaeus, assembly GCA_006410875.1. Taxonomy (NCBI): domain Eukaryota; kingdom Metazoa; phylum Chordata; class Mammalia; order Artiodactyla; family Bovidae; genus Neotragus; species Neotragus pygmaeus. The sequence goes on along the minus strand of SJYV01028367.1, from coordinate 259,316 downwards.
CTCCAGGCAAGAATACTGGAGTGGATTGCTATTTTCTACTTCAGGAAATCTTCCTGACCCAGGGTTCGAACCCATGTCTCCTGCTTTTCCTTCATTGGCAGGGAGATCCTTTACCACTGAGTCATGCAGAAATCCCAGTATTAATACCAACAAATTACTCCAATTTCAAAACTTATACCACTCAAAATGTAAAAAGCAAATATTGCTAGAACTCCAGGAAAAAAGTAAAACCACCATAGCACGATATATATGCAAAGTGGAGAGATTTCAACATATCCTTCTCAAATAAGACATGTCAAGTAAACAAAAATAAAAACAATAGCAACTATAACTATGGAAGAATTTGGACACAACAAACAAGCATGACTTATTCGACAGATGTAGGATGGATTTAATAATTAAAAAATAAACATTCTCCTCAAGCACAAATGGAACATTTACAAAAAGTAATATAAAGCAAGCCTTTACATTTTACAGAAATAAAACATAAGTCACATTTGCTAAAGAAGACAATGAGTTAACAAAAGAAAAAAAAAGTCCTTCTATTTGGAAATTAAAGACTTCTGAAAATAGGTCAAAGAAGATACCATAGTGGAATTTTTTTTAATGTTTATAAATAAATAATAGAAATACCATATTTGAGAACCTGCTGGGATATAGCAAAGGCAGTAATTCATGAAAATTTAAAGACTTAAATGCTTATTTTAGAAAAGAATGAAGACTGAAATTTAAGTGTACACTTCAGTTAGTAAAAAGGAAAAATAGAAATGAAATAAAGTAGAAAGAAGGAAAAATAAAAGAGCAAAATAAATAGCAACTTAATAGGAAAACATAGAGGATAACAAAGAAATTGTCCTCTTATCCAATTATCTAAATCAGTGGCTTTCAAACTTCAATTTGCAAGAGATCACTTGGAGGGCTTGTTAAAATGTGGGCTGTTCAGAATCATCTCCACAGTTTATGAGTCAGTACGTCCGGGAGGGGCCCAAGACTCCACATTTCTAACAGACTCTCAGGTGGTGGTGGTGCTGCTTGTCCGGGGACCAGGCTTTAAGAATCACAGATCTGAGTTAATGTCTTTAAATCCTAACCACAATAACTGTAAAAGCACTTTTAATTCCAGTTATTGAAGACAGAGTGCACATACACATATATCTTCTCTCTCTTCTGAGACTCTGCTAAAAGGTAAACCCAGGTAAAAGGCAAAAGATTTATACGATCTAAAGAGAAACTGGGTGAGATGTATGGAAAGAGCAACGTGGAAAGTTACATTACCATATGTAAAGTAGATAGCCAATGGGAATTTGCTGTATGACACAGGAAACTCAAACAGGGGGTTATCAACCTACAAGGGTGGGATGGGGAGGGAAATGGGAGGGAGGTTCAAAAGGAAGAGGATATATGTATACCTATGGCTGATTCATGATGAGATTTGACAGAAAACAATGAATTTTTGTAAAGCAATTCAGTTCAGTTCAGTTCAGTCGCTCAGTCATGTCTGCCTTTTTATGACCCCTGAACTGCAGCACGCCAGGCCTACCTATCCATCACCAACTGCCAGATTCTACCCAAACCCATGTCCATTGAGTCGGTAATGCCATCCAGCTATCTCATCCTCTGTCATCCCCTTCTCCTCCTGCCCCTAATCCCTCCCAGCATCAGGGTCTTTTCCAATGAGTCAGTTCTTCCCATCAGGTGGCCAAAGTATTGGAGTTTCAGCTTCAGCATCACTCCTTCCAATGAACACCCAGGACTGATCTCCTTTAGGATGGACTGGTTGGATCTCCTTGCTGTCCAAGAGACTCTCAAGAGTCTTCTCCAACACCACAGTTCAAAAGCAAAAATCCTTTGGCGCTCAGCTTTGTTTGTAGTCCAACTCTCACATCCATACATGACTATTGGAAAAACCATAGCCTTGACTAGATGGACCTTTGTTGACAAAGTAATGTCTCTGCTTTTGAATATGCTATCAGGTCATTCATAACTTTCTTTCCAAGGAGCAAGCGTCTTTTAATTTCATGGCTGCAAGCACCATCTACAGTGATTTTGGAGCCTAAGAAAATGAAGTCAGCCACTGTTTCCATTTCCCCATCTATTTGCCATGAATTAATGGGACCAGATGCCACGATCTTAGTTTTCTGAATGTTGAGCTTTAAGCCAACTTTTTCACTCTCCTCTTTCACTTTTATCAAGAGCCTTCAATAAAAAATAAATTTTAAAAAAAAAAGGTAAACCCAGATAACAATGAGTCAACAGATAAGAAAGTAAAACAAAGCTCTGGAAGAAGGTGATGGAGGGAGTGGTGTCAAAGCCAGAGTGAAGAAAGCCACGCCCTCCATAAAGACTAGACTAGATGGTCTGGGTGATTCCCAGCAGGACTCCGAGGGGATTGGATCAAGCTGGGTTGGGTGAGATCAGACAAATAGGAGCTGCAGGGTGGGGGACGGTTGTGGGGGAGAGGAGAGAGAAAAGAGAGGAAAACAGAATTAGTGAGGGACACAAGAAAATACAGTATTCCCTTAACATTCAGACGAGTTCTGTTCCAAGAGAACTTTCTCAAGTCCAGTTTGTTTTTTAAGTCCAACAAAGATAGCCCAGGTATCCAAGCATAAAGTTGGACCATAAAGAAGACTGAGTTCCAAAAAACGGATGCTTTTTAACTATGGTGTTGGAGAACTCTTGAGAATCTCTTAGACAGCGAGGAGATCAAACCAGTCCATCCTAAAGGAGATCAATCCTGAATATTCACTGGATTTTTCCAGTAGTCATGTATGGATGTGAGAGTTGGACTATAAAGAAAACTGAGCACCAAAGAATTCATGATTTTGAACTGTGGTGTTGAAGAAGACTCTTGAGAGTCCCTTCGACTGCAAGGAGATCAAAGCAGTCAATACTAAAGGAAATCAGTCCTGAATATTCACTGGAAGGACTGCTGATAAAACTGAAGCTCCAATACTTTGGCCACCTGATGGGAAGAACTGAGTCACTGGAAAAGACCCTGACTCTGGAAAAGATTGAAGGCAGGAGGAGAAGGGAACAACAGGGGATGAGATGGTTGCATGGCATTACCAACTCAATGGACATCGGTTTGAGCAAACTCCAGGGAACCTGGCATGATGCAGTTCTTGGGTCATAAAGATCCAGACATGATTTAGCAACTGAACAACAAGGTACCAAACTAATACAATTGACTATATAGTACTGTACTGTAATAGGTTTATCATAGTTTTCACACAAATAATACATAAAAAAACACCATGAAACAAAGAAAACATTTTTAATCTTATACTACAGTACCCTGAAAAGTACAGTAGTCCGAACAACTGATGGTATACAGGGGCTGGTATTGGGTGGACAGGCAAGAAGAGTGACTGACTGGAAGAGGTGGGAGATGGCAGAGCTGAAGGACTGTTTGCAGTAGGAGACGAAGGGCAAACTGCAGTCTCACTCACGTGTGATGCTGATGGCAAGGTCTGGTTCCTTGCTGGAACCAGACGGACATTCCCATCTTTGAAAGTTTATGACTTGGAGGTTCATATATAAGAGCTTTAATATAATTTGGCTTCAAGTGCCTCACGATGTAGTTGGACAGATACAGGTGCAAAAGAAGATGTTGATTACGAAGCCATCAAGCCGGGTAACAAGTAACACAACATAAAGAAAGTTTCCAGAAAAGAAGTAGAAACTGACCAAATCCTTTACTGCCTATGTTACATGGGTAGCAAGAGTTTTGTTTTTTTTTTTTCGTTTTGAGTAACAGTTTTATTGAGATGGAATTCACAGAGCATACAATTCAC